>LT727932.1:0-82438 GCA_900157175.1 Oithona nana
ATTTGCTTAGCAAGCAAAATATCGACCTGCTATATGTTTTTGTTCAAACATCATTATAAAGCAAAATCCAAAGTTCAGATGACCAAAAAAGTTTTTCATTCAACTGTTGATTTAGTGAACAAAATGGTGACGACCAAAAAGGTCAGTAATTCGGGAATATACTGTACCGATCGTACCGATGATAAAATTCGTGAATTGAAGAGTTTATTAAACGCAATCATTTTAGAACTAATCTCGCAACCTTCCACACTCTTTTTGAATACTGAACTGATCTCTCCATGAAAAAGTCATGTGCTTTTTTTATAGACTTGAAGTGGCCTTCAAGGTCACTTAATTGTTGACGCCGCTCTCTCTCTTTTCCGCTAGTGAGAGAGCTCGTGCGTACATTAAAACTTCATCAGGCGAAGAGCTTCATTTTGTTTTAGGGCGTTGTTTTCCTCTCTCTGCTCTGACTCTACTCTCGTTGACTCTCGCGCGTCTTCTTCCCATTTTCTCTAGAAACGTTGAACGGAAGTTCCTGTTCTTCCCCTGTGAAGTTGATCACCATGGAACAAGAGAGAAAAGACAAAAGTCCACCGCAACCTACAGGATGTATGTACTGCAGTCTGAAGTTTACAAAAATCACTCAGCGGAAAACTTTTTTTTGTTGAACCCAATTTTCGCACGATTTTCGCATTTTGCCAAGATGATGATGCTAAACTGATTTGTCACTTTTGTGTAGCAAATTTTTTGCTTAGATTTTCTCTTTTTTGAAAATTGGTCAAAGATTTAAAAAAATATATTTTACATCAATAACTTTAGCACGAAAAATCAAAATTCAAACATTTGAATGTCAGGAAGAAACTTTAAATTATTGGAGTTTTGGCACGAAAATTCAAATTTTTCGAGCAAAAATGTCAATCTTGGATTTACGACTTTTTTAATTTTATACAAAAATTCCGATTTATTTGTGGAAACTTTTGATCGTTTGAACTTTAGGTTCAATTTTCTAATTTCATCAAATTGTCATAGTTCTCATCTGTGACACTCCTTCTTCCACATGTGCTGTATAGCCCAGCATCAGAAGAAGTGAGCGCAATTTGGCTGAAAAATGCAAATTGGACAATTCTGTCAGCAAGGAATGTCTAGTCTTGCTTCTTGTTTGCAAAAGAGACTTGAAATGCGTGTGTGGGATGAAAACGTCTTCAATTTATTCCAACTAATGCAAAATTCATTCAAGAAACAATCAAACTAAGATGAGTTGTGGAAATCATATTTCAAGCCTTGGATCTCTTCAAGTTTGAATTTTCGCGCCAAAAAGTCCAAGATTTGAATCCTTTTCCTTTATTAAATTACTATCAGAATTTTCGCGCCCCAAAGTTGTAATTAAAATCCCAAAGAAATGTGAATTTTTTGACATTTTTCGACTAAAAAAAGTTTGAATTTTAGCGCCAAAAATATTTTTTGTTTTCCTTAACAAGAATTTAAACTGTTTGAAGTTTTGGCGCGAAAATTCAAAATAACATTTTTCATGATTTGACAAATCTGACAAAAAATGTTCTAAATTGTGTCCTTGACATCTCAAATCAATAAGATTTTGATCATCTCTAAAGATTTTAAAGGTGGCTTTGATCTTGAATGATTTCAATGGAAACTGCGATTTCATCATATGATCATCATCATGAATTTCTTGTGATTTTGCGCGGCGTTTCCTCCCACTGAAAATGAAACTGCAAGTACTTCCAACACAGTACTTCAATTGTGATGAGTCTGACTCAGGGTCAAGGCACTGCGGGAAAAAATGGGTGTGATTGTCACCCCAATGCACACAGTGGGTAAAAAATCCTGGAAATTGTCTCATTTTTACTTAAATCGAGGAAAACAACAAAAATATTTTTAGAAAAAGTATTCGTTCATCGAAATTGGTGAATTTAGAATGTTTGTCATAAGAAAATTGGAAGAAAATTGGTAAAATCGGTAAAATGAAACATAAACGCCATCTAACCATTTTTCGCATGTTTTATGTTTATTCATTTTAGCTCAAGATTTTCATAGAAAAAAAAATGGAATTTTTGAAGAATTTCATTCAAAGAAAATCAGAAAAATTCTTCTAATTTTTCTATTTTGACTCAAAGAACATTAAAAGTTTTGGGCGTGAAAAATTCGCAATTGAATGACACTTTATGACTTATTTTTGCCTACTGTGCCTAAGCAATGAAAGAAAATTGCGTTTGTGTGTATGACTTTATGTGTGTAGCTTCTCCTCCCATTCATACTGTACTAGACTCTTCTGTATGGTTATGAGTCACCCAGTCAGTCAGTAGTAAAACTCTTCCCATATCTTCACTGTGCTTTGGCTGCTGAGGAGTGATAAACCGATACTGTCATCATAAATCATAACCTAATACTCAGATGAAAGTGATTTGAAAAATGCACTGAGAAATCTTGACCAGAGTGAAATTAAAGATCAAATGAAATTCTTCTGTTTGAATGAATTTGAGGAATTTCTTATCATATCGTACTTTTAATCCTTTTAATCTTTGTGGACAAAAGAGTTGTACGATCACAGAAAATTGAAAAAAAAATAAATATTTTTAAGAAAAAAATTGGAATCACTTGCAAAGAACTAAAGAATGAAAAATAGAAAAACAGTTTAATGGAAATCTAAGAAATCGAGAAACAGAATTAATCAAATTTTGAAAAATTAAAAAAAATTAGAAAAAAGTAAAGTAAAAAATCGGGAAAATGGGTAAATCGCAGAAAAGAAAATCGGAAAAATTGAAAAGAAAAAAACTAATAAAGGTGAAAATTGATAATTAAAAACCAACATCTTATTCAAAACTTTTAAAATTCATTAAAAAATTCAATTCTACTTTAGAAAGAAACGACATTTAGAAAAATCTAGAAATCTAAAGTAAATCACAAATCCCTCCCATTTTCAAGATAAGCTAAAACCCTTCCCCAAAATCACCCCTTTTCACCAAGATAACAAATGACGTCGCAAAAAAAGTCACAAAAGCGGGTCGTCCGCTCATATGATTATCCAAATAAGGAGAGTTAAACGAGACTTCATCGTTTTATCACTACTCAAGTCGGCGAACGGCTCCTCTCTATTCCCAAGTCTTATGCAACTGGGCCGAACCGGCAGTTTAGGCTGCCTGGCCAGGCTGTTGGCAAAGTTTGCAAGCATGAGCCTGCAGCCCCACCTATGCTTGTCGGCGCGCTTGAAGTACAAACGCCCGCCCGCGGCGCTCGGCACTAAGGGTTGACGTAAACACAAGTTACTAGGCAGCTTAGAAGTGTGGATTTACTTATTTTGAATTTTGTCTCGTGAAAATGCTGCGGTTTTGGGCTATGACAGCCTTGTGATCTGGTGATTTGACGAGATTTTTCAGCAAAAATGCCGGTGGCAATCGAAGAGAATGGCAATGTGGCAGCCAAAAATGGGGGACCTGAAAATAGTGTCAATAGTGTACAGAAACCATCTAAACCATCTAAACATAGGGTAAGACACGATTTTTTCACTTATTTTAGGTTTTGGACGTGAAATTTTGAAGATTTTTTTTTGAGACTTGAAAGTTAATTTTGAATTCGAATTGACGTAGGTAGAAAGCAGGAAAATTCTAGGAATTGGGCCAGAATGGAAAATTAGGTTGTCTTTAACATAACAGTGTTATTCTGTAAGTTTTAGGAATATCGTCAAATTATGAAAATGTCAGATTTTCTAGATTTTTGTTTACTTTTGTTCTTGGAGGTTTAGGAAGTGTAATTAGCAAAAAATATTGCGGGATCAGGCCTTGATTTTGAAAAATAGGCCCTTTTTTAAAAGTCCCGTCAAAGTTATAAAAAAATCGCAGAAAAATGAAAATTCAAAATATTTATAGAAAACATTTTTTAACAGTATTTCTCTGAGAATGTCAACAAAGGGCAAAAAACTTGAAATATCAGATTTTCCAAATTGATGTCAAAATCAATTCTTGATCCACATAGAACATAAAAGACCAGATTGATTTAGCAAAATCTTCAAAGAATGAATGAAAAATCTCTTCCCGTCAAAAATGTAAAAATCAACAAAAATTGGCAAGCAAATCAGGTTGTTGTATTACTTGTCAGTTACTATGCGTTTTCTGCGGCATGAATTCAAAGCTTACTAAAAATCCAAACAAATTCTACTGTTGAAAACTTTGTTTACGCATTTTCTATCCAAGTGCGTATTTGTAGAATTTAGAGCTGTAAATCTCTTTATGTACCCTTTGTCAACATTGGCTTTTGGAAGTCAATTTCTCAATGAGTTTATGAATAGCCTTGTCAGCAAAAGTGAGTCTATCACAATTCCTGTTTGTTCAGTTGTAAAGTTAGTAAACAAAAATTTTGGCTCTTCTTGAAATCTCAAAAAGAGAGTCTTACTGTGAAACTTGACTCCCAAAATGTCTGCTATTGCTGTTGAGCGAGCTTTTGAGGAAGAATTCTCAAACAAGGCGTGTACACTTTTGGCGTTTCTGCTTAAACTACGCCGCTACAGATGCCATAAAAGTGCGCGACACGGAGGTCAAGTTCGGAATTTCGCTCACATGAAAAATGCGAGGTGTCAATCATTACAAACTTGAAAATTGGCTAGAATCATGATGATGGAGTGCTTTTGTCAGGTTGTGACATACTAAAAATTATCGCATTTCATGTTTGTTGAATAAGCAACTTTTCAGAATTTTTTGCAAATCAGCGTTTTGGCTAAGTTTGAAAAGCAAAACAAACAATGAAAAATGGCGGGAAATTTGAATTTCTCACTTTTCAATCAGGTTTAGAATTATTCTCAGCTTTGACTCATAATATAATTCCAATTATGACATATTTTAACCAACTTTGATACTCTAAGCAACTTTTGCTGTTCAATAAGTGTTTGGTTTGAAAACTATTTTAAACTCATCAGATTCTGGGTGGGCTTTTTGCTTGTGGTTAGCTAAACAAAGCAGGTGATGGATGAAATAGTACTTCAGTGCAATAATAATCTCCACTCAAAATCAGACATCAGACAGAATCTTTTATTAGAATTCTTAGAAGAAGGCCTACTATCATCAGACAACATCAAAAGGTCCAAGAATTAGCTGGCCACATCCATAGATGGAGGAATGCATAATAAGTAATCTCCATCCATTCTGTAGAGCTCTCTTAATGAATGATAAATGTGAAGTTAGCAACTTGTTAAAAAAGGTTGTGTAAGTATGCTAGTAAAATTGACATAAATCAAAGGAAACTAATTCCTTACTTGGGACATTTTTATGAGAACCTATAAAACACACCTCTCTGTAGAAAGATTCAATTTACAAAATGTTTTATTCATGAATTTTCTCATGACATTTATTTCCATTGATGAGGCTAGAGAAAAGTAGGGTACCACCCCTTATAAAGGATTGTCTATGTCATATAAAAGCTATTTTTAAAGGTAGCATGAAAAAGGAGGTGTTTGAAATGGAATTTCAAGTGTGCCAAACACAAATGTTTATCAAAGAACAAGAAATGCTGAACAATTCTTTCAAAAAGTTCAGTGAAGACAATACTCATGCTGATTATTGTTGAACAATATTTGCAGACTCATGTTGTTGACTCAAGACTTATTTTCCATGTAAAACTTGTTCCACTCAAATTGTAGATTTATGATAGAGGCTAGCACTAAATTCCTAAATTACTTTTTCTACAACTGAACCGGTCTTAAGTCACTCCCAGAGTTTTGTTTGGGAAAAATGAGATTTTTGGAATTTTTGATGAGTTTACAACTTTTGTTTCAATGATTTTTTTGTAAGAAGGTTTGGTACAAGTTTAGCCAACTTTTTGTTTAGTATGTTTTATGAGGTTTTACCAGCATTGAAATCACCTTTTTAAAGAGTCCAGACTGGTTGCCATTTAAGAAAACAGGTTTTAAGTGTCTTGCTACCTGTGCCAAAAATTGGTGGAAAACTCCTACTCTGGTTTCATATTGTAGCTGAAGGGTGTTTTTAAAGTGAGTAGTAGTAGGTCTCTGTGGGAAAATTTTTGTCAGCAATAATGCACTGACAACAATTAGGTCATGAAATTGTTGCAATTTTTGGGATGATCTTGTCTTTCATTCACAAGAAGCAAACATTTTGAATTCCAAGCTAATTTCTGTGCTACTCATGAGCAAGATTAGAACATTATTCATACAAAACAAGTTTGAAACTCATTTTTATCAGTAAAGCTCTCCTTAGGAACCAACCCATTAAATCAAGGTTGACATTATCTGCATGATGTCACATTTTGAAGCACATTTTCCAACCTACACCTCTAGTGTTGAAAATGGGAGGTTGGAAAACTTTTTCTAGACCCCCCTATACAGTATAACAAAAGACTTGATAGAATATGTAGACAAATCCAATTTTTCAAAAGGAAACGTTAGACTAGGATTGAAAAAAAAATCCCAATCCCATAATGACACTAGAGGAAACTGAAAGTATCAGTTTCCTCTGTTTCTTTCTTCATTTTTGGTTTGGTGTGCAAAAATATTCTTTGTGGTTCTACCAAAATCAACCATCAAGTATAATTAAAACTGCAAAGACTAGACAGATTTTTCAGTAGGTAGGAGGAGGGGAAAACGTTTCACATCTGCTTGGTAGCAGCAGCATAAACCTACAAGCTACACTATTCAGTACGTGCAATAAAAAGCGGAGGAGACTCTTTTGAAAAATCGTGAGTAACCTTGACGTTGCTTTGGCCAATGTTGATTTGGAGCGGAGCTAGTGAGGCTGCAAAGCTAATGAGCCCTAAATACATAAAGAAAATTAGAAAATTATGATTTTGGCTCAGTTTACGCTTCATCTCAGCTTCTGCTGAAGTGCTGATAATACAGTTCCACTAATGATGTATTTTAGTCAAGTTTGATATTCTAAGCAACTTTTGTTTCAATATTTTTTTTTTGGTTGTGAAAAATTCCACTCGAATATCCAAATGTACCAAATGCATAGCTTACCAACTTTGGACACCTATTTATAAGCAAGAAAAAAAAATCGTGAAAATGTGCATAATCCATGAATAGACTATCATCTGTGGTAAATGTGTCATGACGTTTCGCTGTTTATATGTTCCATTTGTGTGTCTTGATTACAAGTTTCCACCAATTTTCATATCCTTTTTTGACAAAGTGAAGTTCTGGCAGATTTTTGGCTAAGGTTAAAAGGGTCAAAAAGTGGCGCTGGCGCCATCATTAGGGATTATCTTTGGGTTCTTTTGTGTTGAAGGGCTAGTGTGAAAAATTGCTTTTAAACCCGATCCATTTTATCGCTGATGTTTATCAAAGTCAGAAAAATGAGTAGAGGGTAGTTGGGTGTGCGTCAGGGATCAGGATCATGGGGGGTGTCAGTTGCAAATGACCCCCTTTTTGTTCACTGTTTGTTGCTTTGACTCTCCACATATTTGAGGCCATAAAATGACACTCTAGGAGAGCTTCATAACACACATGAAGTCCAAATGCCAAAGTGACTCACATTGTAACAGAGTTTTCAAAATGTCAACTTTATTTACTTCTTTTGCTGCTAGTTTGAATTTTCGCGCCAAAATTACTTCTTCGACCTTAGAGAGGGAAGAAAGAAACAAAGTATAGAAAATCGTGACAAAGCGTTTCATGATTAAGATTTCCTTTTGCGGACAAAAATCACTCAAAGACTCAAAGAGGATTAGAAACACTTTTCTTAGAAACTCTTCTATACACACTATTCCAAAGCTTCATTTTTTGCCTAAAAATTCAAACGTTTTGTAAGTTCAATTTTGGGTCAAAATCTAGATTTTTGGTGCAAAAATTCAAATATTTTTAAAATTGTGTTAATTGAATTTTTGGACAAAAATAGACTTTTAGAATAGTGTTAGTAATACTTTACGGTTTCTCAATTGGATGATGTGTCACGTGACACTTGGATTTGTACACATTTCAAAAGAGATTTCGTGTCCTTTAAAGGTTGGTAGCGCACTGCCGCCGTCGTTTTGCATGCATTATGGAAATTCAGGCTTTGGTGCAATTGCATCCAAATGACTTTGAGAAGAGATTTCAGAGACCTTATGAATAATATATGCAGGAATTTTTCGCGTTAAAAGCAAAGTGTACTGTTGTGCATGTTTGTCTCTCTATTGGACTCGTGAAAAAATGAGTGACAAGTCTGAATTAGTCACTCTGATAGTCATCTTGTTTGAAAATACCCGCAAAATATCTCACATTTTTCCAAATTCCCAATTTTCCAAATTCCCAATTTTCCAAATTCCCAATTTTCCAAATTCCCAATTTTCAATTTTTTCAATTTTCCAAATTCCCAATTTTCCAAATTCCCAAATTCCCAATTTTCCAAATTCACAATTTTTCAAAATTCACAAGTTTCCAAATTCCCAATTCCCAATTTTCCAAATTCACATTTTTCCAAATTCACAATGTTCCAAATTCACAAGTTTCTAAATTCACAATTTTCCAAATTCACAAGTTTTCAAATTCACATTGTCCAAATTCACAATTTTCCAAATTCGCAAGTATCCAAATTCACAATCTCACAAGGTTCACATTATATTCTCCAAATTCACATTTGGCTACCTATGTATTCGGGAATAGTTCAAAATGAGACAAAATGAGCTCGAGGCAAAAGGTCATCCAAAACAATTTAGCTTCTACCACTGCATAGATTTTAGGTTGAGATAACTAACGTAATAATTCCAAAACCGGTGGCCCTACTGTTGACCAATTTGTTTAGTGGTTCTTCAAACTAAATAAATTGGCTAAGCATCTTTAAATTGGTTTTGACCAGATTCCTTATTTTCAAGGTAGTTTTCCAGAAAAAATTATGTAAACATCAACCTACGCAAGGATTGTCATCTTGCTCTACTCCTAGAAAACTGATTACTCTTCAAGCTGAGCGGAACTTTTAGTAGACCAAGGTCATTCATGAAATGTGCGCGAAAAATATTCCACAAAGATCAATCATGTCTAAGCACCATAAAAACATTGAGGAAGGTAGACTAAGAAAGTTCAATAAAAAACGAGTTACTACTTCATTTCCTGAACGTAAATTGAGTCTGTCTGAAGTTCATTTCACTTTCTTTCTAAGACAAACAAAGTAACTTAGAACCTCTTCACACTGTTCAAAAATCTCCATTTTTGTACAAAAATTCAATTTTAGAAAAAGTTGCAGAGTGGTGAATTTGATTTTTGAACCGAATTTGACAGAAGATTTTGAATTTTTAAAATGCCAAGAAATTAAAGAATTTTGAATTTTCGCTCAGAAATTGGCTTTTTCCAATGTTTTGTAAGTGCAATTTTGGGTCAAAATCTAGATTTTTGATATGAGAATTCAATTTTTTGATACTTTTTAGTATGAAATATGTATTCAAGAATATCTTCCAATTTTGGCGCAAAAAATTCAAATATGTTTTGTCAAAATTGTATTTTTGGACAAAAAATTAGACTTTTTTGAGTAGTGTGATTTTGTAGTCACACTTGAAATCTTTATGAATGAAATATTCTAGGAAACCAAAATTACCAATTCCCGTCCCCCTAAAGCTTATTCTAGTATAGCAATTTGGTATCGTTACAAATCAAGTGTAAAAATTGGAATGTTTTTTTGATTAAGCTTCTTCAGAGCTCAGTCATTAGAAGACATGTGGAAAGTCACGGCCTATCTCAAATTCGTCTATTGTGAGCCTTCTTTGTCCATCAAGGACAAGGTAAGTGCTATTAAGACTTAAAAGAATTGACTTTAAGGCAGTTCCGGAAGATTTGCCCATAATTGATTGCTAGAGTTACTTGTGCAGGACAAAACAACAGTTAGAGGTTACCTACTTTGATATGAATTCTTTCCTTTACAAAAGTTGACAAGTTCAAGTGTGAAAGGTATTCAAGGGTTTTTAAAGGCTAAATTAGGTTGTTGAAGGCTATGATAGGTCAAAATAAAACTTTTTTTTGTTTGGTAATAAATTCGAACTTTTGAAGTTATTTTCGTAATCCCTAGTGTCAATTTGTATAATAGAATTTCAATGTTGACTTAATTTGACGACCTCGAAAAATCGACCTCAAATACATAGAGGCCAAAATTTGGAAGGCCATGCGATCAAAAACGACTCAATCTTCTAGCTTTAAAACTGTGAGTAGAGTTTGCAGACATCTAGAAGGACAGAATTGCGGTTAGATGTAGCAAATCTCAAAAAAGGATTAAAGAGTGCACAGTGAGCAAAAGTTGGAACAGTATGAATCTGTTTCTGGGTCAACTCAATAAAAGAGAAAGCAGGAAAGGAAACTGAAAACTTGTTCCCCTTTGCTTGACTGGCTTCTTTTTTATTCTTTTCCCCTTTTCTGTATTAGATGTACTTTTAGAATTCTGTAGCATTGATGAGATTCATAAAAAGTAAGACGTAATGGAATATCTTTCGTGATAGGATTACCAAATGTTAGAATCTTGTGAGGTTTCCAAGTTAGAAAGTCTTTCTAGTGACACTTCTACGCACGTTTGTAGTTTTACTACTTTGCATAGTACAGGGTGTGCCAACATGTTTTGGCTTGGGTACAAAACAATGTTCCAAAGCTCCTAAAAGTTAGGTGAAGTTTGGTAACTCACCTGATTAAAGTTAGGGTGTGCCAACATGTTTTGGCTTGGATACAAAACAATGTCCCAAAGCTCCTAAAAGTTAGGTGAAGTTTGGTAACTCACCTGATTAAAGTTCAACTAATGTTCCTGAGCTTTGGACTATGACTAGGTTCAGAGTTAGGTTTGGAAACTTGTCTTGTTTGGACACCCGGTATTAGATATATGCTCTGTCATTATCACTTCCTTGCTTGTCAGGATTTTTTGAGAAATTCATTCTTGCACATAATGGCCAGTTCCTCAGTTGGGACTTGTTTTTATGCATAAAAAGCTGCAATTTCATGAGCTATGAAAAGAATATCTAAATTCAAAGTAGCAATGATGTCATACTTGAGATTTATTCATCTATTGCAATTTTGCTCAATTTTGGCGCGAAAATTCAAATGCTACATTTTTGGTGATTTTTGTCCCAAATCTTGCTTTTACAAAGTTTGATTTTAAAGTTAGCGTCATCTAGACAAAAACTAAGTAGGTACAATAGAAAAAGGTATTTGAAAAATGTCAGAGATTTTTTCGTGAAAGCAAGAGTTTACATTAGAGTTATACAAACTACCCCTATTGTTAAAAAGTGATTGTCTGGCACTTTTTCTTGTCTGCAGGTAATTGCCAGTAAATTACTTCACTTTAAAAACTGAAAGAAATCTCTTGAGCCTCACTTGTCAACACTTCTACGTAGCAATTGCATTGTTTTTACTTTTTACTTTTTTGTTGACCCATAAAAACACGCACACAGCGTGTCATGTACCACACTGGGGCAAAAGTTTAATTTTTGTCATTAGATTAGACTTTTGATGAAAACTTGTTAACTCAGTAATTTGAATTTTTGCGCTAAAACCGAAACTTTTTCAGATAGTAAAAACTTGAAATATTTGAAGTTTTGCGAATAAAATCCAGATTTTGACTCTAAAAAAGCGAAAAATTCACATTTTAATCCTTTAATTAATTGGACAAAAAATTGAGTCTTGCCACAGTGTGTCTGTACAAGGTCGTGTAAAGTGAGACTTTTTCACGAGACGTAAGGTATCTGATTTCTTCATCGACTTTGAGGAATTTTTCATTTTGTGAAAAGAAAATACACTTTTGTGTATTCTGCAGCAGCAATTTTATTTATCTGCAGTAATATTTCAAGTGTTTTTTCCATTCTAGGGTTTTTAGTGTTATTGGATAGATTGCTTTATCTCATATTTTTCTGCATACACATGTGTAAGTTACATAAATTGTTTATCTGTAAGATACAATGCAAATACTAAAGGAATCAAAATACATTTATACATGACCTACAAAATGAAAGCATCAACATTCATAAAGTTGCATTAAAAATATTTCAAGGTCCATATCAAATATGAAATGCTATATTTTGAATGTATTCATAAGGTTTGCTAAAGAGGGCAAACTTTGCTCAAGAAGGATTTATGTGTCCATTACAGCTTCAGGTTCTCTGAAGATCCATTACAGGATGCATAATACAAGTACATGAAAGGCTTAATGGAAGAGCTAAGAAGCTTCTTCTTTTCTGATGAATACAGACACGAGAAAAACTTTGCAAAAAAGTAATGTATCCATAAGAAAGTAGTAAATACCTTTCTATCAGATACTGTGATCATCATGTAAATATGTACTCATGTAAGTGCATCAAACATTTTTTTGTATATTAGATTTATGACTGTTTGAATACAGATATGATATGAGAATAGTATTTCACTCAATGATACTGTTGCTATGTATTTGATACAGTATTACACAATTATGTAAAAGTCTAGGAAACTTTTACTTTAAAAATGTGGTTAGGACCAATTTTTAAGACTGAGTTATGTATTGATCATCCGTGAAAGTTTTGGGTGTTTTTGTAGGATGTAAGGTTAATATATTCTGGTTGGTTATAAGGTACATTTACCAATGTATTTCCTGGTATTTGAGATCCATTTCACGGTTCGTCAAATATTGTAAGCTATACACAATACAAGAAGCAATACCCTTATCTCAGCATCACATCTTTGTAACCCAAGAAATACATATTCTTTGTCTTTCTACTCAGTATTATAGGGTGACTGGAATTTTTAGATTCAGCTCTGCTTTGCATGGTTGATAGTGTGTATGATACAAGTTAGAAATATGGTGTTTGTTTTGCAAAAGAGTAAAATAGCGAAGACAAGGGTANGAATCGAATCTGCCCTTGTAGCCACTTTACCCCGAAATCGATACTTAGAACTGAAGCTAACCTTCGTACGATTTATCTTCTTTGACAATTTCTTTAAAGTCACCCTTGTTTACACTTGCTTACTTTTATGAAATACGAATGTCATTTCCCAAATCAGCATCAAAAACTCTATCACATATCCAAAGCGCAGCCAAATACATTTTCTTGCGGGCACCCTACTCTTCAGTAGTAGTATATGCTTAGTTGGATGGGCGGATACGTATACTGAACACAATTGGGAAGAAGAGCAAAGAATTGGGCTTGGTGAAGCTTTTCTCTTTTGTTACATGGGAAAACGAAGGCTCCTCCCCAGACCAAAGTAGGTGGACATGAATATTAAGCCTCAGTGGCGAGCTCAGTAGCCCAGTTTCCTTCAAAGCTGTAGGATACATTGTGCATTCAAAATACATAGTGTTGTAAGCAAGAACATAAAAGTTTGCTTCCGCCATCTACTTGCTAATTTTGGTGTGCATTTTTGAGGCTTCTTGATAAAAAAGTCTAAGTTTAGAATTACATTTTTTAAGGGGAATTTTTGCACCTGCTTTTGAATACATTTTGTATTTTTGTCTTAGTGAAGCAAAAAATTGATTTTCAAAGAATTTTTGTAAATTGTAAACCAAATAATTTTGGGGCGAAAATTCAAACTGAAGAAATGATACTTGACTGATTTTGTGGCATAATTTCAAACTGATTTTAGGAATGAAAAGTTCAAACTGAATTCGATTTTTTTAAAAATTGTCAAAATTATCAATTTTGGGATTATGTATTCAAATTTAGACTTTTTAATCTGAATTTGAATTTTAAAAAAATGTGTAAAAATTCAAACTGTGTTATTTTTATTGACACTGATATTTTACTGCAGTGTGCACTTCTAATCCTTTATTCAGAGCAAAAACAAGGTCACAAAACTCGCAAGTGTCCTTTTAATTTTACACTAAAATTGTATGTATAAATAGAAAAAAGGTCAATTTTTTCAGCTTTTTAAAAAGTTTTGAAGCACTTTTTTCCTGTTGTTGATATGTTGAAAAAGCTTTTACAGAAAGAGAGAAGTGGGTGTGTCTTAGAGAATTCGTCACACCCTACCAAACACCGGACCCAAAATACTGCTTGGCACGAAAATGTATCCGGATTACATTTCACACTAGGTTTTCACTGCATTCAACAGTTAACATGATACATTTTCGCAGAAAATTGTATTTTGATGGAAACATTTGGAAAGTAGTCAATTTGGATTTTAGTGCCAAAATTGACTATTTGTAGCGGCAAAAAGTCCCAAACATTCGAAGTGTGCATTGGTAAAAAATTAGTATGTTGCAAAGGAAAGTTTCGTCAAAATTCAATTTTGGACCAAAATTAGACCTTTTATAGTAGTAGTGTGTGTTTTTTGTGACCAAAAAAATCTAATATGTCTGGTAGGTAAACATGTGTGCTCTGGCTCCTCAGCACTGCTGCCAATCGAAACCTTTCATTATTTTTACCTCCAGTGTTGTAGAGACCTAGTATATGTGTAAGCCTTCATTCACCTACAACGATACTACAACTCTTTGCCAAGCAGAGTGACGTTTCCAAAATACAGTAGTGCTGAATACAGCAGAAAAGTTGATAGGATACAAAGCTCCCTAGGCTTCTTGTAATATAATTGTGCCATTATTTTGCAATGGTCCATGGCATGACTGGTCTTACACAGTGGACCAAAAGTTCTTTTTTGTCCAATTTGTGTCATCTATTTTGTCCAATTTAGTCAATAATGTCCAATGGTATATGGATTGTGTCCAATTTTGTTCATTTCATCCAATTGTGTCCAATTTTGTCCATATTTTCAATTTTGTTCACTTTTCCATATGGTTTAATTTCTCTCTTAATTTTAAGAAAATGCAAAAGTAAGGAATGTATAACCATTTTTTGGTAAAATCTGACACTGTGTAGTCTTTTCTTTGTTGTTATGGTTGTCTCATAAAAGAAACGTTACTCTTTACTTGAAGAGGTCTATAAATTGAGCATATAATATGCAAGGCAACTCAGAGCCTCAGTTGGCTTGCTAGCTTTGGTGAAACTAGAAAGACTAGAAAGCATGGAGGAGGAAGCAAACTTTTTTGAGCTCTAGAAAATGCCAGAAGATAATAGATATGTGGACAACAGGTTCCACCATCAACAGCAGCAGCAACAACAACAACATCATCATAGTCATACACATGGCATCAAAAGATTGGTAAGGGTATAGTAATCTTACTTTTGGGTTTGAAACTCAGCAACATTATTGAAGCCAAAGTTGCTTAGAATTTCAAACTTGATCAAAATACATCAATTTGTAGAACTATTTTCCCCTATACAGATTGTTGAAAGGATGTACAGAATAGAGTATGTAGAACTACATAGTAAGTTCATTATGCAGAGCAAGATGTGCTACATGACTAGAAGAACATCATTAGATCAAGTACTTATTCTTGTTCCCTTCTTTTTCTACACTAACAAAAACTTTTCTGCACCATGCTGATGAATAATAGAAAGAAAAGAAAAAGTATTCCTAACATCAGAAATCGTATTTCACATACCTTTTCAAGTTTTACATCTAGTATTGGAATATCTATTCAATAGATACTGCATTGCACAGTAGTAATGGCATCCTATGGGAATAAGAAAGACCATTTCTCAGGATTTTTCTCTGAATCCTAAGCTCATGCTGAGAGACTACGACAATGTATCAATGTAATGGTTTTTGTTGTAAAGACCTGAGGCCCTAGACCACCCAAGGACAAAGTAAAGGGAAATGTAGTGCTATTTGGGCCTCTCCTATATGTTCACTGAAGAGTTATGATTATGGCCTAAGTACTAAAAGAGTACTTTTGCTTTCTAGGTAAGCGTCATCTAACGAAAAATTTGCAATTTTGTAAAAGACTAGACTTTTAGCTCATTCATGTCATGCTTGCATTAGGAGTCCACTTTTGACCTTTTGCCACATAAAGGTCAGAAGTAGGAGGTCTACTTTAAGATTTTATTTTTTTGCAAAGCAATGATAGAGCTTCAAGTAGTAGTAACAGAATGATGATATCGTGTGTACAACGGACAAAAGAGCCTGTCATGCAACAAACGCTTCGCGTGAAGAAGATCTGAGTTTAGTTTGCCACTTTGGCAGAAAAAAACCCCTCTAATTCGGGTCTACGGAAATCAAGAAACCCCAAAGGTGCCCCAAATGATCTGAAAAAGGAGAGGTTCCTCGATTTCCACATTTTTTTATTTGTTGGAGGTCCTTGACTTCCATATTACCAATTCATTTATATACATTTAGGTTTCTTTGAAGTTCCTTTGGTTCCTTAATATCCGTAAACCGCTCTAATTCTCATCTGATTTTTAAACCTTTAATCTTTCATTTTTGCATGTCTTAGACAAAAGTGAAATGTCATTCAAGAATCTAGGACATCTATCTCATGTCACAGATTTCTTAGATGTTTCAAGTCTTACTACTACGGCTATTGCTTGCTCGGCCGGGTCTTCTTTGAGAGACTTTAGACATACACAGAAGAAGTGGCCTCCTCCTCACTTGGCCTTCCAAAGTCTGACCCGTACCGGTTTTATTCTTGCCAGCTGTTTCTTCTAGACTACAGTCAGCCGCAGAAATCTTAAGACATTATTTCTGATAGATAAGAAAAATCCTATGATTTATTTTGTTAGGTTCAAAGTTAGGTTAGGTTATGGTTAGGTAATAGTTAGGTTAAGTTATAGTTTGGTAACTTAGGTTTAGTTTTTATGTAGGTAAAGTTAGGTCAGGTTAGGTCAGGTTAGGTCAGGTTAGGTCAGGTAGTTAGGTTAGGTTAGTTTACACAGCAAGTTTTAACAGTTTTCAATATTGCTACTCCCATAAAAACTGGAATTTTGATAGATGCTCATCCATTCATTGCTAACACTAAAAACAGATGTCAAATATGCCAGAAGATTTTTCACACTTTCATTCAATTGTTATTATGACTTGGAGGATAATCCACTAATTCCTACGGTAAACATCACCGGTTCGGTTTTGACCCCGACCGTCTCTGTTGCCTGTTCAAGAGTTGTAGGGTGTGCCACGAGTTGTGCGGTAAGGAGAAAGCAGTTATTGATCTTTCCGAAAGGCATGGACAGCTACTCTGAGACAGTAGCAGAAACGGGAGAGGAGCGCGCGGGGGCGGGGGCGTTGCAGTAGGGAGAGTGAGGTACATCGGCTTTTAAGACCAGGAGCAATAAAAAGACAGGCGAAAGAGGGACCGGGAAGTTAGAAGTTTTTTCTTCTGTTTTTCAAAGAAAAGCCAACCTTTTTTTTTCAGGGGAACAAACATGCAAGCTCATGATTGAGTACAAAACGTAACTAGAATAGGACAACCCTCAAAATATAGTATTGGAAATTGATTTTACAAGCAAAAAAGTGTTATATTTAAATGAGGTCTAACACACTAAAATATTTATAAAAAATATTCTATCAAACACAAGTATATTTTGTGATTAGTATCAAATTCCAATAATGGAAGGTAACCAGTTTTGGACAACAATTTAGACCATTTTTGGGTCATTTTGAGGCCATTTTTTTCGAAAAAAATCCTTTAAGTGTTTTCCTTGCACTAGTTCTTCGATTTTGATGTCTTGGTACTCCTTCTTAGTGCTACTATGGTATATTTCATTAAAATACATTTCAAAGTACTGTTGCTAAGCTCCCCTTACATGATAAATCGAACTAAAGTCTTCTGGTGCCCAGTATTTAGTGCAGCACAGTAGGATCCCCTGTACCATCCTCTCTCACTCTCCCTGGATGCAAAAGGACTTTCTCGCTTTTACTACTCTATGTACTGCAAGCCTTAGAAGCGCGTGCGAGCTATGGTAGTAGGGCTGCTGGAAAGGCGTACTAAGACTTCTGCAGTTTTCAGCTCGCTTGCGCGCGCGCTCTTTTGATATCAGCTCTCTTGAGTAGTTCAGACCGAAAAACGTGTCACAACTTTCAAAAAGTCCCATGTAAAAATTTCGAGCTCATTTGTAGTGACATTGTGCCAAAATGGTCACTGAAGGCCAACCCTTGGTAAGAATTCAACTTTTATTGATTTTCGATTAACATAGATTCTCACTTTTGCTTTCTAAAGTTGGAATTTGGAAAGTAGGAGTGGTCACACACTTCTAGGTTAGGTAGTAGTAAGGCAAATAAGTCCTTTCTTATCTTTTCATGGTACATGATCAAGTCTTTCTATGCCAATTAGACAATCAATAGATAGAAATAGAAAAACTGTTTTAGCCATTTTCTATCAAATGAAGAAAAAAACTTTTTTGCTATCAGTCACACACTTCTAGGTTAGGTAGTAAGGCAAATAAGTCCTTTCTTATCTTTTCATGGTACATGATCTAGTCTTTCTATGCCAATTAGACAATCAATATATAGAAATAGAAACTTGTTTTAGCCATTTTCTATCAAATATAGAAAAAACTTTTTTGCTATCTTAGGGTTGTGAATTGTTGATGATGTTTGATTTTATGTCTTGAAACTTTTTGTTCTTTGGCAATCTTTGGAAGGGTTTCAAAGCTACAGGGTTTTGGATCACATTTTAGACCACTTTTAAGGTACTTTAAGCCTTGTTTGTACCATATTTGGATCACTTTTAGACCATTTTTGTGACATTTTTGACCATATTTGGACCACTTTTGGCCCAATTCTAAGGTCATTTTGAGCTATTGGGGGCCTTTTAGGCCATATTTAGACCATCTTTTGATATCCTGAATTTGTTGGGTCACCCAGTATTTTAAGATTAGATTCAGTTTCCAAATGATATACTACCCATTTTCAAGTTAAGTGCATTTTGATCCCATTCCCCTTTTTTGAGTTAGGACTTTGATTCATTCTCAACAATAAGTGAAATGGTGTGTTCAATCTACATTGCATACTATAGTAGAATTAGGCTTATGGAGCACAACTGTGTAAAGAGGAGATGAGAAGACAGAATGGGACACAGATGTCTGAATCAGGCATCAGAAAAGGAGAGAATTTTCATCTTTTAGAACTTTACACAACTGCTTGAGAATCTCTGATTAGTTTTTTCTGCTCAATTGAATCCAATTTTCGGCTCATTGCTCATTCATAAAAGCGAAAGTTGATGATCATTTCCTGTGGACAACATTTGTTTACTAAACATCATCAAGACTGCTGCTTGTTGCAGCATACACTAATATACTAGTAGAGTCCATTATTTGTCCATTTCCTTGAAATAAATGTTTCAAGACATGATATTTGGTTTGCAAGTGAACCCTTAGTACTAAGTGTCCTTGTGTGACCTTGTGTGACGGATTTTCCTACATTTTCCACGATTTCTCTGAGCTTTTCTACTACTTTGCCTCAGGACAATTTTGGTAACAAAACCTATAACCCTGAAGGTATAGGTAGGATTTTATGGTAAATCTAGAGATAAATGTGGTAAGATTTGTAAGACATTTTGGAAGTTTTGGGTAGAACACTTCTTATCATCAATGTTAGGACTCATCAGAATACAGTTATGCACAGTTTTTATGCCATTTTGACCATTTTCGGAGCATTTTGGGCCAATTTTTAAAACTATTTTGAGACTAATTTTATGCCACTTTGAGCCACCTTTTAGACCACTTTTAGACCAGTTTAGGACAACTTGTAGATCTCCATTTGTAGACCACTGTCCAGAACTTGTTGGGCCACCCTTCATATAAGTGTCCTTTGAGGTCAAGGTATAGGTTAGGTACGTAAAAACGTTTCATCTTTTTTCTACACAATTGAATCTTGTCCAAAACGTTCACTTTAGCAACCAAAGCTTCCAACATCATCACAAAAGCTTTGAAGTTTCTTTTGCAAAGATCTTTTGTAGCAGAAGCAACCTCAAAAGAGCCTCTAGAGACCGCTAGAGACTTCCCAGCACAATTTTGCTTAGTGCATCATCATCCTTGAGAATAGAAAAAGAAGGTAAACCCCAAAGACATGAATGTTTGCTGGTGTGCCAAGTCTTTGATTACTTTGTTTGTCATCTTATGAAGATGAATATATGACGAACGTGGACACCACTGTGTGCACTTGCAGCTATAGAATAACAATACTCTCACTTCTGACAATTTGGCAATGGGCCCCAAAAGTCGAGCCACCAGCCAATTTTCAAGCCACTTTATAGATAGACTAGAAGTTCTTGTGCCAAAAGTTTCTAATTTGATTTTGTGCTAAATTCTTCGCTCCTCTTTCCAGACTTTTTTCCAAGTCTAGTCTCTCCTCATTCCTTTGTGTCTCGTTTCATTATTGCAGAGGAGAGATAAAACAGATCACCTTAGATTCATCTCCATTGATGCACTGGCATAGCTTTAAAGTCATGCAATCATTTTTTTACGAGAATGGAGAGCACTTTTCTAAATCGTTAAAGTTCCTATAACTTCACATATTGTACTTCTGAATCATAGTTCTGTAACAAAGTCTTATAAGATCCATGATCCTTTGAAGAGGCCCCTTTTCCAAAGCCTTTTAGATGGAGAGGCCTCTGGAGGCTCCTAAGTTGTCTTTAGGTGTAGAACCCATCAATCTTGAACAAAAACTTTTCCCTACCTTTCTAAATCAAATAAGAAATCTGCAAAGGTCCAAAATCTATGTTCTTTGAAATGATTATTCTCATTAGAAATTGGAATGGATTTTTGCAAAAATTGCATTTTTCCCTTTCACCAAAAGGACTGTTTCCCAAGTCCTCATCCTTAGGTTTGGTGTTCTAGAGGCTTAACAGCAAAAGAAAGAATCTGGCCTTGAGGGACTTACTTGACTTGGGCCTTGTATACTAGAAAGGCCTTGAAGGCCTAGCTGCTTTAGAAAGCCCCTTGAGGAAGGAAGGCTCCAACTCTACATAGCAGCCCTAGTCTCTCTTGTAGTGAAAGAGCCTTTCTTTTCTGCTTTGTTTACACTGCAAGAATCATAGAGATGACAATTTTAATAATGACTTTATTTTTGTTGCTTTACAGTCTGATGACAATGCCAGCTTCCTTAGAGCTGCCAGAGGTGGGAATCTGGAAAAGGTACTGGAGTACCTTAAAGCCAACACTGACATCAATACCTGTAACGCTGTGAGTATTTAGCTGCTAGCAATCAATCAATCACTACTTAGCAATCAGAACTACTACTGTTGTACTCTATCAGAAAGCAATAGTCTTGATTCCCCCTATCTTAGTCCTCTATTGTCATTGCTATGCCAATGTGCCCTAAAGAGAAAGAGGGCAACTAATTAGTTTTCTGCTAAAGAGGCTCATTTATTATACTTACTTAGAACAAAACTAAGAATTTTCTCTATTTTTTGTAAAACAACTTGAGTTTCCTATAAATAAGATTTGTGTAGGAACGAAAAGCAAAAAGTAGCATATTTTTGTCTATATATTGCTATATATTCTTTATAAACCTTCCAAGCTAAAGTAAGAAAAGTGAAAGCACTTCTATTTTTAATTGTTTTGCCAATGATAGAACTCTACAAATGTTTTCAAAAAGGAACCCTTTTCTTTCCTGCAATAATTAATGACCCTTCTAAGAAAAGTAAAGTGTCCACCATTATAGGTTGTTGAAAATGGGTTTCTCTCTTTTTTGCAGAATGGCCTAAATGCACTTCATTTGGCCTCCAAAGAAGGCCATGTAAGTGTGGTAGACGAGCTTTTGGCACGAGGTGCCAAAATTGATGCAGCTACCAAAAAAGGCAATACTGCTCTCCACATTGCTTCACTCGCAGGCCAAGAAGTGGTTGTCAAGGTGTTGGTGGAAAATGGTAGTGCAGTCAATGTACAGTCACAAAATGGATTCACTCCTTTGTATATGGCAGCTCAGGAGAACCATGATGGGGTGGTTCGCTTCCTTTTGTCTTCGGGAGCAAACCAGAGTCTTGCGACCGAAGATGGTTTCACGCCCTTAGCTGTGGCCCTCCAGCAAGGACATGATAAGGTAAGTTTTTTAAGGCTCAACTCAAAGACTGAGTGAGCTTTCATAATTTTAAGTATGGTTAAAAAACAAAATGAAAAATTAATGACATTATTAGTGAAAGGATTGAAATCAATTCCTTTTTGTACTAAGATTTCATCTTTGAAATCTCACTTGGATACTAAGATAAATTGTTCATTTTTGGAGAGTACAAAATTGACATTTTTGGTATCAGAAACAAAGTTAGAACTAAAATGGTTTAGAAAGCAAAAGTTCCAATATACAAACTTTGTACTCAGCAAAATTGTTTTTCGATAGTTTTTCCATACTGCATTCTTGTATAAAGCACCATCTAGCCGACGAAAATCAATCATCCAAAGTTAGGTCTACAATACACCTAACTTTTCTTTTCCTCCAATTGAGCAAAAATGGCGCGAAAATTGAAAGTAACAAAGTAACAATCCATGAGCATTATTGTTGCTTTCTTCTCAAGGGAGGATCCAAGATAATCAATTATGGTCTTGCAGACTATGTAACATGATTGTTAGTACAACAAAAACCATATTGTCTGGTCTATCCAAACATCACTCATTGTCCTACATACCAAACAGAAGCTTTAGGGAATAAGGAAAAGCAGGAGATAACAAAAGACAAGATCAATATGCAAATACGTAAAAAATATTTTGTTCACATATTTTAATAACTTTTCTCAGTCATTTTCCTGATTTTTTTTTGCGCAAAAATTCAACAATCCAAGATTTGAAATCATTTCTGACATTTTTAGAGGAATGAATAGAAAGTTCGAATTTTCGGGGTTTTTTTTGAAAACATTTCTGTTTTCACTTTTTGACTACATAAAAATGACATATTTTGGTTGTCAAAAGTACATAAATATCTTGATTCTGGACTTAACGGTTTGTTATTCTTATAGGTCGTCGCGGTTCTCCTGGAAAATGACACTCGTGGCAAAGTTCGTCTGCCTGCTTTACACATTGCAGCCAAGAAAGATGACACTAAAGCAGCTGGGTTGCTACTTCAAAATGATCACAACCCAGATGTCACCTCGAAATCTGGATTCACACCGCTTCATATTGCCGCTCATTATGGAAACGAAAACATCGCAGCTTTGCTTTTACAGAGAAACGCCAACGTTAATTATGCAGCTAAGGTAATTTGCCTTCTTTATGTACTAACAACCCCATGTTCATGTATGCTAATGACACAGTAATTAATGTTGTTGCAGTATCAGTAAAATTTTTGTTTATTTCAGCATAACATCACTCCATTGCATGTGGCAGCCAAATGGGGAAAAGCCAATATGGTAGCCCTGCTATTAGACAAGGGTGCCAACCTAGAAGCAAAAACACGAGATGGCCTCACCCCCTTACATTGCGCAGCCCGTTCCGGTCACGAAAATGTAGTAGACATGATGGTCCAGCGTGGAGCTCCAATTTCAGCCAAGACCAAGAATGGTTTGGCTCCCTTACACATGGCCAGCCAGGGAGACCATGTCGATGCTGCCCGGATTCTGCTTCATCACAAAGCTCCAGTGGATGAAGTCACTGTGGATTATTTGACAGCTTTACATGTTGCTGCTCATTGTGGACATGTGCGAGTTGCCAAATTGTTGTTGGATCGCAAAGCTGATCCCAATTCCAGAGCTCTCAATGGGTTCACTCCATTGCATATTGCTTGCAAAAAGAACCGGATTAAGGTTGTGGAGCTGCTTTTGAAGTATGGAGCTTCCATTGAAGCAACCACTGAGGTAAATATTCAAACGAAATTCAAATATGAATCAAAAGTTATTTAGTGAGATTCAAAAAGTTATTTTAAACGTGATTCAAAGTGTGACTACTCGTGATTCCAAACTTGATGCCAAACGTGTTTCAAATGTGATTCAAACATAATTTTTTCGTGATTGTTTTGAATATTGTTAAAATGTTACTTTAGCCTTCTTTTAAATCAATATTATGAGTAGAAGACTGACTAAAAAACCAAAGAAAGAATTCAAGAACTTGAAGTGAACATTTTGAACTAATTTAGAAATTTTTTATACATTGGTTGATTTTTTCATTAGTATTTTTGATTTTTCAAAACTTTGGTAAGGGTAGAATTATTGTAGAAGCATTTTCAAAAATATGTCAAAGAATGGCCTATTTTATATCTAAACCTTAGACTACGTTTCTATATAGTATTATACAGACTTTTTAAAATTAAGAATAAACATGATGTTTTAAGATTGGATAACAAATTTTAACCATTTTTAGTGCTGCTCTCTATGATCANTGCCAAATTGTTGTTGGATCGCAAAGCTGATCCCAATTCCAGAGCTCTCAATGGGTTCACTCCATTGCATATTGCTTGCAAAAAGAACCGGATTAAGGTTGTGGAGCTGCTTTTGAAGTATGGAGCTTCCATTGAAGCAACCACTGAGGTAAATAGTAAAACGAGATTCAAATATGAATCAAAAGTTATTCAAAGCGTGACAATTCGTGATTCCAAACTTAATGCAAAACATGTTTCAAATGTGATAAAAAAATGATTTTTAAGTGATTTTTTTGGACATTGTTAATTTTACTTTAGCCTTCTTTTAAATCAATGTTCTGAGAAGAAGACTGTCTAGAAAACCAAAAGGAATAATGCAAACAATTGAAGAAAGGATAATTTTGAACTAATTTAGAAATTATGTACATTGGTTGATTTTTTCATGAGTATTTTTGATTTCTCAAAACTTTGGTAAGAGTAGAATTATTGTAGAAGCACTTTCAAAAATATGTCAAAGAACTCCTTATTTTATATCTAAATCTTAGACTAGTTTTCTATATAGACTTTATAAAATAAAGAATAAACATGATGTTTTAAGATTGAATGACAAACTTTAACCATTTTTAGTGCTGCTCTCTATGATCAGTTTACAAAAGCAGTTTGACCGATGACCATTTTCGGCCACCTGCAACTTTCAAATCCTCTAGAGATCAATGAAGGGTCATTAATCATTATGAAAACGTCAAAACTGAACCTTTTAAACCTTCTACTAATGTAAAAACGCAATTGATTTTTATTTTCCTTCAAATATAAACTGAGTTAAGTCATTCTTCTGATGATACCATAGATCCGTAGTAATAATGGTTTAACGTTAGATGTCCAGACTTCAGACAGACATCAACGGAAAGATCAGTAATGGCCTCATGAACAAAAGACATCATTACTGAGACTCTTCTACTTTTATCTTTCAGTCTGGATTGACTCCATTGCACGTGGCAAGCTTCATGGGATGCATGAACATTGTCATCTATCTGATCCAAAATCAAGCTTCTCCGGATGAAGCGACAGTTCGAGGTGAAACGCCACTTCATCTGGCAGCTAGAGCTAACCAAACGGACATCATCAGGATTCTCCTACGCAACGGCGCTAAAGTTGATGCTAGAGCCAGAGTAAGTAGACTACAGTCTTCCTCTTCTACATTTTACTGCATTGCGGTACTTTTCCCCGGTCTTTGTACTAAAAAAAGGTCTCGAGAACTTTTTTAGCAGGCCTGCTTGCTTATCTACATCAAAGCCTATTACAGAATTTGAAGCTCAATTAGCTAATTTTTGTTCAGTCACTTTCTACCAAAATAATCATACAGTAGACTGCCGATTTGCATTTACCATTTATGTTTAGTTCCTTTCTTGAAGGATATGAAAGGAATAGAATAATCAAATTGTGGGTTGGCAAAGTTGAAGTGCAGATGTTCAAAAGATGTTTACCTTGAGTAGGACCAATCTTTTTATGACACCTCTGCTAATGGTCGTCACCAAACAACGCCCTTTTACAGAGGAAGTGACCAGTTTTGCAGAGTTGATCATAGATGGCACCCTAAAGTTCAGAAGTTGAAATGAAAACTTGTAATCTCGCAGTTTCATTTCGATTCGAGTGTCAAAAGGAACTTTTGCTTTTAGAATAATCTCTGTAAAGAGTTATGACGCAAAATGAAGAAGAACATACTTATCTTCCTGCCTTTCCCTGATTGCAAAGGGTTTTTTTACACAAAACTTTTGAGTTTCTTATTTCTTCCTAAATCATTTCTTTTATTTTTGAAAACTAACATTGGTTGCACATATTACGAATACATTTTATAATTTTTATTATTGCCTATGCAGATTTGAAAAATCAGGCAATTTTATTAAAAATATTCAAAGTCAAAGAAATTGCTCTGAAATCCACGTTCAAAACATGTTTACCCCTCTTCTTACATAGCATAAATTGGTTTATTACTCTTATCCTGCTTGTACACTCATTGTCAAGCTGTGTCAAGCGTAAACTTCACGTACTTTTCTTGATCATAGATGTCACTACAACCTTTTCAAAATCGAAAAGTTCTTTTAAAATCGACCGTTCTTTTCTCATGTTCTTGAAATTACATCCTAAATCATGAGTTAAAAATTGTAATTGAACTGTTACTGTCTCCCAAAAAAGTCAAAAAAGTAATTCAAGTGTTTCAAAACCAACATCGAAAATTGCCTTAGATTTTTTTTCAAAACCTTTGTCAATTGAAAGATTTCCTTTTGTAGAAGTGGTAATTGAGTGATTTATCCTGCTTTAGTTTGTTTAGTCTAAATTCCTAATACATATACGTGTCTATATTGATTTTAATTAAAATCTCAGGCATCAAAAGAATAGTCCAATAGTTTCTACACAAAGAAGAACTTCTTGTCAAAGACTTATCTTGAAACGAAAAGATATTGCAGCTCAAGCCTTCCAGGTTCATAACATGTTTACCATTAGCATAAACCGGTTGGTTTATTGCCCATACCGTTGTACACTTAGTTTTCTGACTTTTCGAAGAGTTTCTTGACCATAGATGTCACTTCAATCCCAAAACTTCATTGAATGTTTCTTCAACTCTTTTAAGAATCACTTGNTTATCTTTTGTCCATTCAAAATGTAAACGTAGCTCGCTTCGCTCGCAATGTTGAATGAGACTTTTTCTGTGATTTTCAAACACCGTGCTTTCTCCAAAGTTTGAGTAAACTTATCAATCAACTTTGTGGCTTTTTTTCAGGCAAGAATGGAGTCACTCCCCTCCATGTAGCCGCGCATTACGACCACCAAAATGTCGCATTGCTTTTGCTAGACAAAGGAGCTTCACCACATGCCGCAGCTAAGAATGGATACACTCCACTCCACATTACATCCAAGAAAAATCAATTGGATATTGCCACCAGTTTACTTGAATATGGAGCCAAAACTGATGCTGAAAGTCGAGCTGGATTCACTCCTTTGCATTTGGCTGCTCAGGAAGGACACGTTGATATGGTCAAACTTCTGATTAAGAACGAAGCAGAAGTCAATTTGCAATCCAAAAATGGATTGGCTCCAATCCATTTGTGTGCCCAAGAGGATCGAACCAACGTTGCTGAGATCTTGGCTCAGCATGGAGCAGATTTGAATGCGGTGACCAAGGCTGGATACAGTCCTTTGCATGTATCGGCGCACTTTGGATCGACTAGTATGGTCAAGACGCTTTTGGAGAAGGAGGTGATGGTTAATGGACAAAATGAGTTGGGATACACTCCGTTGCATCAAGCTGCTCAACAAGGACATAGCCAGATTGTCAACTTGCTTTTGGAAACTGGACAAGCTGAACCTAATCAGGTTTCAAAGGTAAGTCTAAATGATCAACTTTTAATTTTGATACACACTGGGGCAAAAGTCTAATTTTTGGTCCAAAAATTCAATTTTAATGGAAATTTGTCAACGTCATAATTTGAATTTTCGCGCAAAAGATATGTGGTACATATTGCAAATTTAGTGAATTTAACCTTACAAAATGTCAAGATTTTGACTCAAATTAGAAAAAGACTCAAAATAGAAAAAAAAAAATCTATTTCTTGAATTTTTGCATTTTTTGCGCGAAAATTCAATATTCTGCAGATTTTTTTGAAAATTGAAATATCACCCTAGTGTGTAAGTTACTAAATTGAAAACAGACAAAATTAAACTCATTCAAAATTGATTTATGACAAAATGGAATTGAAAAACTCGTTTTTTATGAGACAAAGATGTCAACTTGATGCTTTTCCATTCTAAGAAGCTGAGAAAAACTGATCTTTAAACTCAACTTTTTGTTTACAGAATGGACAGACTGCACTGTCAATTGCCCAACGTCTGGGTTACATTTCCGTGGTAGAGACCCTCAAAGTGGTAACAGAACAAGAAATTACCACTACTACCACCACAACCATCGAAGAAAAATACAAAGTTTTGGCGCCAGAATCCATGCAAGAAACATTCATGTCGGACTCCGAAGATGAAGGAGGTAAACAAAAAAAATTCTAAAACTTTTCCCGCTACTTTTTCTTACACACTATGTTAAAAATCCAATTTTGGTCCAAAAATGGAACTTTCCTTTTAAAATTATTTTTTGGCTACTTTTATAGAATTAATGGCTATTTTGCTTAATTTTTGAGGTATTGGCTATTTTAGCTACTTGATGGTTCTTTTGGCTACTTTTTATAAGAAGTGGCTATTTTGGGTACTTTTTTATATGTGGCTATTATGGCTATTTTTGGAATAATTGGCTATTATGGCTATTTTTGTAATAATTGGCTATTTGGGCTATTTTGGCTACTTTAAGTGGCTATTTTGGCTACTTTGTATAACTTGAAGGCTATCTCTCCGTCTGTTTTTAAAAAGATTGGCTATTTTGGCTATTTTGACCCATTTCCGATCAACTTGAATTTTTGCACCAAAAATGGACATTTGACATACTGTGTGATTCTTCTTGATTTATTTTGTTTATGATTTGTTTTGCTTTCTTTTTTGTTTATAAAAAAGATGGGGACCTTTTTGATCCTTCGATGGATGGTCCTGCCCAAAATAATGGTACCCAAGATGACAGTCATCTTATGATGTCTGGTTATGAAGGCAAAACTTTAGCCCCGCAAAGTAAGTTTTTCTTTATTTTGTTCATTTGAATATCTGAACTTTGATTTTTTTGCACATTGTTCGCGCGGTGACGCGAGGACCACGTGCATTTTGAAATGACGTGTCGTCCCTGCTTCGCTCGTGAGATTCCACTCTCACTTTTAACTCATAGAATAGATCTAACAAGGTTTGCATATGTAAGGTGAATTCTAAGGAATCTAATTTGAAATCTTGCAAATATTTGCATTTTTTAATTGAAATTAAATATTTAAAAATTGTTTCAGATGAAACAAAATATAAAAAAAAATTCGAATTTACCGCGAAAAATTATTTCAAAAAAGTCAAAAAAAGTTAGGTGAAGTTAGGTGAAAAACTTACGCCACATTATTGTAAGTCATTCTTTTGTTTCCTTTCCTCTCGCCCCACATTTTGGCCAATTTTTTCTGGTCCAAAATCTTGAATTCTCCAGAATTGTTTGTCCATCCAATGGCACTTGAATTCTCATCGAGCAAAGAAAGCAACCAATGTGAAATATTTGGGGATTTGCGATTTTGCTCACGTCTTTTGTTATTTTCAGTCTGTTCTTCAGTTTCTGATTCAGACGTATTGAATTCTTCATCTGTTGATTGGTATTTGGCGGGTTTTTTGGAGATTCGCTTTCGAGGTTGAGGTTGTTGTTGAGGTTCATAGTCTTCGTCATCAGTACTGGAATCTTCATCACTGGTACAAGACTCTGGTTGGAATTCTTCTTCAGAATCTAAAATATTAAAAAAAAAAAATAGTTGAAATAACTTTTTTTATCGATATTTTTTTTCGGATTTTTTTTTTTTTTTTTACTTTTTTAGTTTTGACATTTTTCGGATTTTTATTTGCATTTTTGACATTTTCGCTTTTTTTATACGTACGATTTTTTTTTTTTTTTTTTTTTTAATTTTCACATTTTCGCTTTTTTTTTCCCTTTGGTTTTTTTTCGCTGTTTTTCGCGTTTCTTACTTTTTCGCATTTTTCGTGTTTTTTATATTTAAAGTTTTTCGATTTTTTTTCGCGTTATTTACGGTATTTATCAAGATGCTAATTTAACACTTACCGGTATTTTTAGTGGTATTCCAAATGTCACCAAGGTTGCCAAGTGGGTCATCAAGGACTTGTTCATCATTAGGAATAATGATGTCATTGTCCAAAGCAGTCATCATATCGTCAATATTCATCGTGGATTCAAAGTCAAGATAAGGCGGCAAATTGGAGATGGCTTCAGAATCCGAGAAATCCGAATGATCGCTCACTTCATTCAAATTGATGTCTTGATAGATGAATTCAACGTTGTTGTAGTAGTCAAAATCCATGTTTTTCTTTACAAGTCAACTTGTCGGCTTGATGTCTGTAGAGAATGTGGAAAGTTGTTGCGACGTTGCGTAGCAGCGAACGGAACGGCGCTCCCTCGTATGGCGCGCAAATGTGGGGAAGCCCCAGATTTCGGTGGTTCCCCGAACCCCCAAATTCGCCGAAAAATTGCGTTTTAATTTTTCAATGGTGAAATTCAATATATTTTGTACTAACCACTAGACTCAATATAAATATGTAATTTTTACATATGTCATATTTATAGCGTAAAAAGTAGCAAAATATGTTCTCAAAAATGGAAAAAAAATGCATGAAATATTTTGAACACCGTATTTACTCTAAATAGAGTCCATACTATAATTTAAGGCACAAAACAATTTAGAGCCCAGTCGAAAATACTGAATTTTGGAGAGGTTTATAACAATTCTGCATGTAAAGCAGAAAATTCTAGATTTTTATTTTTCACTTTCATTTGACAGGCTTTGTGATACTTGGGTTTAGTCATTTTTTAAACAATTGATTTCCTGAATCTTTGTCTATTTTCACATTTTTTTGAAGTTAGTGAATTCGTCAATATTTTTTTTCTTTTCATTTTTTTCTTTTTCTTTTTATTTTTTTGTCTTTCTTTACATTTTTTTTAACTTTTTTTTTGTGATATTTTTTAAATCAGTATTTTTGATGATTTTCATGCACGAGCTACACTTATTGTTTTAAAGAAACCGGTTTTCAAGTTTCACATAAATAAGTTAATGATTGCCTTGTGTAGATACCCTGTAAGTCGACAGTTGACGTTTTACACTTTGAACCGAGATGAATCAAATGATGACTAATCTCGCACAATTTCACAATGAGATTCATATCTTGAAAAATTCCTGCATTCTAAACATTTTTGCATTTAAAATTATTTTCAACAGTTGAAATTGGAAAAGATCAAAATTCAGTGACATTCAATTTTTTTTTTCCGTCAAAATGTAGTGTGCTTGATTAGGAGAGGTTGCGCTGTTTCGGAAAAAATTGTTCCGTTTACAACGCAATTTCATTTTCCAATGACGTCATTGCATAGCTCGGGATTCCCAAAAGCAAAATTCTAGAGTCAACATGTGCTGCTGGTAGATGACGTTCTCAAAATCCTTGGCAACCAATTTTCAAAACCAGTTGTACCATCATCATCAAAACATTTGGTTACGAACAAAAAAATGACTACAAAAATTGAAGAAAATTGTATTTTGTACTGTGATGGAACTAATGTGATTTGGACCAAGAATTAAAAAGTAAATAATAAACATGATTTTTTGTACCTGATTCAAATACTTTTCCTATGAAATAAAAATGTATTTTAGCCACAAAAAATTCGTCAAACATTTTGAGGTCAAGTTTTGGGACCTTTAGAGGTTTTTATAGATCCGGATTTGGATACCGTAGATTACCTATTCTAACGCCCCTTTTCTAATTAGCGCCTAATTAACGCACACTCTAAAATATTCTTTTTTTAAGAATTAACGCCCATCAAAGGTCAAAAAAATTATCAACGCTTGGGCGTTAAATAGGCAATCTACGGTAATTACTAAAAGCATTAAAGACGCCCTCTGTTGGCAAACTTTTTAAACCAAAATGTGTTTCAATTATTTTGTACTTCCCAAATTGAAGAAGAAGCAAAGCGTAGAATAATGTATTTCAAAGATTTGTCAAGAAAAAAAACCATCCGACCAAAAAAAAAAAAAATTCATTTTTAACCTCCAAAAGGAGAGAATTTGGGTCCATGCATCATTACCATGAAAATTTCCGCCATCATTTTCTTCTGTTTTTGAGAAAGGGCTTGCCAATAGGGACTTGTCATGAACGCAACCATGTATCTTGCCAAGTCACCCTGTTTTCTTCTTTGATCATCCTGTTGGTCATCAGATCCTTCAAGTTCAACTTTCTTTGGTATTCTGATTTCTTCTGATGGTTCTTCAAGATCCTCCCAAAAAGGGACTATTAACCAAGAATTTGCTATTCCCATCAAAGTCACAATGAGGACCAAACAGGTGAAAGTCCTCATCTTGACTGAAGATAAATTACCTTTCTGACCTTAACCATTTTGATTTGAGTGCCTTTGATAATTGACGAAGTTATGGTTTTTGACCATCGCGATTAGTTTGGCAATCGCGGTCCTACAAATAACTCATGGGAGGATATTTGCGAATAGTTTACGAATTGACCGTAAGGTTTGCCTTTTCATATACAAAACTGAGATTCAAAATTCGCTTCTGGAAAGTTTGAATTTTGATTTCGTTTTGAATCGCGCAGCGGCGGCGATCTTAGATCTGAAAAGCATTTTCAGTCTTGTTTAAAGGTCAAAAGTAGACCTACGTCAAACACATTTCAGGGCAAAAAAAAAAGCAACGTGTGTTTCAAATCTCAGGAGCAATTATTTAATTTTTTAAACCTATTTTAGACCTATTATTTGACTTTTTTTGTAAATCTTTCCAATTTTTCAGAAGATTTTCGCGGTTTTCCTGTTTTTTCCCAGAATTTACAAAGATTTTTTTCGTCTTTTTTTTGTACTTTTTGTCCTCACTTTTTTATTTCATTGCGCTAGTTTTAGTATTTACTTTTATAGGTCATGAAAAATCTCAATTATCACTGCAAAAATGCATTTAGAAATTCATTGGAAATCTTTGCAAAAAAATTAACATTTCGAAATAGGATAAAGCAAAAAAAAAAGTTTTGAACGCATTCGTCATAATTTTTCAAAAGTTTACTGAACAGTGTTTGCCAAAAAGAGAGTAAGTAGGGGAGGGGAAGGGGTTTGACCTTTTCGATCGGAAATTCGATGGGCGTCAACATCAGTTTTGCAATAGACTATCTTCATTCACCTTGGCTACTTCACTTCAAAGTAAATTTTTTGAACGTACAGTACATTGCGGTGCCGTGAATGGAGAACAAGCTCTTGAAAACTGCTAAAAATTCCTTGGACATATAAAAATGATTTGCGAAAATTACATGTCCTGAAAATTCAAGTCATTCTACGCAGAAAAAATATCGAAATGTACTTAAAAGGTAAATGTTTAATTTGCACTTTTTGAACACTGATCTTACATCAATATTACGAAAAAAAATAATACGTAAGTAAAAAAGTAAAAAAAAAAAAAAAAAAATTTGAAGGAATCACAAAAAAAAATCGAAAGATTTACATAAAAAATGTCAAAGATTTTACAAAGAAAAATCAAAAGAAATAAAGTACCAAAGATTTCAAATTAAAAGTAAAAAATCAAGAAAAAATTAAAAAGGAAAAAAAAAAAAACTTCCAAAAAAAATTAAGGAAAAAAAAAAAAGAAACCACGAAAGAGTCTACAAAATTCAGATTTCAGGGACATAATTGAATTTTAAAGAAAGTTAAACTCGTTTTTAGTAAGTTTTCAGTTGTACTCTTTCGTGCTTTACTGCAATTTAAAACAGAGATGAGCATCATTATTCAAAGAACCAAATGAGCGAACATTTTTCTACCCTTCAAAACATAACAGAACAAATAATTAACTCCTTGCTCTTTTTACATTTTTTTTCCACCTGAGAAAACAATTTGAAATATTCCCTGCAAAAATCCTCATTTGTCAATTCAAGGATCGTAGTGTACACAATTTTCATGAAGTGTTGAAGAATTTTTTTCTGCACCAAACCCAGTCAATGCTTCTCCTGTTTGCGAAAAAATTGCAAAAACAGGTTTGAAGATGCTTTTCAAATGTTCGTTCAGTTTCTTTGAAATCATCATGACGAAGACATGTTGCAAATTGAAAATCTGTTGCCATCATCAAAATGGCACAATTCAACAAAGTAAGCAAATTTGAGGTTGCGTGATATTATATTAGACGCAAGATTGACCCAATTTGAATTTTCGCGCCAAAATGTCATTGAAGGTTTGCACAAGTGCAAAATTGACCTACTAATCTACTTTGAATTTTCGTGCCAAAATAGCATTTATAGTAGAAGATTTCCAATTACAAATATTTATTTTAAAGGTTGCGTGATTACGTCATGCCAAACTTTCCGAAGTTATAGTAAGTTTTAGATTGACCTGTCTAAGTATAAAATTGAACTTCACTCTTGGTACATATCTGAAAATCGGAATCTTTTATTGAAGTAAGGTTGCGTGATTTCTAGTTTATCTTTCCGAGTCTAAATTCACCCAATTAGAAACAGTTGCGTAGTAATCTGAATGTGACATTTTGAACATCCTTAACATTTTGCCCTTTTTTATGCATTTCAGGTGACGAAAACGTTGGTGAATCTTACAAATATTTGACACATGATGACGATCATCTGGGTGATGATTCCATTCCCATTGACGTGACACATGATGAAAAGCATCAAAAAGATTCGACACTATCCGTAAGAGTTTTGTTTATGATTCTTTAGAAGGCAAAAGACATGTTTACTCTTAAATGTCCTTGGGATATCCCAAGTAGTATTTTAGTAGGCAAAAGACCAACAAATAGTCTAGTCAAATTGAAAAATTCACTTTTGCAAAGTTGTCTCTCAGTTTATCTTATCAGAAGTAATGTGGATAGGGAGTATTTTGATATGTTCAAGGCCAAAGTAAGATTTTTTAATGCAACTCATAATATTTTTTTTCATCTTCTGCTTTGCAGAGAACTACTGTTGCTCCTGTGATGACTTCAGCTGTTCCTGGATCATCACTCGAAGAGACGATTTCTGCAGTTGAAAAGTCCAAATATTACGCATCAGGCATGAATAACTTGACTCCTGACAATGTGGATCTGCCTAATAGATCCGGAGTGGCTATCGGGTAAGATTTACGAAGTTTTGTTGTATTCGATGTCGACGAGAAAATTGCCTGATTTTTAAAACGCACAGTTTCCAAGTTTTGTCAATTTCTTTATTGTGAAAAGTGCAATTTTCATCAAAACTTTGGAAATCAGTTGAGTTGTTTAGTGATTTATGTAGTCAACTGATTTTCAAAGTTTCTTCAAAAATTGCACTTTGCACAATAAAGAAATTTCAAAAACTTTGAAACTGTGTTCTTGAAAAATCAGTAAAAAAAATTCGATGGGGCATTTTTTATTTTATTTTTGTTCTAATTTTTTTGTTGCTGACTTGTAACAAAGCAATTTTTCAATGGATTTATTTTTGTTTCGTTGTCGTTTTTTTTTAAGTTTGTTTCTTTCGAATTTGTTTAGGAGTATCGGTACCCACAGTCATCTAAGTTTGGCTACAAGTGTGGGAAATCGGAGTATGACTTCAATGTGGAGGGAAAGGTGCGACCAACAAAATACGAGAAACCAAAAATCACTTTTCTTGCCTTTTTATATTCTTTCTGAACTGAAACTTCTTGAAAAAAACTGAACTAATTTTCTCTACTAATTTTGCTTCTCAGCTTACCTATGTGGAGAGCCAAGTATACCAACTTTTTTTGATATACTAACACAGAGTGCACTACTCTCTCTATTATAAACCTCTGCTTTCTTTGCCCCTTCTTTAGTTTCTGTTCTTTTCTGTTTGTTTTTGGGGTCCTTTGTCTTTAGATTAGAATTTACTACAACATATGAAACTACTCATTTTTGAAAATTAACAAGGTTTCCAAATTACTAATTTTCTTTTTCTATAAACTTGTCTGTTTTTGTATAGGAAACTTGGTTGGAGATCGTAAGTTCTCTTTTAACAAAACTATTCCTACTTTTTTTAATAAAAAAGTTGCATTTTGGACACTGTACTTGTATTGCTTTCATCTTTATTTTTTGCCTTTTTCTTTCTACCTTTTTAGACTTTGACCACACCCTAAGCTTTCTGTTATTAGTTTGACATGTAATAATTTCTTACAACTGTAGAACAAATTTTCTTAGATCTCGGGGGAAAATTCACAAAAAAATTGAGAAAAAACAAAAATCTGAAAACAAAAAAAAAAGCACACCAAAAATTTAGCAATTTTTTGTTGTAATTTTCATATTTTTTGTAATATTTGAAACATTTTTATAGAAAATTTGCATGGAAATTTTAATTTTGTAGATGACTTCCCCCATGTTTTGCATAGTAGGAAAAATCAAACTTTTTAAACACAAAAAAAAGTTCACAGGATTTGAAATTTTTTGATGTCTTAAAAGTTGCTAATTTTTCCTACTGTGTATTGCCTGCATAATTAAAGGACCTATGTAGACTAAGTTTAAGTTGTGGTCACCTATTTATTCCTCTGGCTGTTATACATTTTCCTACCTGGTACATAAGAAAATACCAATTCCATACATTACCAATAAATGCCCAAAAATTCCTAAGCTCAATTTTCCAATTTAGGTTCCTCGTGAGTTTTATGGTGGATGCCCGTGGTGGAGCCATGCGTGGATGTCGACATTCCGGAGTCCGCGTAATTATTCCGCCAAGAAAAGCTCCAATGCCCATGAGGATTACTTGCCGATATTTGAAAAAAGACAAGTTAATCCATCCACCTCCATTGATGGAAGGTGAAGCTATTGCCTCAAGAATCTTGGAACTCGGACCCTCAGGTGCCAAGTTTTTGGGGTAAGTTGGAAAACAATCGAAAATCTCATTTTCGGATTAACTGAAGGGAATTTTGAATTTCCCGCGCAATTTCTAAAATACTGAGATTTGTTTACATTTCCAGGCCAGTCATTATTGAGGTTCCACATTTTGCTTCGCTTCGCGGAAAAGAACGCGAAATCGTCATTTTACGATCTGACAACGGTGAAACTTGGAAGGAACATACATTGGAAGCGACAGAAGATGCTGTGCAAGAAGTTTTGCAAGAAAGTTTTGATCAAGAAGGTAATTTAGACGGGCAGTTTTTGCAAAAAAAAAAAATTGAGCTTTTCTTGCAAAAAAGTTTTTTTTCTTCCTTTGCAGAACTAAGTCAATTGGAGGATTTGAATACCAACCGGATTACAAGGATTTTGACTACCGATTTTCCCCAATATTTCGCTATTGTGTCGAGGATCCGACAAGAAGTTCACGCGATTGGACCCGAAGGTGAGTAGATCCGGATTCCGGAACGACGTCAAAAATCTTAAAAGTTGAAAAAGTAGTTTTGTGAATGTTAAAAAACAAAAGTTCATTAGATTAGTATTACAGTTGAACTTTTTGCTTTTCTATTTAGGTGGAGTTGTGAACAGTACTGTGGTACCTCAAGTCCAAGCCGTCTTCCCTCAAGGCGCGCTTACCAAGAAGATCAAAGTTGGCCTACAGGTAAACATGTTCCGGCCTCGCAAAGGTGTCCCCAATGGGCTCCTCAAAAAGATCACTGTAAACCATTTGCCAAAGAAAAAACGCTTCTCCTTAATTTGGTAACTAATTGTACTACCAGACCGCATCTCCAGACACTTCTTTTTCAATCAATGTAATACAACATAATGCACAACCAAAATTTTATTAATTGATTAGCAATTTGCCATATTTGCCAAGCACAAATATTTGGATTGAATCTGCACAATTCTATATATCAATCAATCAATATCACTGCGACAAATCACTAGAGCAAAGAGTTTTTACTTCATCAAAATTTGAACCTCGAATAAAGAAAAAAAATAACTAATTAATTAAGAAATCTTTGCTCCAGATTTAGTTTAAAACTAATTCGGCACAATCCATTTTCTCTTGTCTTTCAACTTTTTGAGTCGCAGTGTGTCTTTTCTTTGAACCAAAAAATGGCCAAATAATCAACAAAATAGCCATATCATCATCACACTTTGCTATCTATTCTTGCCCACCCCAACTTGAATTTACTGACTGTGACCAGAAAATGAATTTTTGTGACCATTTTTTAAAAATATCCCAAAGAAGGAGTGTCTATATTTGTGACATTTATGCATTCCATGAAGTTATGCCCAAAAAATACAAATTATTCCAGCCCCAAAGAAAAAAAAGTCTCTAAGTATTTATTGAAAAAAAATGCAAGGGTCACCCTGTATTATTGAAAAATGATGGGCATTCTTCATTGAATGTATTTTCTTATGTATTTTTCTTTATGTTTTGCTTATTTGCGCTTCAATGATATAGGAAAAGTTGACCACTTGCATTTTTGCAACTTTTTTAGTTATCATATTTTTTCCTTATTTGCACTTTTTTTTCATTTTAGTGTGATTTTTATAATTTTTTTGGGTAATGGTTTACTGTAGTCTTTTTGAAAATTCATTTATTTTATGTTGTTTTCTTAACCCAAAAATTCCACAGGCTCATCCGATCCCTCCGGAGTTGACTGCCAAACTGTTAGGTAACCGAGTGGCAGTATCTCCAATTGTGACCGTTGAACCTCGAAGGCGAAAATTTCATAAACCCATCACTTTGACTATCCCAGTCCCGCAGGCTGCGGGCAAGGGCATGATAAACCAGTATAACGGAGAAACACCTACCTTAAGACTCTTATGCTCAATAACAGGTACCTTTTTAGTCTTAGATTGTCTTGTATTGTCACACTGAAGCAAAATTAATTTGGAATTCATCCCAAAAATTCAGAATTTTACCCTGATCAAACCTTGTTTTAGCAAAACATTTGAGAAATTCAAAATTAAAGATTTCAGATTTGATGTTAATTTGGGTGATATGAAAAATATAGTTTTGCTTCAGTGTGTATTTTCAGGAAAATGAGGGGTTGACCAACAAAAAGAAATGTAAAGAAAAAAGTCACACTTTACACAGATCATTGGGTAGAGAATGAAACAACAACACTGTTGACCTCTGACAAATACGAAAAACATAGTCTTTTTTACTTATTGTTATATATACCTTAGCTCTTTTGATTTTGATATTATTATCCAATTAGTGATGCTTTCAAGCAATGTTGATCAGTAGCTACTATTTTATTACATATATTACCTGTTTAGATTTGAGACTGAAACTGGAAAGCTATGACCTACAAAAAAATACCTATATATCTGACTGTAGTAGAACATGCAATTATTGGAAAAAAAAAGTGTTTTAGTATTTTTTAGAGAGTCTTTGGAAGAACCTTTGAATTGTAACATCCATCTGTAGATTTTGGTTTTTAGTATCTTTGATTATCATACACCCTTACTCTTGTATTTCAGACTGGGGCAAATTTTCATTTTTTGTCCCAAAATTCCAATTTAAAAACAAAAATGGAATTTTGCCTCAGTTTGTACCATCAAAAATGTGACAATTATGACATGAGCCCCCAAAAAGTATTCATACCTCAAGTTTAATTTGTTGTTTTATTAACAAATATCTACAGTTGAGTCTTACAAATAGTTTTCCTAAGCTCTCTTCAACTTTTTATTTTTCTTTGAACTTTTCTACCTTCTGAACCTTTGATGATCTTTATGTCTATTTCTGAGAAGCAAAAACTCTTTTAAAAAAGTAACTTTTCTTTTTCCTTTCTTACTTGGCAAGCAGGCGTGTTCCGGAAAAGATCACTCAAAGGTAATTTCTCCTACTACCAATGTGTAAAGCCAACAAAATTGCAATGATCACTTTATTTTTGCTGCAAAAAGTTTTAATCAAATTAAGATTTTAAAGAGAGCAACCCTATTACAGGGAGTCCCAACAAGTTTGGAATAAGGCTAAAAACAATTTTCTGAAGTTCAGTAAACTTTTCTGTGCTTTAGAAAATTACTTTTAACTTAAACAAAACTTGCTTGGACACCCAGTACTATTCATTGTTTTTTTTTTTTTTTTTTTTCAATCTTGCTTTGCAGAATTTTTAAGAGAAGACTTTGAGAGATTCTCTAAAGCAAGATTTTTTTAATGATTTTTTTTTCATGATCTCTAAATTAATCTTCTCGAGCTACTTATCAAAAGACCCCAGTAGTTGAGAAATTCAAATCCTACTTCAATTTCCACTCTGTCTAAAAAAAATCAAGAAAAAAGTATACAAAAGCATGATTTTTATTATTTTTTTGTTTTTGTTCTCAAGTCACACACAAAGGGTTTTTATCTTCATCTTTGCAAAAGTTAGGAAAACCATCACAATGGTAGCAAGAGAAAGAGACCCAAACCTATTTTTTCTCATCAAAAGCCATTAAAAAAACACACAACACTTTTTGAGATATGACATCAACAATAATGAAAAATTGCACTACTTTGCAAAAAAATTGCACCTTGATAAAAAATTTACCAGTTGCAAGATGTGCAATTTTTGTTATTATGTGAGTTGTTCTGTCCTGAACATTAGCCTGCATCATATTATTTGTTTTTTAGTCTTGTTGCACTTTGTATACAAGAAAAAGACAGCATGAATAGTTGCACAAACATTTCACATGCACAGAGCAACAGCAAATGCAGAAAAGAAACAAAATATGCCAAAAAAAGTACCCCCAAAAAAGTTTGAAAACATGAGGAAACTGACAGATGATCTGCACTTTTGTACTCTTTTGTGAATGTCTATCGATAAGCAAAGCACTTTTTAAAAGTCAGTTTTCTCATACATATCATCAGCATCTGAATATTATCATATCTGAATATCATTATTATGCCTACTATTACTCAATTTTCCATTCATTCATTCCATCATCATTTTTAAAATTCTCATTTCTGTAGCTTTCATTTAGTTGAGGGCCTAATGGTACAAAGATGCATACAATTTTTGGTTTTTAATTGTTGCAGGTGGCACAACAAGAGCTCAATGGGAAGATGTGACCGGTTCCACACCATTGCACTTTGTTAATGATTGTGTCAATTTTACCACCACTGTGTCTGCCAGGTTTTGGTTGATGGACTGCAGAAATGTTGGAGAAGCTACCAAAATGGCCACTGAACTCTATCGTGAAGCAATACATGTACCCTTCATGGCAAAGTAAGTATTAAAAATACATTAGTAATAAACTTGATCAAGTTTGACATCTTTTCACTTTTCATTGCAGGTTTTGTGTGTTTTCCAAACGTTATGAATTGCTCGAAGCTCGAGTTAGAGTTTTCTGCATGACAGATGACAAGGAGGAGAAGACACTTGAAGGTCAAGAGCACTTCACTGAGATTGCCAAATCTAGAGATGTGGAAGTATTAGAAGGCAAATCTCACTTTGTGGAAATGGGAGGCAACTTAGTGCCTGTAACCAAATCTGGTGATCAACTAAGCTTAAGATTTTATGCCTTCAGAGAAAATCGAATGCCTTTCAATGTCAAAGTCAAAGATCCCAACTCTGATCCCATGGGCAGAATTGCTTTCATGAAAGAGCCCAAGAACAATAGACAAGATGTTCCACCACAAACTCCAATCTGTAATCTCAATTTGGCACTGCCTGACAATATCACACCTGAACCTTGTATGCTTGAAGGTTCATCCAGATCAGCAGACTTCCAAACCAAAGTTTCTTTCCTAAGAGAAGCTGGATATGGGAAATTTGACACCATTCACAAAGCTGACTTGAAAATATCTGACATTGGCAATCTCCTAGGCTCAGATTGGGTCAAGGTGGCTCATGAGCTAGACATACCAGATTCTGATATCAATATCATCAAGACAGAGTATCCTGAGAATGAAGGGCAACAAGCTATGGTCATGTTGAGATTCTGGTTAAACACACAAGGCAATAAAGCTACAGGAAATGCATTGGAAAAGGCTTTGAGGAAATGTGACAGGGAAGATGTCATCAACAAATGTATCTTCAATGTCGAGGAAGTCACTGAAGAGTCAGAAAGGCATGTAGCTGAGGAAGCACTGGATATGGTAAGATAATTTTGCTAAATACATATTTAGAATTTGCTCTATCATATTGATTGACTTTTACAGGTGCAAGAACTCAAAGATGAAACTGACAAGGATGCAATTCCCATGTCTGAAGAGTACAAACAAGCAGCTGAAGAGCTGATTACTGAAAAAATGGAACGAACCTTTGAGTCAGGTAGGTCAATGATGTGCAATGCTTCTGCTTTTTCTCTGCTTCAACAATGATTTTTGACAAGGGAACTTGAAACTTTTCTCTCTAATACATATTGCATGCTTTGAAACATCTACAGACAACAACAATACTAACATACAGTAGAAATACAGCTGTTCTGTCCTGTGGTGGTGTCTTGCTTAGCTTAAAAGGGAATTAAAACAAAACATACAACATACAACTAACAAAGTGGTGGATAAATAGTACTATACTCAACATCAACTACTACTAAAACCATGGCATGACTGAAACAAAACTATGGTGTGCGAAAAATACAACAACATAAATATGCTTTGATTTTTGCTTCACTAAAAGCCATCTCTATACTGATGGGCTTCTGCTTGTGCTTCAAAATACGGTATCAAGTGTCATAAACTGTAAAAATCCAAACCCAAAATGATCTTCAACAGGTGAAATGAGAGTTGAACTCAGTGGAGTGGAATCCATTTATGAAGCTGAAGAAGTCAAATATGTGGCTGAAGAGAAAGAAGTGAGCTTTCAGCCTCAAAGAGCCTCTTCCCCTGTGATCTCAGAAGAAAGAGTTATTGAAATACAAGTGCAGAAAACCTCATCTGCTGTTGAGATTGAAGAAATGCAATCATCATCAGAACAAAGGGAAGAAGTTGTTGAAGAATGTATCCAAATTCAAAAAGAAGAAGTCAACACAAGGGTTGAGGTTCCAGTCAAAGCTGAGTCAGAAGATGAAGAAGTAGCTCAACCACCAAAGAGGCAAGCTTCCTCTTCATATTCAGAGTCTGAACAAGACCATGAACAAGCTTCTGAAGATGAAATACAACCACCTGAACCTACAATTGAAATCAGAGAGCCTTCACCAGAGCCAGTGGTTGAAGTCAAGCAACCATCTCCTGAGCCAGAAGTTGAAGTAAAACAGCCATCTCCGGAACCTGTGAGGGATGTCAAGGAATCAACCCCACAACCCCAAGCATTGTCCTCTGATTCTGAAGATGAAATCCAACCACCTGAACCTGCAGTTGAAATCCGAGAACCTTCACCAGAGCCAGTGGTTGAAGTCAAACAGCCTTCACCTGAACCTGTGGTTGAAGTTAAAGTGCATTCACCTGAACCAGTGGTTGAAGTCAAGCAGCCTTCACCAGAACCTGTGGTTGAAGTCAAAGAACCAACACCAGAGCCTAAAGTTGAATCAGATGATGAAGATGTCCCAGAAGTTAAGGAGGCAAAAACAGAATCGGATTCCGAGTCGGAACCTGAAGCACTTGTGGAAAAAGCCCCACAACACCTGGAGAAAATGGCAGTGCCTCAAGTAGAAATTAGACCTGCTACATCAAATGAAAATTCTGATTCAGAACAGGAACAAGAACCAGAACAAGAGAAAGCTTTAGATGGACAACAACCTGTGATGTCATCAGACGAAGATGAGCAACAACAACCACCACCCCAACCCAAACGAAAAGATTCTGACTCCTCGAGCTTTGATGAGGATGAAAACAATAGATCCAAAGAACCAGTCAAGATCATTGCAAGATCATCTTCTTCCTCTAGTAGTGAAGCTGGTGAAGATTTCAAACCCAACAGCACTATTTCTAGCTCGGGCCCAGAAGAATCCACAGACTACAGTTCGAAGCCTAAAGATTCCTCATTCACTGAAAGTTCACATCCCCCAGCAGAAAAGAGACAAGACACATTAGATGAACAAGAAGAGGTTGCAGAAGAATCTTCTCAACAACAGCCTTCTTTCCAAATCCAACATGCCACAGAATTTGAAGTTGAACAGGATGACTTTTTCCAAGTTCAACATGAGGAACAAGACAACAAAGTTGTAACTCCTTCAAGCAGCAAGACACCACCTCCCAGTCCAGCTGTAGAGCAAGAAGCTTTTAGTATGGAAGGTTAGTTTCATAGTATAAGGGCTTGTGTAATTGAAGCTAACTCAAGGAAAAAACTCACAGAATTGATTCAGAACGTTGAATGCTAATTTTAACTTCCTCACTTACCCTTGAATTTTTATTCAAGTACGAATGACTCATTGAATGACGTCAAGACTGCATTTGAAAGGCTTCTTTCAGACTTGCATTTTGATTCTAATAAGGAGTGTCCCATCAAATTAAGCCAACTAATCTTTTGCATTCTTCAGAATCTTTGGGACACTTCATCTAAATTCCTCCACTCTGACCAATCTCTGAGTTTTTTATGGTTTCAATGATTGAAACTCTTTAATACCTGGTATGGTTAAAATACTGAAGGGAATGGGAAACCCTTCCAGTGTGATAAAGTAATTCTGCCAACGTAAACTTTAGGAGGACCAAGGATCCTAGAGGATTATGAAGCCCTTGGTTTAGAGGGTGATGAAATGGTTCTGGTTTTGGAAAGTCAAGATGTTGAAAAGCAAGAAGGTTAGATAATGCAGAGCACATTTTATAAGAAATTATTTTATTGGATGAATAAGGATTTCTCCACTCTCTAATTGAGCACTTTCTATCCTCACTGAATTTGATTGACAAAGCAAAGTTTATTAGCACAAACAAAAGATAATCAAAATCTGGTTTAATGTGATCTCAACCGTTGCACTGTAACTTTGGAAGGGACCAATATCAAAGTGGCAATGGTTGTATGTACCTGTCATAAGGATACATGATTTACAAGATTCCTATTTCAGGTGCTGAAACTTCACTGGAGGAAGCTGCATCAGCTGTTGCTTTACAACAACGTTCTGAAGAGCCTGAAAAGCCTCTCCAAGTTGGTGATGGTAAGTTCGAACTTTTACATACTCTGACCTAGGTCATAAATTAAATTATGTGAAGCCTTGTAAGGTTAGCAGAAGGTTAATAGCATTAGAGAGAGTGCTACTAGCTGCAACTTTATTATTGTTGGCTTCAGTCAGACCTCTGAAGTTAGCACAAATGCATACCTTAAAGCTTGGTTAAGTTTGATTACAAAACCCACTTGACTACTATTGCCAAGTGTGTAAGAAGAGTGAAAGAACAACCAACTGAATTAGGGTGGCTTTACAAGCAGAAAATCCTGTACAATATTTCTTATAAAAACAGAGACAAAGTAACCCTACCAAGAGTAGGTCCCACTTATTATTTTTTTTCCAAACACCACTAAACTGAACTAACCAGTGTGTCATTTATATTCAGTTTCTTTACTAACCTCTCTGATTGATTTTGAGAGAAGGTTTTCTTATTGTTGTCATGACAGTCAAATTGTACAGGATTTTCAACTTTTTTACAGTTTACAAACCACCCTAGCTGAGCTGAGAGTAAATGTGTCTTATTTATTATTTTTCTTTTGGTTTTTTTTGCTGCATCATATCATATATACTATATATCATATTCTCACTACTTTTTGCAACAATGCAACATATAACTTAACCAGCTTTTTTATGTTGCTATGCTATCATAATGCCTTTTCCAAAACTACCATTTGAGTGTCATCAAAGGAAGCAAAACACTTCCTTTTGATACTTTTTGATGGAACACTTTGGAAGGTCATTTGTGTCTAACAGGGAGAACCTAAATTAATATATAGAGAGAGATGATGATAGGGTTGGGCTCTATTGTGTGAACCAGTCTTATAGGGTAAAAAAAGTGGCTCATAATATGTCCTTTGTGATATTTGTTCTACCAAAAAGTTCCTGTTACACATAAATTGCATGCCTGCTCTTACTATGTATCCTATTTTCTATCATTGCACTTACTCTAATTCTTCTACTTTAGTTTTCAACAATCCTTTCTTTTTGACATCTGATTCTTCTTATTATTTTTCTTACAAAATACAAAAAATACAGGTACAAATCATATTTTTTTTTGTCATAAGCCTGAAAATTCATTTATTTTTTGGAATACAGTATACTACATTTTGGGCTATGGAAGTGGAAATTGCATCTTAGGGTGTGATTTTTACTACTGCATGCCTACATTCTTCTTATTTTTTGTTCATTTGATGATGGATGAAAGTTCAAGAAAAGGGTGAATGTGAGATGAGGGTTGACACAGTATATCATATCATTTCAGTTGTGTTTAAGTGGATTTTACACTCCTGGCAATAGCAAATATACCTACTTCCCTACTTTAGTTTCTTTTTTAAACTAAGTGTCAACAGGAATTTACAAATTAGGTTACCTACTTAGGTAAACTTAGACTTATATTTTAAGGCAAGCAAGATATGTCTATCTTTTCTTAGTTTTTGATTCTATCTCCTTTTTCTCTGTACTGTACTATGATTTTCTGTTTTTCCTTTTTCCTAACTGTGAAATTTTTCTCTCCTCCTTCTCTCTAACAAGCTTCAGGGGGCATTGGCATTGAAGATCAACAAGTGGGATTGGCACTTCTGGACAACTCAACCTTGCCAGAAGATATCTTACAGTCTCAGACAACCACTACTTTCAAGAAATCAGAAAAGCACAAAGTGGTCATGTTGATCCAAGAGCAGCAAAAATCACCCATGGAAAGTCCTCTAACAGAGAGTGGGCAATGGACAGACACTGGCATCTCCACTGGAGAACTCAGTGGCAAAGTTGCTAAACCCACCACTCTGGAAGGCTTAGACTCAAGCATCAATATTGATACTGAAGGAGACTTATCAGAAATCAGTCCAATGAAAGATGAGGAGATTGTTGACTCACATTCAACTGAAGTTGAAGATACAATCATGACTTATGTCAGTTTGCCAAGCACAATTGAGTCCAAACCTATTGACCTACAAGACCAGAAAACTCAAGAAGTCTCAACTAGTCCTATGTCTGTAGATGGAGGTCAAGATAAGGCATTGAGTCCAATGTCTCAACCCGAAGTCTTTGATGCTTCAACTCAAGAATCAAAAGAAGTTCAAGATGTCAAGTTGAGTCCCATTTTGTTCTTGCAAAGTATTGGTACCAGTCCTATTTTGATTGAAGCTAAAGACATCATTGAGACTGCTTCAAGTCCACCTAAAACATTGTCAATCAATACAGCTACTTCACCTACTAAGGAAGATGACAAGGCTTCACCTAAGTCTCCTGAAGTTCCTTCAGAGTCTTTGGAATTTGAAATCAGTATGACTGATGATGAAGTGTCTAAGACTAGTGAAGCTTTGATTGATGTACAAAAAGTTGAAGTACAAGAAACAAAAATAGAAACTGAAGTTGAAGTTGAAACTTTGGATACCAAAGAACCAGAGATTGAAGTTGTTGAGCAACCCAAACTCATTGAAGAAATTGAGGTCAAAGTTGAGCAAACTACACTTGAAGAAAGTGTCACTGAAATTGTTAAAACTGAGTCTACACAAGTCACAGAACCTGAAGTACAGCTTGAACAAGAGTCTCCAAAAGAAGTCAAAGAACTAGAACAAATTGAAACCATTGAACATGCCGAACATATTGAACATGAAGAAATGATGGTGCATGAAAAAACAGAAATCACTGAGGTGCAAAACATTGAAAAAGAAATGGAAGTCAAAGAAGAAGTGATGACAATTGAAAGTCCTGAAATCAAGGAACATGAAACCATTGAAATTCCTTTTGTCAAAGATGTGGAAGGTGCTATCAAAACTACCGGTGATAAATCAGTGATGAAGCAAGATGATGATAAAGGTAATGAAATTGATCATGCTGTGACTATAGAAGAAATTGATGATGATAGGAAAGAAAGTGTGAAAAAAAGTCCCTAAAGAAACTAGTTCTTGGTATGCACTCAATCAAAGTACCAAGTGGTGCATGTAGTGGGTTAGACACATCATCCCAACGATTTGCTGACATAACAAAATGCATGTTATGCATAGCTCGGCACATTTTGGAGATTTCAGATTTGCGGCAATGGTCAGGGTGCTCAGGTGGGTAGAAGTGGTCAAACAAATCAGCAGTGTCATTGGAAACTATGTGGAGAGCAGCAGCAACATTCTGCCGATCTTGGCCACCAAAGTTGATCTCCTCTAGTTTGAGGTGGCTACCAAAGGAAATCTCAGCAGATCCTCTTTTTTCCACCAAGTCAAGAAAATCAGAGCGATTGAAGGTCATATCATTTGGCAGCTGACATTCATCATCCCGGTAGTGGTTTACCATAGTCTTGTACATATGGATTTCATCATAGGTAGGAAAATGCCAAAATTGAAAAATTCAAATGCGACATTTTGAGTAATTTTCAAACACTGTGAAGAGGGAGGCTGAAGGCTAACTGAGCAACAACAAGAACAACAAGAAGAAAATACAAAGATGTAGAAATGCAAGAGCAGAGCTGACAAAACCAATGACAAGGAGGGAGCGAAAAGCGTGCATAGCAAAGATGGTATGAATTATGACTTGGACTTGACCTAAACGTTGGTAGAACTGTAGAGGAGATGGATGAAGTGTATGTGAGTCTCCTAAGCCACGGATAACACTGAAACGCTGCTCCAATTCATCTTGTGAGCAAAAATATGGCAATAGGTATGGCTCATTAAATTGATTTTTCATGAAAAGATGAATCTGGATTATTGCTTCGATTGTGATAAGGAATCCAGTTTGCCAAACTTTTATACCAAAGTTCTTCAATTTTCCAGCTTTGAACCTCATATGACTGACATACCATCTTGCTTTGTTTAAAGCTTCAATTTGCTGATCATAGTACATGCCTGTGAAAGTGTTTTGAGTGCATACCAAGAATTTTAGTTTTATTAGTTTTAGCTTAAAAATCTAAGAGTTATTCCCTTATAGAAAACGCAGTCTAATGGAATAGATGTTTTGATTTTACTCTAGTCTGTCAAGCAATCTGAAGAAGAAGAACCCTATGTGTCATTACAGTTTATACTAGATCTTCTTGTTAGTAAAAGAAATCTAGGTCTAACTTCACTTTGGTCTAGGTAGAACATGAAACCATTGAATTTCCTATTGTCAAAGATGTGGAAGGTGCTATCTAAACTACTGGTGATAAATCAGTGATGAAGCAAGATGATGATAAAGATAATGAAATTGATCATGCTGTGACTATAGAAGAAATTGACGAAGATAGCAAAGAAGCTGTGAAAGATGATGTACAAGCTGTGCATATTGATGAAAGCATGGATGAAGACATGAAAGTTGACAAAATTGAATCTGTGGAAAAAATTGAAATTCAAGAAGTTGAATCTAAACCAGAGGCAGTCATTGAAGAAACTATTGAAGTGAAACAAAGTGTTGAATTGAATGAATCTGTCAAAGAAGAAGTCATTGAACCTATCAAAGAAGAAATCGTTGAATCTCTCAAGGAAAACATTGTTGAATCTGTCAAAGAAGAAGTCATTGAATCTGTCAAAGAAGACGTCACTGAACCTATCAAAGAAGACATCATTGAATCTGTCAAGGAAGACATTGCTGAACCTGTCAAAGAAGAAGTCATTGAATCTGAAGTTGTAAGTGTCAAAGAAATGGAAGGATCTGAGGTTGAAGCTGACATTGAAAAATCATTTGAAGTCATTGAATCTGTAACAGAAGTTGAGGACATCAAACAAATTGTCGAGAAATCTAAAGAATCGATTGAATTGAAAGAAACTCTGGAACCTGAGATGATCCAAGAACAAGAGTTGAAAGTAGTTCCGGAACCACAATCGATTGAAGAACCAATTGTCATCAAAGACACTATTGAAGAGATCTTTGAACCTAAAGATGAAGTCAAAGGTGTCAAAGCTGATGCAGATGAAGGTGAAGAACCTATTGTAGTGGCAAAAGTTCAATATGAAACAACAGAAGCCGTTGAATCTCAGAAAACTGAATTTGAAATCATTGAATCTGATGAAGTGAAAGAATCTTTTGAATGTGTGAAGTCTGAAGTTCAAGAATCTGTGGAATCAGTTCAAGCAGAAATTGCCAAATTCGAAACTGAAATGATTGGAACAACAAAACCTGAATCTAAATCTATTGAAACGACATCTAAAGTTGAGACAGAAACTGTCAAAACTGAAACAGAAGTTTTTGAAACAATGAAAGCAGAAGTCAAATCTGAATCATTCAAAACTGAATCTGCATCAACGGAAACAACTGAAACTAAATTAATTGAATCTACTGAACTTGAAACATCTGAAACTCAAGAATCAATTAAATCAGAAGTTTCTCAATCAGAAACGAAAATCATTGAAGCAACAACAGAAGAAAAGGTAAAATCTGAATCAATTGAAACGAAATCTGAAGATATTCAATCTGTCTTAGAAGTAAAATCTGAAGTTCAAGAATCTGTCAAATCTGAATCTGAAGTAATTGAAGATATCAAATCTGAAGCATCAAATGTTGAATCCACTGAAATCAAATCTGAAACTGAATTAATTGAAACAACTGAAGACATGAAATCTGAAACAATCGTTGAATCCATCGAATCAAAATCTGAAACAAAAGAATCAATTGAAACTTCCAAGGTCGAAGAAGTTGAAGCACAAGATTCAACCGATTCATCTGCTTTGACAACAGCTGCGGTTGCTGTTGGAGCCATCGCAGCTTCGGCCTTAGTTTTACCAGCACTTGGAGTAGGTGCGGTAGCAGCTGCGGGTGGATCCGCAGCTACTGCGATAGCATCCGCATCCGCGGGTATGTCTGCGGGAAGTATCGCCGCGGTTGCGGTTTCATCGACTGCTGCGGCTGCTGTTGCGGTCAAATCTGTTGGACAAACTGAAGAAATTGAAACTGAACTTGAGGAAGTCGAAACTGAAACAAAAACTGAAAGTAAAGAAACTTTGGAGGCAGAAGTTGAAATTGAAACGTCTGAGACAGCAATAGTTGAAATCCAAGAATCTGTTGAAACGACTCAACTTTCTGAATCAACTTCTCAACAAGACGAAAAAACTGAATCTCAACATGCGGAAATTGAGATTTCAACTGAAACGTTTGTTGTTCCATCTAAAGAAGAAATTCAGGAATTGATTGACGAATCTAAAGTTGAAACTGTTCCGGAAGCTGTTGAACAACATGCTGAATTTGATGTTTCAACTGAAACGTTCATTGTTTCAACCAAAGAAGAAATTCAAGAATTGACTGAAGAATCTAAAGTTGAATCAAAAGTGGTTCCGGAAGCTACAAAAGCTCAAATTGACGTTTCAGCTGAAACGTTTATTGTTTCAACTCAAGAAGAAATTCAAGAATTGACTGAAGAATCTAAAGTTGAATCAAAATTGGTTCCGGAAGCTACAAAAGCACAAATTGACGTTTCAGCTGAAACGTTTATTGTTTCAACTCAAGAGGAGGTTCAAGAATTGACTGAAGAATCAAAGGTTGAAACCCAAGAATTGATTGCAGAGACTAAAATTGAAGCATCAGAAACTATCCAAGACATCAAAGAGTCAATTGTACAGCTCAAGGCTGATGTTCAAGAATCATCTGAAGAACTCAAAATTGAATCAGAATCAGTTCAAGCAGAATTGACAGAATCAGTTCAAGCAGAATTAACGGAATCAGTTCAAGTTGCATTGACAGAATCAGTTCAAGTAGAATTGACAGACTCAACTGAATCAGTCAAAGTCGAAGTACAAGAATTAGCAGAAGAAGTAGAATTCAAAGTTGAAGCATTAGCTGAAGAGGTCAAAGAAATGCAAGAATTGAATCAAAAAGTCAAAGCTGAAATGTTGGAATCTATTGATGAGATCAAATTGGAGGTTGAACAAGTGGAAGAATCAGAATCACAAGATCTAACTGAACCTTTAGAATCTGAAGTGCCAGACTTAGAAATGGTCCAACCATCTGAACTAGAAATTCAAGCTCCTCTTGAATCTTTACCATTAGAATCACCAATTGAATTGAAACAAGACATCCCAGCAACTCCAATCTCTGAAACAGATGATCTCTTGAAATCTGTTGATGATGAACCTGGCAGAATCATGCTTGAATCATCCTATGAAGAAGACAAACAAGAAATGCAAGAATTCATTGAACAGGTCAAGATCAATGTTCAAGCATCCAGTGATCAAATAGGTACTGAAATCCAAGATACAAAAGATGCTATTCAAGATGTCAGAGACTACATTGGTGCTATCAAAGCCAATGACATTGAAATAAGAGAATACTCACCACCTGTCACTGTTCAAATCCAAGAATCTCAAGGTGGTGACATCAAAATTGTTGAACACAAAGTCATGGAGGTTGAAGAGATTGAAGAAACATCTGCAGAAACACCACAAGAAGTTGAAACATTTGTTGAATCAGTTGACATACCAGTTGAAACAGTGGTTCAACAAGAGCTTGAAAAAGTCATTGAACCTCCATTGAGCGTTGAAGTTATTGATTCACTTGAAACTACAGAACCAGTCAAATCAGTTCATTTTCAAGATGACCTAATTGAACAAATTGAAATCAAAGAAGCTTTCGAAGAACAAAGTATTATTAGTGAACCTAAAGTACAAGAACATGAACAACCAATCTTGGTACAACAAGATGTACAAATGAAATTCGAACAAGTTGCTACTGCATCAATGCAAATTGACAAAGAACAAACTATTCCAGTTGACAGTATTTCTACAACTACTACTATAGTAACTGAAGAAGTGATTCCTCTATCTGAAGAGCCAGAAACAATGACATTTTCAACAGTTGAAAAAGTATCAGCTATCATCCAGGAGAAAGAAGTGACTTTTGAAATACCAGATGAGAAACCATTGCAAGAAGTCACTGAAGAAATAGATGATGAAGTACAAACTGAAATTGCTGAATTCTTGGATGACTTGGTTAAAGAAAATTCATCAGCAGTTGAAGTTCAAAAGGAAGACAGTAAAACAAATGAACAAGTTAAAAGTGAATTGATGAAGGATGAGGATGACATTGATGAACTCTTTGTCCTTATGATGCCTCCAGGTCAAGGTTCCTTTGATGTCAAAGATCACGATGACACTGAATTTGATGAGAAAAATGCTCCAAGACATAGTGATGACACTACCACTACTGAAATCTCGGTTGATGAACCATCAGTTGAATCAGAAGATCTGGTTGGACCTGCACTGTCAATGGGCTTCTTGGTCAAGCAATTGGATGCCAAGTATGCTGGATCCAAAGACGTTGAAGCTACACCAGAAATTATTGTTGCTCAAGACCCACAGCCAACCTCAGATGTTGTTCAACAGTCTGAGATTATGAGCTCTTCAATGTTGAAGGAATTGACTGAAGATGAACAAGAAGACAGTGGTTTTGAAGTTCGAACAAAAGAGAACAAAAGTATGGATGAATCCACAGGTGAACCATCACTTGATTTGCTTCAAAGTGACAAAACTGACAGTTTGTTTCAAAGCTCAACCTTGAATGAATCTGCACAAACTTTGTCAGAACATACTTTAGAAGCTGAATTACCTTCAGATTATGACACAACTGTGCAACAAGATGAAGTCACTTTGCAACTTGAACAACCCAAAGAAGAACCTGAACATGTTGAGGAGGAGCCTGAACTTAAGGCTACCAAAGGATTGAAAGATTCGGTACATGTCACCACTCTCAGTCCATCAAAGGTGATTAGCCAAGAAAAGCAAGAAAATGTTGAATTGATTCCCAATCTCAATTGGGATTTGAAGGATAAAGATGAGTTGATTCCAGCAAAAGCAGAACCTACATCAGCCTCGGTTGATGTTCAAGGATTGCAACAAGAACAAGTTGCAGTAGTAACAAGTTCATCTACATCAGATTCTACTTCAAACACTGGCACAACATCAGATGGTAGAACCACCAGTTCAAGTCAAGAAGAATCTTCTGTACCTTCAAGCAGGATGTCAGAAAGAAGTGGAACTCAATCTTCCATTGAGTTAAGAACCTCATCCAGATCAAGTGCTGGTCTGGTTGAATCTGGTGTGACAAGTACTACACCATCCTCAGGAGGATCCAAAGCTTCATCAGTTCCACCTTCTGGTATGTCTGGTATCTCTGAAACATCAGGTAGTCCTCAATGTAGTTCAAGTCCCTATGATGAAGAATCAAGATCAACCAAAGCTAGGACAACATCTGGTTCCAGTCAAGAAACCAGTTCGAAGAAAGTCACCATGACAGATTCTGCTCAAGAGTACCCATTGTATGACGATGACAAGTCACCCACAGCTCAATTAAGAAGTAGTGGAGAATGCTCACCTCATTCTTTACCTTCAAGTCCCAGACACTTGAGAAGGACAGTTTCCAATGGAGTCAAGAAATTGACTTCAGAAATATTTGCCACTGACAATGACTTGTCAAGGAGTCTTGAAATTGTCTATTCAGAACCATCTTCAGATGAAAGAAGAAAGCTATCTGAAAGGTACAGACATACAAGTTCAAGCTCTGGAGCTTCTAATGGCTCAGTCAACAATGAGCAGAAAAAGGTCGAAAAACGAAAAGCATCAGTCACACAAATCCGCAAGACACCAGATGAAGACTTAGTCAGGGACTCTACTACCCCTTGTTCCGGACCTGAATCCTCTACAACCACAACTGCTACTACAACAGATCAAGAAATGAAACTTCAACATAGTTCTGAACCTTTAGAAAAATCTTCAAAGTCCCAAGACACTTCACCTATTAGAGAAAAGAAAACTGCTTCACCTACCAAAATTCAAACTCCTGCACCTACTAGTGGATCAGTTCAAATCTCATCTGAAGATTTCACTCCTATGCTTCAAGTAGAATGTAAAACACCAGAGTGTAAGACACAAACTCAAGGTTAGTTTTTGCTGGTTTGTATATTGTACTACTGTGCTTGCTTTTTCTTCCCTTCTTTCCTTTCTATCTTGTACAAATTACATATTATGAGCTACTTTATGATGGGAGGGGGGTGGAATTTGGTTTGGATTAAGGGTTTTAGATATGCATTTGAGATTCTTAACCTAAAAAGGACAATGGACAACGAGTATGTTGAAGATAGTACTGACATTGAGTCAATGCCTGATATTCCACCAAGAAGAAGTAGCAAAAAAGCCAAACACTTGTCAGACTCATGGATGCTAAGTCAAAGACAAGTTGAGCCACAAACTGATGGTTCAGAACTTGAGGACTTCATCATGGAAGTGCCTAAAATTATTCCAAGTGTAAAAGTCAATAGTTACAATTCCAAATGTTCAGTCACTGAAAACAAGGGCAAGAAAGGTAAAAAGAAGAGTGTTCCAGTTCAAGTTGTCCAAGATGATGATGATACAGATGATGAGCACATTGATATCACTGCTAAAGATCTTCAAGATATCATCAAAGAAGCCTTGGATTCCAGAGGGAAACAGAAACTTTTTTTGAAGACTCATGATACTTCCATCGTTTATCGAAGTCAAGGCATCAATAAAGATGACAACGATGATGATTCAGATGACACTGATTGCTCAGATGTGGATGTGTCAATGATGGATTACTATGCCATCAGGCATGCCAACCAACCTACCATTCATTCCAAGAATGTCAAGAGAACATCAGTGTATAAGAATTTTGTTGAGCAAGATCATGATCCGGACACTGAAGAAGAACCAGACTCATTTCCTGTTAGTAAGCAAGATGATGCCAATGATTCAGATGTCTCTGAGTTGGAAGTCAACATGAAAGATTACTATGTGATCAGACATGAAACAGCTCCCAAGTTTGTTGCTGGACCATTTGAGATTGACTTTGGTAACACCATTCACAGTTCCACTTTGAAGAAACAAAAGCTGGCCAAAATCTCATTGAGTTTTGGCAAAGAAATTGAAGGGACAACAGATGATGAGGAACTGTCTTGTGCTAAAGATGATCTGATGACTTATCAAGAGTACCTACATGCCAATAGAACCAATGCAGACCTAAGAAAATACCAACATGACTCCATGATTTGTCAAGGTGGTTCCAAAGGTCAAATAGAATCCGGATCTGAAGGAGATTCCGAAGAAGAATCTTGTGAATCTGAACCTTCCAATACTGATTCTATGCCTACTGAAAGTAACATGGAAGACTTGTCTAATATGATGGTACGACCCAAAGGTAAACCACCAATCATCAGGTTGATTGAAATTGAAGGATGTCAAGGAGCTATTGGAGTAGTTTGTGAACCCAAGTCTCCAACTAGAGATGAAGTTCATGGTGTCAGATTCATCGAAGAGATAGAAGGCATCTCAGAACAAACTGAATCTGTCATTGAAGATGACTTGTCTAGTGCCATGTTAAGCAAGATTGACAATCCTGCTACTGACAATGAAGACATCTCAGATTTAGAATATGATCATCATCATGATCAACCATCCAACTATGCCTTACCAGAGATAAAGAAAACCATTAAAAGTATCAAAACTTCCAAAGATGGAAAAATGACCAAATCGACTGAAAATCTGGTCAAGTTGGATGAACCAGTGTCATTGATCCAATTTGTTGAAGAAATTGAGAATCTATCTGAATCTGATGTTTGCGATTGGTCTGAAGAAGAAGTCAAGATTGTCAGGAGATTGTCTGGAGACTTTGGTAGAACCAAAAAATTGCTTGAACTCAATCCTGAGTTGAAGGAAAATGGGATTTCTAGCAGACCCCAAAAACCTTCAAAGTCTAGCAAAGATGATGGTAAATTAAAGATTGATGACAATGTGTCTTTAACCCAATTTGTCCAAGAAGTTGAGAAATTGTCTGAGTCTGACGTCAGTGATTGGCCTGAAGAAGAGGTCAAAATTGTGCGTAGGTTAAGTGGGGACTTTGGCAGATACAACAACCATTTATTGACTACTCCAGAATTGCCTAAAAAGCCTAAAAAGACTGGCAGAAACAGGCGTAGAGGCAAAAAGAAAAGTGCCAAAAGTGATGGTGGTATTGGGCAAAATAATGTTGTCCCATAGGTAAAATGGTACTTTATAGAAATGACCTTAGAAAGACAAAAACCACTTGAATATTGTATTGCACGACCAAATATTTTGCTAAAGATTGGTTTTCAAACAACTAAAGTCTTTTTGTATTTACTTTGCAGATGCATCAAAAGAGGACGAGGATCAAGGAGACAAAGACAAATCAAACAATGAATCAGACCAGGCAAAAGGTAACTTATGAAATTCTATACCTTCTTGATTCTTTTTTATGTTCCTTTTTCTTTGTTTTTTGATTAAGGGTCAGTAAAACTCATAGATTCTCAGACAACGTATGAAGATGACACCATAGATTACTTTGGTGATCTAGAAGGTGCTTGCAATGTAGATGACTTTAGTTTGGGTAGTCCACCTACTTATCCTAGACAACCTAAAAGGCTGATCAGGCAAGCCTCTGACATCAGTGAAGCTAGCATTCAAATCTCTTCCACACCTGAAGCTGAAAGTTACTTTAGAAAGAAAAGTGAATTGTATCAAGATAGAGCTCTAAGAGGAGAGTTAGATATTAGTGTGTCAGATCCTTCATCAGATGAGGATGATGAAGATCATCATCAAAGGCTCCAAGTGTTGCCTTTAGAGGACATTCATGAGGAGGAAATTGAAATTTTTAGCTTAAGTGAAGACCCCATTTTGACTGTCAGAGATCCAACTTTGTTGGCAAGTTCATTTGAAAATCTCTATGACAGACAAGAGACCGAAGAAGCAAGTAGTTTTGAAAATTCTTCAATGAATACAAATGCACATAGAAGTTCTTTTCATGCCACTTTTAATGTTCCTGAGAGAGTTAGTTCATTTGAGAATCTGTACCAAGACCAGCTACTTCAGCAAGAAGATCATCATCTGCACTTTCAAGGTTTTAGTTTTTAGAGTGATGACTGATTAAAGTTAACCCATTAGTAAAGCCAAAAAGTAGAGACTTTGAAGGGTTTTTTTGTGTTCTTTTTAACAAATGGCTGAGTTTGAAATTGCTCTATTATCATTCTAATCCAAATATCAAGATCTTTCAACATTTTTTCTCTACTCTTTTTTCATTTGCTAACAATCATCAGAAGAGGATTCTTCTTCCTCAAAACCCCCTTCCTTTGATCCTCCTTTAATCCCTAGTACAACTAAACCCTTAATTATCACTGATAGTAATGTAACTGGCTTTGATACCACTAAAGACATCATTATGTCCACCACTGTCATGCAACATGAAGACTCTTCTGAACAGTTGGATTCTATGGAATTCAAAGCTATTCCTCAAGAGAATGGAACAGTTCACATTGATCAAGAAAGTATGTTGACTAAACAGTTTCATGAAGAATTTGAAAGACAAGAACAGGAGGAGGAAGACATTATGGAGTTTTCGGAGTTGACACGAGTGGCTTCAGATCAGAATATGGACACTATCAAGCAGATTGCTTCAGATTTTGTCAAAACACTCAGTCAAGAAGCTTTGGAAATTGTCAGAGACAAAATGAGTCCAGAAGTAGTTGTCAAAGCTGAAACTCCTATTCCAACCTTTGAGGTGACCAGTCCTCAAGAACCAGTCTCTGATTACTTTCAATTCCAAACTGGATTCAGATCACATTTTGTCACCTATTTTGACTCTGAAACTGAAGCTGACATGTACTTGAAGTCCACTGAAGAATCTCAAGCTGTGGAAGACACTGAATCTGAAGAACTAACAGAAGACAAAAACACATCCAAAACAGAAGGAGTGGGAGGCCAAACTTCCACTGACCATAGTCAAGAAATTGCTGAAGATATTTGGGCAGGTGAAGATGCAGTCATGTTGAGAAAAAGCAAGACAACCTTTTCAATGAAGTCCAAGACAGATTCAGAATCCACCACCTCTGAATTGAACAAGAAATCCAGTGATAGACACTCAGGTACTGATCAAGACTCTTATGAATTTCATACAGCTCATGGGTCATCCAGCAGACCCAGTTCATCTGATGTGGATGCCATGTTATCAGCTCATAGCTCTAACAATACAAGATCCGGATCATCGATGACAACCACCACAGAGTATGACACAGCTCAGAGTCATACTGATCATAGCTCAAGCTACCACACAGCTGCCAGTTCCTTGAGTTCCAGAAGCTTAGGATCAGGACATATGGCAAGTGTCGAACATTCCGAAACTTCAGATACATTGATTGATTACTCCATTGAACATGACAACAGAGTAAGTACTCCTTCTGGTTGTGCAAGTGAGGAGTTGCCACATGATGAACAAGACGAACCTTTGGGTCTGGTCAGAAGTCCAGAAATGTTTTTCATTCAGCAAGACTCAAAATTGAATGGGAGTGTGATTACCTTGATCTCCTCAAGTGCTTCTGATACAGCTACTGTCATTCAACAAGAAGAAATGAAAGCTACCACTCATCAAGAGACTACTGCTATTGATGTAATGCAAAAGAGTAACATTACTGAAAGTACCAGTTCAACTACATCTGAGAAACCCATTGTCAGTTCTGGTGAGATTTTGAGTGGCATTGAAGAGTTGAAGAAAGATTCCGAAGAGCATAGTCAAAGATCTCAGATCACACGAGTTGTCAGCTTTGACACTTCCAATCTTGAACAAATCTCCAAGACAAGTTCACATCTGTTGAAAGATCAGAAATCCTTTGATTCTGACTTTGGTTCCAGACCAGAATCTGAACTGAAAGACTTTGAATCAAGACCACAAAGTATGTCTGAAGCAATGTTCAATGAAGACTTCAAATCACCAGATGTGTCCTCATCCAAAAATGAATCGGATTCAGAAATGGATTTGTTGAAGAAGAATGCGGATCCTTTTACCAGACCAGACTCTCCAGAACCTCCACAAGAAGACAATTCACCCATGGATGAAAAGAATGTCAAAACTGAAATTGCCTTTTCTACCCATTTCACACAAGTCATTGAAGATGAAGAATATGAAAAACTAGAAGAAGTTGAAAGTTTTGATGTCTTTCAAGCAGTAGACATTGAAGAAGGAGAACAAATCACCAAAGCAAAGCTTCGAGGAACTCAAAGCTTCGATTTGAATTTAGGTACAAGTCCACCAGTTGTCAACAAACCCTTGAACATGGTATGGCCAGCCTCAGCTGACTTGAACATGGAAGATGGTTTGGAACCTGAGAAGAAAGCTTTGCATTCAGAGTCTGAAGATGAAATCCCATCAGAGAAGTTGCAAATGGTTGAAATTGAAGATCCTTCTTGGGATGAAGATACAGCAGATGAGTTGATTCAACCTGCAACCTCTACAACCAACCAAGAAAACATCTTTCCTTACAATCCACCTTTGGATCAAATCATCGAAGAAGATGAACCCGAAGAAGCTCAATTGAAAGAGATTCAACAACTCAAAGAATCCTTGAGTTCCACACCAGAATTTGAAGCTTTGGATAAAAGAGCTTTGAATTTAAGAATCAATGAAAAAGACAAGTCAAGCATGAGTTCATTACAAGAATTTGAGATTTTTGAGCAACAAATGCAAGGTGGGGGGTCAGGGTCTGGTTCAAGAGGTTCCTTGGGATCCCAAGACTCCTTGGAATCTGGCCTACCTGCCAATACAAAGTTGTACAAGAAGAATTTCAAGATTCAGTCCAAGGATCATGGAGACACTAGTTCCCAAGGATCCAGTGGATCACTCAGTGAATTTGAACAGATGGAAGATGCCTGCGTCAAAGCTGAAAATCTAGAAGACAAAGCCAAGACTCAAGAAGTGGTTTTGAGTGAGATTGAGGAAGGACATGAGTCTCAAATCTCAGAATCAGATTCCTGTGAAACACTCAGTCAAGGTGATGCCAAATCCGATGATTCAGAATCTGAGTTCACTCACAGAATGCATCAGATTGATGAAATCATCAGGCAAGCCCAAAGCAATGTGGAAACCTTTGACATTCAACAACCTCAAGACTACATGACAAGAATCATGGAAGCCAGCACAGACAGTCTGGAGCCACCAAAGTTACTAAACCAGATGGTCACATCCACAGATTCCTTAGAAGACCAGAATGTTGCCCAAATCATGAAAATCAGCACAGATTCCATTGAGTTGACCAAGAAACCAGACTCAAGTCATCAAGTCATGGTTGCTTCCACAGACTCTTTGGAGTCCGGATCAACCAATACCAGAGCTACAGCAAGCATGCTTTCAAGTTATGCTTCACACACTTCAGACACTTATGTCTCAGATTTTGACCAGGATAACAGAAGATCAGGTTATGATTCAGGCCTTGATAGACTGCTTGAATCTGATGCTGAGTCCCTGATGAGTACTTGTACAACCACTTCAGCAGCTACAACAGTGACCACCAGCCAATGTCGAGTCTCCTATGGTTTCAATGTAAGTGAAGTGTACCTTCCTGGTGAAGTAGGAGGTCTAGTCAGTACCATTGAACGTACAGTTGAAATGCCAGCTGAAGTGACCAAAATCCAATTCAAAGGTCCTGAAGCAGAAGTCAAGATGAATGAATATGTCCAATCCTTGAGTACTCAAGCTGGATCTTCATCAGACAGAAGTACAAGTCTACAAGAGGTAGAATCTGTAGATGCAGCAGGAAATGTGATTCATAAACGTGTCATCCACCATAATGTATACCCTGATCAAGAACACCATCAATGAGTCAAGCCAGAATTCTCAGTGTGTTTTCTTTAAGTTTCCCCCTCCCTTGACCCTTTTAACCTTACCAATAACCCAACCTTGGTATCATCTCTCCTTATTAACACTTTTTGTAAAAGACTGTATCCTTTGTCAGGCTGATTGAATACCCCTAAGAAAAAAGGTATACACTACAGAATTTCACACTGATCCAACATTCATTATTCATGTTCTCTATTGCGCAAAAAACTACTTCATTCATTCAGTGATTATGCATGGATTTTTCATTATTTTCATTTGATTTGATTGAATGGCTTTTCACACAGTTTTGGTTTTGCTGCACTGATCAGTTTACTGGTAATTTGGACTATAGAAAAAAACGTATACCAATATTGTTGAAAGTTATAATCGAACCCTACTTAGCCTTGCATGCAGCTCATGTTTTCCTGTATGTATGTTTTTCCTTTGTTGTTGTTTTCTTTGGAGTGTGTGATTCACTGATGCTGTGTGAGATTATTCACTATATCTTGTCATTCAATTCTTCAATTAGATAAAATACAGTGTGAAAAACTTGGATAAGTGTGTACTAAAAAGGGGGAATGAGCTCATGCCTGGCAAAGGGTTATGTTATGCACTTGCTTCTTTTTCCGCTACTCCTTGTTTTCTATTTTCTTTACAGCTTTGTTGATACCTAGTTATTCTACCTTGGAAGCCTATACTCAGAGTAACATCTTGCTCATAACTATTCTTTTAGACACTTTTAGAACCTCATAACTAATTGACCTTGCGGGTTAAAAAAGTTTCTGTCTTGTTTTTGACAGCTAAAATATTTTCAATTTTAGTTAAAAACAAGACAGAAATTCGTTTAGACCGCGAGGTCTGGCAAACTTTTCAGCTATAACACTTTACATATCTACTGCTTTAGTAGTTAGACCTACACTAAGAATAGTTATGAGCGCCATCTATCTACTTTCTCTGTTTTTAAAACGCCTGCTGCTTTACTGGCTTTGAAAGGCAAAAAGGCCCTTTCTGCTTGCTGTACCCTTGCCCTTGCTTCTATCCTGGTGGTGGTAGCCATCCGCTCTGCTGACTTCGCTACGCTTTGCTGAATTATGTTTTTTAAACTTTTCTTAACCTGAAGGTTTGCAATTTATGTTTTTATGTTCACTTATTGGGTTAATACTAAGTATACTAACGTTCAACAAAGAAAAAAACTCAGCCAGATTACCAGTTTTTTTAACCCAAAAAATATCTATACAGTGTCTTATATATCATTTGTGTATGAGTGTTAGAGTAAAATTGGATTTAAGGATAATTTTTGGGGACTTTTGAAATGAAGTCAGCTGTTTGTTTACGTCTAATCAGCTGATTGCTTACTATGTTTGCAATGGGTGAAAAATTGATGTTTTGAAGTAAAAATTCAAATTCTACTCAATAATGAAATTCGTATAAAAATCATAATTTGAATTTTCATGCAAAGGAAAAATATGAAAATTCGTCCAAAACTCATAATTTGAATTTTGACGCCAAAATTGCAGTTTTTTTGTTTTTACAAAGTTGAAAATTCGTCCTAAAACTGGAATTTGAATTTTCACGTGAAAATGTTCAAAAATCTACTTCAAAAATCATAATTTAATTTTTGACCCAATGTGTAACAAAAATTATCCTTCAAAAAAAACTTTAACCGAAAAATTGTATTTCTAATTTTTGTTTTTCTATTTTCAGATGATCGAGAAGAATAAAGCTGAAGATTTGATTGTACCTTCAACATAGAAAATCTCACTCTTTTAAAAAAAGAACAAAATATTTCCCCCCCTCTTTAACTGTAACTTTCGTTTTCTTCTTTCCTCCCCTCAAACCAAAAATTCCGGAGGTTTTTTCAATGTTGTTTGACAAATATATGAAGAACTACTGACAATGGTAGATAATCGATGAGGGTCAAAATTCTGCTGTTGCCATTGGTATTTCATCTTGTAACTCAAAAAAAAAAAACCTTAAAAAAAATTTCAAAAAAAAAAACAAGAATGTATTTTAGTGTGTGAAAGAAACGCAAAAAAAAAAAAAAGAATTATCACACTTGTCACACATCATCTCTACTATGCATATAAAAAATCACTGCTATGACGATATTGTACCAGAAATAACAATAAAAAAAGAATCAAATGCGAAAAAATATTGAAAATCGCACAAAAATGTCTCATTTGAATTTTCACGAATTTTTTTAAATCAACTGTAAATTGAGACTTTTTGTGTGATTTTCATACAGTGTGTTCTTGTATATTTATTTTTCAGGTCGGAAAAAAATCCCCAAAAAATGTCTCATTTTCACGAAATATCGTGCCAAAAGTACACCTTTAGATTTAACCTTTGATTTTTGACGCGAAAATTCAAAAAGCTTCGCTAGTTATAAAATGAGACATTTTATGGGGATTTTTGTCTTCGTGGGTTTTCAGGGTTTTCATTCAAAACACTCGACATATGGAGGTTAAAATGTATTTCGTAATCTGAACTCATCAACATTGTCTAAAGAATAAAATCCGCAGATTCATTTATTATATTAAGTGATGATGCGCAATCTGTTGGACCCCGATCAATTTAGAGGGAAGTCTGACATTTTTGATTAACTAATCTAGNACAGGTCAGCTTTAATAGGACAAAAATTGGTGGAAAATGTCAAATTCAAAAATTCAAATGCGACATTTTGAGCAATTTTCAAACAATGTGTGCAAAATATGAACTGCTCCTGTGATGCAGCGATGCATTCCTTGTTAAAAGTAAATAGTGCTACTACTCACCTTGCTTGCAAACTCGTCTATCCAATTCTTCACATCTCTCTTCTACCTGGTCGAATCTTTTGAGCACACACTCTTCATTGGATGTAATGGACGAGTAAAGTATCAGATTTTTCGTACTTTTCAAGTTAGCTCCAATATAATTCAAACGAGTAGTTAGCCTATCTCGGGTGTTGAGTGGTTTTAATATGCCCATTAATTGAATATATCGAGCACGAGTTTCCAAGTCTTGATCACAGACACAAAATGACGACCAACAAATTGAAAAGATGAAGAGAATGATGATCTGCCTTGTTACAAACATGATTAAAACTGGCCGCGCGCGCACCCACTTTTTTTCTGCTACTTTGAAAAGGTGCCTTAGCTGGAAGAGCGATGTCAATGAGCTCGATTTTCATAAAAACTCGAATCAAAACACAATGTTTGAAAAGCACCAAAAATGTCTCATTAGCATCAATTATTTTTCAAAGTAGATTTGATGATAAACGTAGCTCGCTTCGCTCGCAATGCTGCAAAATAATACTAAATCGATTGATTTTCAAGCAATGCTAAAATCGTACATAATTAGAAAAATGTTTGGAATAAAAGGAATATCCACTACTCTCTCCATAAAGTGTGGTTTGTTGCTAAATGGTACCTCATGCTGTTTCCACAGTGCAATTTACTGCTTGTTTCAACAGCAGCCAGCATGCATCAAAAAAAATTCAACTGGATTTTTGTCTTCATGGGTTTTCAGGGTTTTCATTCAAAACACTCGACAGATGGAGGTTAAAATGTATTTCGTAATCTGAACTCATCAACATTGTCTAAAGAATAAAATCCGCAGATTCATTTATTATATTAAGTGATGATGCGCAATCTGTTGGACCCCGATCAATTTAGAGGAAAATCTGACATTTTTGATTAACTAATCTAGGTAGATCATTTAAGTTTAATCCAGGTACATAGATTCGCGGTATTATTGAGGTTCGCTTGGGTATTTAGCACGCACAGTTTCCTTGGCATCTTTTTGCTCATTCGATTGCAAGATGCTAAAGTATCAACAACTCATTTTGACTCTGACTATCTTGTCCTTCGACCTCCTCAATCATGTTGAGGCTGAAAAGGCCAAGTTCAATTTGAAGAGGCACCAAGCTCCAGAATATGCCAGTGGTCCCAATGGCACAATGACCAAGGTTGACTACATCAACCAATTCAGGTCCATTTGTGATGACCTCCAAGTCATCAACAGGGCCAATGATGCAATCCATGCAGAATTTGAAGGTTTCTTTGGAACTGTTGATGTTTCAAGCGAGGCCAAGAACGGAAGTGTGGACTGTACTCTGAGTCGGATTTTCAAGAACGATACCACAATGTTTGTGCCAACGGACAAGGACCTGCAAGAACGAGTCAAGGAAGTTAAACATTGCCTGGCCAATGTGAAAGACACTGAGCTCCTTCAAAACTTCGTTTCTCTTTATGAGAGTGAGTACATGCTCAATGCCAAGGTGCGCATTGAATTGTTCACTGTCTATGGAATCAAAGGATTGGTACTGTTCCAGCCTATCAACAGAACATACTTTAACAGCAGTGATCCCTACAGACATTTCCAGTATGGCTGCAATATTGATGGGACGCTCAATGAAGGTTACCCAATCAAAGGAATCCATGAGGCCAATTTCACCATCACCAAGAAGAAGACATTCGAAGACATTCAATTTTATATCAATGGCACCTTCGATGCATTATCAGATTTGATGAATGTCAGTCAAGAATTTTCAACCAGTTACCGATCTTTGAAGCACCAGGTACCCAAATTCACTAGCGGACCCAATGAAACAATGACTTTTGATGACTACGCTGCCTATTTCAACTCCATATGTGCCAATATCAATGCCATCAACGATGCCAATGTTGCACAACATCAACATTACCAGGAGGATTTTATCCAATCGATAAATGTATCAATGGAAGCTTCAGGCAATTTCACTGATTGCAATTGGCACTCAATGGTTGATAAGTACCGGAACCACACAAATTCTGGCCTTTTTTATGACAGCTTTTACAGTTCAAAACTGCGCTTTTACGGAGTGCGCACGGTCTACTTTAAGTACTGCTCCACGGATAGTCCTCTTTTGTATTCTTACTTCTTAAAGTTGTATGAGGCTGAAACTGATCTGAACATTCTGGTCTTCAATGAATTACATTCAGCCTTTGGAGCAGAAGCAGTTATGCGCACAACTAATCGTTCAAAAAAGTACTTTCAATTCTACTTTAACGAATTCAACGAATTTCGCCAACACGGATGTGATTTCAAGAAGAAGTTTGACACGTACGCTATGCGCACAAAAGGAATCAATGGAATGAAATTTTCCAATTTCACCCAAAGCAAAATCCACAGCTTTGACCAAATCTTCCTGGGGATCAATAAGACATTTGATGCTTTGGCAATTTTGCAAGATTACAAACCTTCGATGGAACAGGAGAAACTTTATGAATCCGATGCAGGATTTGATCCACAACCAAGACTGGCCAAAATGGATACAATCTCAAAGAGTCCCTTGCCCTCCAACCCTCTTTTGATATTGCTCGGCTCCATCATCGCATTAGTCATCATATCAGCTACAATTGGCCTTGTGGCATGCCTCAAGAACAAGAAAAGGAAGAAGAATGGAAGTTTCACACGTTTGGAGGAAGATCCGGAAGGGAATGAGACCAATGCCAACCCTATTAATTCTGCCAATGCTGTTATTTGGTCTAATGACCAACTTATCCTGATCAGAAAATAAATAGAAAAATTTCTGGCTCTTCTGTATTTTAGACATAACCTTTGATTTTTGGCGCAAAAATTCAAATAGCTTCGCTAGTTGTAAAATGAGACATTTTGAGTGATTTTCAAACATTGTTCTTCGATCTCATATATTTTCTAAGCCAAATTCTTGATCAAAATGCTTGGAATATCAGGTACCAAATCGTTCAAGATATTTTGCAACAAATCTTTGATTGGTCCTTCCAGAATATCCGCCAAAAATCCTCGAATCAAATCAGCAATCAAATCAACCACAACCTCCAAAATCCATCCTAATGGTCCCAACCCATTGATATCGACGTCAATATGTCCAATCTCAGTGATATCAAACTTGGTCAATGCCAAACTGCATCCAGAACTCAAACACATTTCAGCTTCAAAGTAAACTTTCACAGTTTGGATTTTGGCATCAGCAGAAGCTGAGATTCCAATGTCCATGAACTCAGCACTGGCAGCATAACCAGCTTTGGCATCATTGATCCCAATGTTGGCCGAAAGACTCAACTTATTGTTGACCACATCAAAGTTGAAGGAAGTGTCCCCATTTCGGTGTAAGGTACTCAATCCTTGGAAAAATCCATTGTAAACTCGAGCACTTCCATGGAAGGTGATTCCTAAAAATTAGGGTGCCCGTTAAAAATTGTATTTGACTGTGCTTTGGATATCTGAAAATTCCGGGAACCCTACCTAAGATTGTTTCGGAAAAGGAAGCGTCTCCATCAGGTAGTTGGGCAGGGTCTAAACCTTCTTGAGCAATTAGAGCTCTCAAGGATTCAAGGACTTGGTCAATGTATTCATCACTGGCTGGATCTCTTAGAATTGGATTGCCAAGGATTTGGGTGCAAAGTAGGAGTAGAAATAGGGATTTCATTGTTTGAAACGTAGATTGCAACTGTTTTCTATCAATGAATTTGGTCAAATATTTGACGTCTATAACAAAGAAAATAGGTAAAGATTGTTTTTAATCTAAGATAAGAAGATTTATCCACACCAGATTTTTTTTACCGATAGAGAGTAGAGACATCATTTCAAAGGTTGCGAGAGTATTTCTAAAATTATCAAAGTCTGACATGGCAAAAAGGCTTTCAACTTTACTTCTTGAATGAAAATCACACTTCAGTTGAAGAATATTTCCGATCTTTCAATGGTCCAGCATTGCTATAAGCTCTCTTCCGGTTTCTTGACAGTTTTCTTTGTATTGGTTGGTCTCCACCACTTCGTTTTCTATATCTGATGTTAGGTGAGACAGAAACTGATGAATCTGGTGATACATTGATTGATAAATGGATATCAACTTCACATATTGTCTCAGTTGGTCTGAAATAAAATATCAAGACAATAATTAAAATGAGAATTCTTACATTTCAAAAAAAAATCTTACTCATTTCGTATTTGTATTTGTGGAGTTGAAGTTGGTTTGAGATCATTGGCATTTGTGATTGCACTGGTCACAGTGTTACAAGAATTTTGAGTTTCATTTCTATTTCCAAGAAAACTGATTTTCCTTGCAACTCTCCTGGCCAAATTTCTGGCTGGTCTTTTAGGATGTAACACTACAGCACTTTTTTCAAAACTTCCAATTATTGGAGACATTAGAACTTCACCTATGCGTTTCAAACTTTGTTGAGTCTTCGTTCCAGCTTCAGGATTGATTTTGGGCATTGCTTTTTTGAAGGTAAAAACACCATGCCCAATCCTCCTTTGTAATTTGAACTTTGGCTAGGGAAAAAAAAATGATTTTGTAAAGTGAAAACAAACCTAAAATGGAATGTACCTTCTCTTTATAAAGAAAGGGAAAAGTGATCCTGAATGCTTTTTGCATGGTTTCATTGCCATACCCATAAGTGAATGGATTGATAGCACTGTTCAAAAATACCATGTAGTATCTCAAAGGAGATAAAATTGACGCACCACCTTGGCTTTTGACCTATTTTAATATCGTGTTCAAGTCATTCAAGGTGGAACAAAAATTGTATAATCTTACTTGATTTGATTGGTCTTCCTGTTCTAATTCTCCTTTCATATAAACATACTGTGAAATAACAAAATATAACCAAGGTGACCAACAAACTATTTCAACAGTTATCAAGATTAAGAGCATAGAAATAACTTTTCTTCTTGATCGTGCTACTCTTGACTGGATAGAAAGGTATGGAAACGATTTGATTGATCTCCTTAACTTGAAATAAATGCAACCGAAAGATGTAACCATGATCAGTAAAGGAAGCCAAATCAAGAATACACTGAGGAGAACCCAATGTCTCATATAGGATGTAACTAGGACACCAGTTGAATACTTAGGAGGATCACCAATACCAATCACTGAAATGAATCAATACAAGAATTATATTCTTTTAAAGGTGCTTGAATGTTTTACTTACAGTCAGTGCATATTACTGTGTCAATATTAGAGTAATGATAGATCTGAAACAAAAGGTAGAATTTGTGTTATGGTTCTTGATACTATATTGATAGGCTTACCACAGATTTGCGCCATAGAACATGATCAATGCTTGGCAAGATACTGACCAAAGCAGCAAAATGAATAAAGGCAATAGTCAGAAAAGTCACCAATCGATGAAATGTCAAAAAGTCTGCAAGCTTGGGGAAAAGTATTCCAAGCACACGGCAAATGGTCAAAAATGTCAATGACAATGCTCCCCAAACAAACATGTAAACTAGGTATATAAAGAAGTTTTGTATCAGGTTCAAGGTTGGGCCCAATGGGCAATGTTAACTTACTGAGGAGTAATGGTGTAAGTTTGCAAAGAAAAGGACCAAGGTAATAAAATCTGAAGATAATGTCAGGTTCAAAGAAGAAGAGAGTTGTATTCACAGTAAGATTTAGTAGGTCAGCAACTGCCATGTTAAGTAAGAAAAGATTGTTTGGTTGCTTCCTTAGAAGTCTGTTTTTCATAATGATGATGATAATTGATAGGTTTCCAGGAATGCCGAATAGCATAATAAGAAATAAAGCAAGTGCTTTCATTGTAACTTCCAGTGGGTCATTGTGCCAACAAAACTCTTCATCATTGCATAGCCCATTGTACATTGTGCTATTGGCAGAATACTCAGCATTGTAGTTGCCTAAGTTTTTCAATTTTTCAACAAAACAGGTGAAATTCAAGCCACATGTAGTATTCATGGCTCTTGCTCCTAAACTGTTGGTTCTTATCATCCAACTGTCTAATCATGACGCATCCTTTGATGTATACCGTGATGAGGGATGTTACCTGCTGAGGTAACTGTATACATCAGCATTTACGTGCGTCTATGAATTTAAAAGATAAGATACTAAATGCGTTTTCAAATTGTTCTTTTTAATGATTTTGATTTATGACATTGTTTAAACTTCTGTTGAGGAGTCTTTTCTAGATTTTCTAGGTCCTGGATCACTGTAAGCTCTCTTGCGTTTTCTTGACAGTTTTCTTTGGGGTTTCTCAGCTACGCTTTGCTTCCTGCATTGGATTTTAGGTGTGACAGAAACTGAAGAGTCTGATGAAACATTGATTGACAGATGGATATCAACTTCACAAACCACCTCAGATTGTCTGAAAACGAAAGTTTTTCATAATTCTATACATCAAATTGGATTGACAAACTTACCCATCTCTTGAAATGAAATTGGATTTTCTTGTCGTTGGTTGCTTCAGAATTGGTTTCAAACCAATTGAAAATGTGCTTTCACTATTATTAAAAGTAGCACTTGAAAAGGAAGATGATGTGGGAAGACTCTTCTTCTTGACTACCACTGGTTTCTCCTGTTTTGTAACTGAAATCTTCCTTGTTATGTAATCAGAAACCTTTCTTGGAATTCCACTGAAACTGTGCCTTTGTGCAATGTTGGCTTTAGGAACCAAGAGTCCAGGTTCATTGAAGGAAACTCTTTGTCTGAATCCTGATACATCATTTTGAATAGGACTCAATTGATTGGTACTTCCCTGAACCACAGAAAGATCTGCAATTACATTAAAAAAGTAGGCTAGGTTCTTTTCAAATAAATGGTCAACTTACTGTTTGTTGTGTTCGGAGTTTTTATTGTAACTCTTCTCTGAGCTAAACTACTTGTCCTTCTGGCAATTCGTTTGGCAAATTCTCCAATGGATCTTTTTGGACGAAGTATCACTGCACTCTTTTCAAATGCTGATGTGATTGGAGCCATAAGATCTGCTCCAGCATTTTTGAAGCCTTCTTGAACTTTGGTCTCAGCATTTGAATTGATCCTTGACATGATTCTTGTAAAGGTAAAGACACTATTGACCCCCTTTTGTAACTTGAACTTGGGCTAGAAATAATAGAAATGAGTGAATGTATTTAGTAATGTAAATGCTGACTGTTGTCATTACTTTTCCTTTGAAAAGGAATGGGAAAGTGATTCTGAAAGCTTTTTGCATAGTCTCATTGCCATATCCATAAGCTAATGGATTGATGGCACTGTTCAAGAACACCATATAGTATCTTAAAATTGCCAAAACGGGTTCAACATTTTGGCTCCAACTGGTAACAAACTGAAACAGAAAGTGAATGTGTGTCTAAGAAATAGTAATTATGAAGAAGTCAATTACATCAGGGATTTCTTCTGGAGTGGCACTACTGTAATTGATCCAGTAATGGTATTGAAAAATTATCCAACTTTGCCATGGAGACCAACATATGATTTCAATGATGATTAGAATCAAAAGCATGTGAATAACTTTTTTTCTTGACCTGGCAACTTTTGATTGGTGGGAAAGGTATGGAAAGGCTTTCAATGATTTTTTTAACTTGTAATAAATGAAACCAAAAGATGTGATCATGATGACCAATGGGAACCAAATCATGAACACACAGAGAATAATCCAGTAGATTAAAAATTCAAAACCATGGGATTCTTCATCAATTTCTACAAAATAACACATTCTTACCAAATGTTTGAGATGACTTTAGTTTTACATACTGTCTGCACAGACTGCATAATCAAGGTTTGCATAATGAGTGACCCAAGACCTCCTCCATCCATCATAATCAATACTTGGCCAAGTGCACAACAATGAGGAGATGTGGATAATGAAAATGATTATGAAAATGACCCAACGATTATGAGTCAGAAACGCCGCCACTTTTGGAAAGACAATTCCAAGAACTCGACTGATTGTAAGAAGTGTCAATGATAATGCTCCACAAACAAACATATAAACTGTAAGAAGAGTTGATTAGATTCAAGACGAATCAAGGTGGGGGGGAAATTGCTGTGACCATTTCAACAGTACTTACTGACAAGCAAAGGTGACAATTTGCATAGAAATGGACCCAGGTAGTAATTTCTAAAGATGGTTTCTGGTCTGAAAAAGTAAAGTGTGGTATTCACTGTGAGATTAAGGAAGTCAGTTACAGCCATGTTCAGAAGGAAAAGATTATTGGGTTGCTTTCTCAACAGTCGGTTTTTCAAGATGATAGTGATGATTGATAGATTGCCAGGAATACCAAATAACATAATGATGAAAAGACCCACAGACTTGAGTGTGATTTCTAATGAAGATTCATGCCAACAAGTCTTGCCAGGATCATCTTGACATGTTGTATATAATGTGTCAGTCTCATCATATTCGTAATTGTATTCTGTCAGGTTTTTCAACTTTTCACCAATACAAGTCCAATCCCAACCACACACATCATATTCGTCAGAAGGTTCACTCTTCATTTCGAAGCTACCTAATGTTCACAAATTATTACGTCTTGTAATCATTGAAGGGCACTGAAGAAGATAAAGGCAAAAACAATCTTGTAAGACTGGACAAACATTGTCTTTATTGTCATTTTTAAGGATTGTTATCTTTTAGCATATCTGAAGAGAGGCGTAATTTCAGATGAATGTCAACTTCATAAATGATCTCAGAGCCTCCTTTCGAACTTGCCTTTTCTTCAACAATCATCTTAGGCAATGTTGTTCTTTTGAATTTGAAATCCCCAGCTTTGTTAGTAGCAGAGTTGATTGTGTCCATGATCTTTGAAAATGTGAATACACTTGGACCAAAACCTGGTTTCAATTCATATTTAGGCTGAAAATACAACACTGTATTTTGATGATCTTTGAAATAGTATCTTAGGTACCTGTCCTTTAAACAAGAAAGGGAACGTAAGCCTAAAAGCTTTTTGCATCGTTCCATTACCGAAACCATAAACTATTGGATTGATGGCACTGTTAAACAGCTAAAAAGTCCAAAACCACAACATTTTCACGAGTTTTTCACCCCAAAAAATCGACAATTTTCTCGGGAAATCAACGTTGAATTTTGAACAAAAAATGAAGACTTCGAACAGTGTGCTATACGAATCCACAGATTTTCTTACCTAAAAAGATTTCTTCTAAAGTTGGTTTTTGGTACTTGGCAATGAGGTCCTCCGGAGCTCCTTCGGCCAAAAGTTTTCCGGATCGCATCATGCCTACCCGATTCGCCGCACGAGCTTCTTCAATGTAATGAGTAGTGATGACAATCGTGGTTGATCTGGTGCTCAATTTGGGATCGCAAATGTCCACTAAATGCTTCCATATCGAGGTACGTAATAAAGGATCGACACCAACCTTTGAAAATAATCAGACTTTGAATTTTAGTGTCTAAACTATTTAATTTTTCTAATGTGCCAAAAAAATCAATTTTCAAGCAAAAAATGTAACTCTCGGCAGTCGTTTCTACAATCAAAATTTGATCTACATTACGTAGATGATCGACTATAATAAGTAGATCTTAATTAATTCATATCTACATAATTTATAAATTTAGGTCATAATGAAGTATGTCTACAATAGAATCAATTTAGATCTACAATAAGCATCACAATCAATTAATATCTAAGTAGATTATATTCAATTTGAAAATACAATAAGTAGACCATAATCAATTTAGATCTACAATACCCAAATTTCGATCAATTTAGAGCAACAACATTTAGGTCATAATCAATTTGGGTCGGCAAAGCACTGATGACAATCAATTAAGATACAAACTAATAATCAATTTACATCTACAGTCTACACAAAGTAGTTGATAATGAATTTAAAAATCCACAATGATGAAATCAGTTTACATCTACAAACAGTAGATCATATTTACCGTAGGTTCATCTAAAATGAGTAACTCAGGTTCATGTATCAATGCCACAGCCAAAGATGCTCGACGTTGTTGACCTCCACTCATATTTTGTAAAATTCTCGTCGAACTGGGCAAATCTAAGAATTTCATCAGGAATGCCAATCGTTCCTTGAATTTGGCACGACTCATCCCATAAAGTCTTGCGAAATAAATCAAAGTTTCTTCAATGGAAAACTCTAGAAACAAAGCTAATTCTTGAGGCATGTATCCGACCCGGGATCCGGGAACTCCGGATTTGGCGTTAGGACCCGGAGGTTCACCAAAAACGTGGACTGAACCGTCGTCTAATTTGTATTTGCCGATGATACAGTTGAGTAAAGTTGTTTTTCCACATCCGGATGGACCTGAAATACATTTCAGATTTCAGACATCAAACATATTTCAGACATTAAACAGATTTCAGATTTCGACTTTAGATATCAGATTTGAATTTTTGCACCAACTTTGAAATGTAGTGTAGTATAACACAGTGTTTGAAAATCAACCAAAAAAAGTATCCTTCCAGATTTTTACAAGCGAAAATTCCCATTTCTTCCAAATCCAATTTCCCCTTTTTTTCAAAATCAACTTTTTTCAAACTAAAAAGACCGAATAAGCATGACAAGGTCATTGAATTTCAAATTATTGCAACAGTTGCAACATGTTGCTATGTACTAAATTGCTTCTCACATGAGGAAGATGAATGAAACAGATGTATCTCAACGAGTTCTAGATTCAATACTCTAGTCTCCCTGATAGCCGTGTAGGGCCTAGTAAACGTGACCTAGGGAAAATCAGCAAAAACCCATAATCGTGTAGGTCCCTAATAATCGTGACCTAGGGAATTTTCCATTTTCACATATATCCAATACTTATCAAAAATGGAAGGAAACCCATGAAATCTTGCATCATAGTGAGCACAAAATAATCATGATGTATTTTATTGTACTGATGCATCAGTACAATAAAATACATGAAATGCCAACTTTGGACATTTACATTTCTTAATGTGTATAATCTTCAAAAGTGACTATCAGCATGTGCATTATGTCAAAAAAAATTTCTGCACCTCGGCTTTTTTGAAGATACCCGAAAAACGTGTAGGTGCATAATAAGAACGTGTGTCAGGGAAAACGAGACAAAAACAAGTTGCGTGCTAGCACAGCTATTAGGGAGACTAGAGTAACCGGAAAAACACAACGATTTTAGTTCAAAGACATGTCTGGAAGAAGACAGTACAGTAGTCATTTCTATGAAGTAAGTTTGAATTTAGATTTTGATGGAGTGGAGCGAGTTAAAGTATCTTTGGACACCTAAATATTCAAGATTTCGAGTGAAGTGTCGGACAAGGCTGAAGGTCTCGAGTGAAGCAAGTAAAAGAGTTCTGCTCCACTCGAATCTCCAAAGTTTGCTAATTTGTAGACTTTAAAACTTTGGACACCTAAATCTTGATTTTTCAGATTATTGGCGCTTTGACAGCCAGTTTGGTCAATGCATCAGTGGGAATCCTGGGTGGATATGCAGCCATTGCCCTTCCAGAGCTTAATTTGAACAAGATTCAAGCATCCTGGTTTGCATCCATGGACTTGTTTTTGTGCATGATTTTTGCTCCAATTGGTGGCTTGTTATCAGGATGGCTTGGACGAAAGAAAATCATGGTGGCTTTTTCACCTGTAGCTGTCATTGGTTGGGTTCTGATTGCCAATCAAACATCGGAATGGATGTTGTTTTCTGGACGCTTTTTGTCATCCATTGCTATTGCATCCATGATGGCTTCATCAAGTATGTTACCAAATAATGAAGAAAGATTTAAACCTTTGTACCAAGACTTGCCTGGACATTCTGTATTTTTCAGATGTATACATTGCTGAAACTGTTCACCCAGACATCAGAGCCAGCTTGGCCAGTCTTCCAGGGTTTGCTATGAGTTCTGGTTTATCTGTCATCTGGATCTTACGATACTTTTGGTCATCCAGGATCATTGCATATATATCTGCAGTGCCTTTATGTCTGTGTCTAATCATGTTTTGTTTCTTGCCTGAAACACCTTACTGGTTAATAGGTAAGGTATAACTGTTATCATCAAAACATTTGAGTACATCTTTTGATAAAATGGTTTTCTTACAGAACATGACTTGGAACCAGAGGCTGTAAAATCTTTACAATTCTTCCGTCTTCATACTCATCAAGAAGACATTTCTAAAGAGATCCTTGAGATCCAACTACAGCATTTGGAGAAAAAAGCCATAAAGAAGTCCACCTCCTGGAATTGGACATTATCCAGATTGTGCTCCATGTCTTTTTTAAAACCATTTGGTTGCATTGGTATTTTGTCTATTTTAACCATGTTGAGTGGATTGTCTGTTTACTCCAACTACCTATCTGAATTTATGGACGAGTCTGGATCTAACATTCAACCTTCCGTTGGCCAATTAAGTGTTGGAATCATACGTTTGATTATTGTGGGCATTGTACCTTATTTTGTACAGGAAATGCCACCTAGACTAGCTTTTACTGCTGCTCATCTCCTTATAGCTGTATGTTTATCCTGCATAGCTACCTTTTACTACATCAATAGGTAAGGTTAAACTTTAGACAAATAGTATTGGAAAAAAAAAACATGCTTTTACTTTCTTATAGCATTGATCCAAATTCTGATGTCCAAATGTTCAATTGGGTACCTATGGTCATGTTTGTTATCGCCTTGATTGTGAGAGGCATCGCCTTTTTGCCCATTCAACATATTTTATTGGCTGAATTATTTCCGACTGAAATTAGAACCTTGTCGGTGGGCATCGTTCAGTTCTTTGAAACTGGGACAGGAGCAATCATAGTCAAGATGTATCCAGAAATGAAAGCTTCGATGGAAATGTATGGGATGTGTTACTTTTTTGCTGGTGTTGGACTATTGGTGACTATTTGGGCTTTTTGTACCATTCCTGATAACAGATCGAAAACTTTGATTGCGATTGAAAAATCTTATGATGGAAGACAATCTCCTTCAATGCCAAAATAAACTTTTAGAAGATAGTACAGTGTCTTTCTTCACAATGAGACTTTTTGACTGATTTTCAAACACTGTGTTATGGTAAACCTCACTTTAAAAAAATACAAATCTACATTTCAAAGTTGGATATTTGTCAAAATCCGGTCTCTCTGCTGTTTTTTTCAAAGCAGTCCTCACGCTATCTTTTGCATTATGCAGTATTTTTGCAGGCTTCATGCCAAGTAATCTAAATCCACGTTTTTCGACTTTATCAAATAAATGTTTAATTTTGAAAAGTTAGATTTGTTAAAGATAGCTGTCTAGTCGGCAATTTCATTTATCACGAAATTGCAAAGAAGTTTGCGTGTTCAAGGTTTTCTTTCTTTTCACTAAGAAAAATCAATACTATTCTATCTAGCTGAAGCCTCATCAAAAATTACTTTTTCTGATGAAGTAGGGAAAATCAAAACACTCAGATTTCAAAGCACTCTAAAGATTTCACTCAAATACGTTGGTGAATAATTTTATTTCTTTTAATGCAATTTTATGAATCTCAATGTCAAATCAGTGAGGAAACAAAATGAAGATAAGAGTAACATAAATTTTAAGTGTTAAGGTAATAATGCGAAGGATAATAGAGAATTTGGATAAAATGAAGAGGAAACTGAGATATGTAATGTTACAAAAACAGAACTGAGACATTACTGAGACATTGCTCAGATGGACTGAGACTGTACTGAGACGGCTTTAAAAAGCTGAGTATGAGATGAGACTTACCAAGTAATCCATAAATTTGACCTTTCCCCACTTCCATATCTAATCCCACAAGTACAGGAAGCTTTTGTTTTCGACTCCCATAAGATTTATAAGCTTTGTCTAGCTTGATGGCCACTTCCTCAGGTTCGGCCTGGATTTCAGCTTTCATTTTCGTGGAGGTTACTTCATTAGCAGTCACTGAACTAGGTGTGCGTCGATGGGAGGAGGATGATTTTTGCGAGAGCCAATATTGTTTGTTGTGACTGACAGTTTCCTCACTAATGTTGTCAGACGTAGGGCCTTCCATTTTCTGTAAAAAAAAAAGTGGCAATTGTCAATGCAGCTGCTGGTGTATCTTATCTGACTAATTTGTTGTGTCAACCAGAGAATTGGAGCGACGCGCTCCGCGGAGCGTCGTTTCGAAAGATCGGAGTGTACCCTGGAGCACAACTCCAAAAACTCCGAAAATTCAACAGGAGCGCAACTCCAAATTCGATATTGGAGCGTAACCTGAAGCGCAGCTTGGAAAAATCCGAACATTCAGTAAGAACGCAACTCAAAAACTCCAAAGAAATCTTTGAAAATTCATAAGGAGCGCAACTCCAAAATCGATTTTGGAGCGTAACTCCAGTTTGTAGTAAGTCCAAGCGTAACATGGAGCGCTTCTTCGAATATGCAGCAGCCAGAACACAACTGGAGCGCAACTCCAAAAACGCTACTGAAGAGCAATTGGTGCGTAACTCCGAAAACGCAGCCGGAGCGCAACAGAAGCGCAACTCCGTATTTTTAGCGGAGCGCTATTCCACTAATGCTCTGATGTCGACTACAAATGTGTTAGGCAAGTGAGATAACAATTAGCACCATGCCTAAAGCCTAAAGTACTTTTTTAATGTTTTAGAATTCCTTTCAATTCCATTCAAATGGAGCAAAAATTCAAATGGGACATTGTTGTGAGTACTTTGAATTTTGGGATTTTTGACTTTCTAACTTTTCGAAATATTCGAATTTTCACGCCAAAAATGTCCTAATCTGTACTTTTTTCTTCGTTCGCAAATCGCAAAAATGTCAGCAGAATTCACTAATCACCACTTTGTCCAAGTCTGTCCACGAAAAAGTTTTCTTTAATCAGTAGTAATTATCAGTTGACTTTACACGGTAGCAAAGTTCGAAGAGCAAGGTCACACGACATCATCATGAGGCGAGGAGCCAACTACGTTATCTCGATATACGACAACATTTTTTCCTTCATTGTTGTGTACCAAAGTATCAGATACATACTACACAAAAAATCGTTAATTTGTAAGCTAGAAAGCCCTGGAGAAGGACATAATATCAAACATGTAATACAAGGTGTGCAACAAAGTTTTGGATACTGAGATACTGATCGAAATTGGAATTCCAAAGCTCGGGAAAACAAACTTTACCTAACCTTTAGAGAGCTTTGGAATTTCAATCTCCAGAACTTGTTGGCACACCCTGTATATATATTTCATGAATGGAACCTAATTGGACATACACTGCTTTTTACGTATAATTCGGAGGTCTAGTAATACAAGAGTCCAGAAATTATGTATCTACGAAAGAGAAAGACCAGAACCAATTTTGATCAAACTTTGCATGCAGAAGAGAAAAACACTTTCGAAAAGAGGTAAACAATTGAGTAAAAATGGTAAAAAAATCAGCTGTTGAAAAGGCGAAAATTGGAAATTTCTTAGTTATTAAAAAGTCCTGATTTACCCACTGTGCAATTGGCTCTCTTTTAGATACAAAAGTAAGATTATTAGTTTGACTTCCGTGGCTAGCTTTCTAAATCTGATAACTTACTGTATGCGTAAGCTTACCATTTCACGAAATTCACTCCTCTCTACCTTGTCAACTCCACGTCCACCAAAAGACTGTTTTCACTACTGCGCCACCGGCTGCGCTTCTAAAACTATTCATTGCGTGTGGTGCACGGAATTTGTGGCACAACTACAAAATTACTGAGATTAAAGGATTCTGACCTCAGTGGCCTCAACAGCCTCTATGGCCTCAATATTCTTACTTCAATTTTTATCCTCAGAATTAGTAGAATCTCAATTGCTCTTATTCTGACCTCTGGTGACCTCGAACGACCTCGGAGGTCGGATATGAGGTCGGGTCGAGGTCGCTGAGCAACTTTGGAATTCAGTCACGATTTCTTCTATGATTTTTTTTAACGTCAAATTTTGGTGATTTTTAACTACTGTCCAATGTATGTTTTTGTTTGAATTTTGGGAAGAACAACAACGTGACTTGGCACTGTTACAAATGTATTTTACACAATTCTTGAAAAAACATTTACTACATTCATAAAGTAGGGCTGAGTCTATATGTCTGTCTGTTTGTCATTTGATCTACATAATTTCTAGTGAGAACAAACGTTAGTCTGTATGTATGTCAGTTCATATAAACTTACATTTCGGTATGTGAGGCCTCCGGCGGTTGCTCGTTCGGTCGCGAAATTATGATTTTTCAAAGTTCACATTTTCCGTTATTTTTACTGAATTTGCGTATAAAGTAAGTATCTGCCGGAGGCCTCCCCTTGGAAACCGAAGGTGCCCGAAAATTGAAAATCCATAAAATCTTTGATTTCATTCAACACTTTTGAATTTCTTGCCAAAAGAAATGATTTACAGCAAAAGCTTAGGTGAAGAAGTGTGCAAGAGGGGGTAGAAATCCGATCTCTTCAGAACTTTTGCTTCGTTTGTCATTCCTAATCTTTTGTGCAGTAGGCTGAGAATTGAAAATTGTTATCGTCGGCTTCTTCTTCGCCACATTTCAAGTACAGGTGCACTCAAAATGACTGAAGGGTATTACAACCTTCCTCTAGTGTGTCTCAGGCATTTCAGACATTTTTTTGAAATGTAATGTCGGTCATCTAAATGCACTTAGGCCATCTGTTGCTTTGCTTTTTGTGCTTGCCAATTACGTAATGCTGTACATGTACTGAACTTTTTTTTTGCGAAAACAAGGTTAAGAAATTGTGGTGGACACTCTAAATCTATATTTCAACTATAAAACAGGTACTTGGTATGTCTGGTAGGGTGATTTGGATTTTTCAGATCAGGTTGAAATCTTGATATGTGATCCAACCAACCATTTTGATTTCTTTAAAAGCGAGCGAAATAAGGAACCGCCGGAAGCTCCACAATGAAACCGAAGGTGGCCAAATTGCAATTGCACTTTTTCTAACGATTTTAGTTGCCAAGTAAGTGAGTAAGCTTCGAAACTGTTGATTTGAACACAAGACAAAATTCAAGGTTGAAAACTGTACATTTGTATAGAACAAAAAAGACCTTTTTGTACCTTTTGTGCATAAAAAGTTTGTACGAATGGTTAAAGTTGGCTTTTTATCGCCTTTTGACTCACTTCCTGCCTAACTGAATTAGTACAAAAACACATTTGTAGTGTTGCTACTACAATCATAAATCAAGTAGCCAAAAAATGAATGTCAATGTTTGACTTTTTACCTTTTTTTCCATTGAATTATTCATGGCAAAAGACAGAGACGCTTATCCAAATTGGATAGCTAACCTTTCCAAATTCGTGATGAAAAAAATTCTCCTGTTTTATCGATTTTTGTAAATGATTTATTTTTAGATCTTAAAAAATACTTGAATTTTCATGAGTTCAATGTTCCAAACATCCAATTTTTTTTCCAAAAATTCAACCTAAATTAGTTTGATTTTTTTTCGAATCTAATATGACAGAAGATAAAAAAAAATTCAAGAATTTCGAATTTTCGCGCAAAAATTCAAATATGTTGCAAAGTATAAAAGGTTTGTCAAAATTGAATTTTTTACGACAAAAATTAAACCTTACCTCTTTTGTTCAAGTAATTTGACAATTTTTTTCAGAGATTTTCAATGCACTTTATTGATTTATTGATAGAAATCATGAATGCTTTCAAGCCACTAATGTTCCTGACGACTTTTTCTGTCAAACTTCATATGTCTACTGACCTCTACGTCTCCTCCTTCTTCTGATGGCGCGCCCATCTCATCTGTCATTATAGGTAGGGTCCGAGACGCAATCTTGCAACTCTCCGACGCGCTCAGCAAGGCAAGGCAAGACGAATATTTTTTTTTTAAATGTTGCCGCAAGCCTTTTTTACTAATTTATTCAAATACTAAAGACGAAAATGAACCTACAGAATTTTTGTTAAAATTTTGCTATTTTTATTTGTTCAATTTTTTTTACAATTTTTTTTTTATCTTGAAATGAATTTTCAATTCTTGTAGTACTCACAAAACTGAAGAATTACGAAAATCTGTCACCACATTTTTTTTTTCCTTTTTTTTTTCTCAAAATGAATTTTCTACTCTTGCTTCATTCACGAAACCGAAGAATTTTTGAAATTATAAGTAGAAATATTTTTTTAGATTTTCCTACATTTCAATTGGATATCTGATCTAACAGATCGAAACGTTTTGCCTTCCTCATATTTTCCCAGAACAAATGCCCCAAAAATTCTATCTTCCGGATCATCTAACAAATCCTCAAAATAATTTTGCTTCAATTCTTGAGAATCACGAGCCAAACGACACCAATTGAGCGAACTCCAGTATCCACCAACACGTTCAAGTGATGTTGTCATCAAATGCATATTTTGAACTGACATGGCCACAGCTGAAATTTCTTCCCATTCAGGTAAACGATTTTCTTTGGCTTGTCGTTTCATTCCAATTAAAAGCATGTGACTAACTTTATTTGGCCATCCATTTCTTGCACTATTAAAAAAAATTATGTAATTGCATACAGGGATGAAACTCCCTATTTTGTCCTAAAATTACATTTCTGGACAAAAAATTAAGTTTTATCCCAGTGTGTAAAAATAAAGCATTACCTCACACTATTCGAAAAGTCAAATTTTTGTCCAAATATTCAATTTTGACAATACCCCAACATTTTCACGAGTTTTTCACCC
>LT727932.1:84435-107645 GCA_900157175.1 Oithona nana
GTCAAACAGTGTTACCAGACATGTCAGATTTTAATAGGACAAAAATTGGTGGAAAATGCCAAAATTCAAAAATTCAAATGTGACATTTTCAGTAATTCTCATATAATATGCATGAGTGCAATTTAAAGCAATACTTACCCAATACCTTTTCCAAAAACTCCAACATTGATGATAAAATCCGGATTGACTTCCAAATTCTTCAAGTCAAACTTTTCTAAAACGTATTGGTAACTGACAGGAACTTGTTTCAAAGTCAAAGATGCCAAATCAGCATCTTCTTCAGTCCAAAAATGAGGTAATAACTGAACTGCTTCCCAACTAGCATTGATTTTATGCTTGCCAAAAGGTCCATAACCCGTCACAAGGATTTGTTTTGGACTTTTCTCCATTTTAGGTCACTGTAAAAAAAAACTGGATTGTCAAGTAATGACGAAAATTATCTAGAATTGATGCAACATTTTCGATAGTGAGTCAAAAGAATTTTGTTAACTGCAGGAAAATCAATTACGAAGGATACAAAGTTGAGTAAATAAGAAGCCACAAATTGTACAGTCGGTTATGGATAAACGTTTATGGGGTCAAAAATAGTTCCATTTTTTGTTATGTATCGTCAGTCTTTATTAGTATTTGTAACTGTAATGTTAAAAAACGCACTTTAAAATGAATACATCTGAATTTAAAGTCAATCAAAATACATCCGCAACAAATTCCAAGAGTTCTGCTACAGATGAAAAAAGACCAAGAACAGTGCCTTCAATATCTTTATCTTCGTCATCGTCTTTAAAGAATTCTATAAATCAAGAATCTATTTCAATTGAATCACTTGACACACTTGTTTTAAAGGAGGAATTTTTGAAGCCCAAAAGTCCTTCGATTCATAGCACAAAGTCATTGGTGAAAGAAAGTTTGAAAACTCAAGAAGAAAATGAAACTCCGAAAAAGAAAGTCAGAAGAAGAATTATAAAGAAGGAAATAACAGCAAAATGTTCGTTTGCATTTGTTGGAATGGTTACAGTTTTTGTGTCCGCTGCAAGCATTACGATGCTTATCTATCAAATAAATCGAGAAGAACGTCCGAATGAAATCAACCTTTTGAATATTATTGAAAACTCTAATGAGACTCTATCTGAGGAGCTAAACTGTCAAAATTTAAAAGGTGATGGATTTTGCGATGATGAAGTCAACAATGAATTTTGCAATTACGATGGAGGAGATTGCTGTGATCAATACTTAGATCGAACAATGTGTACAGATTGTTTTTGTCACATTGAATATTTCCAAACCAAAGAATATCTTAACTGTCCTCAAGTCAATATGGTCGATGGAAAATTGTCACATGCAAAACATGGAGACGGACATTGCGATGAAGAATTCAATACCTATGAAGAATTTTTTGATGCTGGAGACTGTTGCTTGCCGAATCCTACCATACATTTAGAAGGCAGTGAATGGCATCCAATCTTTCAGATTGAAATTGCCATACACTCTGATCCCCCTCGACCTTGCAAAACTGATGAATGTGTATGCATTCAAAATAATTTGGTCTGTAATGCATCTCAATTAGGCGATGATATTTGTCAAGATTACAATAATGGACCATTATGTGAGTACGACTTAGGTGACTGTTGTTTGAAATGGTATTGGCATCCAGATGAAGTAGAGGGTCATTGCTGCAATTGTTTTTGTCATCTTGGAGCTGCTGCTGCTGGACAACCACCAGTTGGTTAGAATACCCAAAAAGCGTCACATTGACGTCAATTGTAATTTGAAATGTATTGATTCAAGTACTACTACGCATGTCAGAGGAAAAGTGTAGCTTTATATCCAAAATTATTTGACAAATTCTACTTAATGTTATGTTATGAAATGTGAAGGAAGTAACGATATCTAACTTTTGAAGCAATAAATCCATTTATGTTTCTTAGCAACAATCTTCTTCAATCTGTTCAGGGATCTGGCTAGCTTACAATTATCTACCTTGGACCCTACCTGACCTTAGCGACGCACCACAACGTGTCATTTTTTCCTTGAAATGGCATGGACTCTCGGCGGCAGTCTTGTAGAACATGTTTGAGGTATCAATCAATCGAGCAGCTTTGACATTTTGTTTTGTTGTCAAAGATTGTTTTCACTATAGCAACAGCAATTATAAATTGGCTTCAAAAGAATCTATATGCTCCTATTTATTAATTCTACATCTCCCCTCTTTTTGATCTTCCCACAATTCAATCCAATCAAAGAAAAATGAATAAAGCTTGAAATTCGAAATATAATCTCAACGAATCGATTTTTTGATAAGACTGACCGTGTGGCCTAATGGATAAGGCACCAGACTTCGGATCTGGGGATTGCAGGTTCGAGTCCTGTCACGGTCGAAATTTTTTTTCTTTTTTTCAATTCAATCTATTTCCTATTTGATGTTCATAACCTCTCTTTGGCTATTCAAGATTTGGATGAAGATAGTGATAATGAAGAAAGAGAAACCAAAGAAAAAGATGTTATTTTTCGGAATCCGGACTCATATTTTACCCATTTTACCTTCAATTTTTACCTCATTTATCGCTAACATTCATTGCAAACATAGTTTATATCGTTTATTTCTTCAATTTGCTGTTTTTCAGAAATCATAAATCGCACCCTGTTGGATGTGAACTTCTAGAGTTATAATTTTCTATTACTACCTTACTTGTACTGTCCTAAGTCCTAACCTACCGTGCGTTGTAGGTTCTTTTACATACTGAACGCTACAAAATGAAATACTCTCGCAACCTATGGTAAATATTTCATTCTGGGTTGCCAAGATGTAATTTTTAGAATTTGGTTTAGGTAGGTATTTCGTGAACTAGTCAACATCAGACTTATCACTTACACTGAACTCATCATTAGTGCCAAGATCTAAGTATTCCAAGTTACTCCACAAATCTTGGCTATCATCTTTGTCCTCTTTGTCGGGACCGACCGTCCACCTGATGCACCGTGCATCTGATGTAATCATGTCTAAGATGACTTCATTCAATTTTGCATTTGGGTTTGCTTTTTCCCTTTCCAAAAGAATGCTTAATGGATTCTTGCCTTCATTATCTAAAATTGATAGATTGATGTCCCGCTCCTCGTGGTATGTCAAAAACAACCTGATGATTCTACTTTCAGATGTTTGACATGCATGATGCAATGCAGTTTTTCCATCTTCATCGGTGGCGTTGATATCAATGTTTGGTTTCTCAATCAGGAACACAGAAGTTTCATATCTATTGTAGATACAAGCATAATGTAGAGCAGTTCTTCCCTTATTATCTTGCACATTGACATCCATTTTCGTGCTTAATAATATTGCCACTTCGTCGCTTCTGGATTGGTGTAAGTCAAGGTGTAAGTAAGTCTGTCCATTGATGTTTTGAAAGTCAAACACTTCAACCAAGTGTTCATTGTCCAAAATGGTCTTCAAAGTTTTTAAGCCTTGAACGTCAATCAAGCATGTAACAGGTGTTTTCTTCCAACAATCTTGAACATTCAATAGTTTTGGATCTTCTTCTAATCTTTCTCTGAAGGATTCCCAGGCAACTGGAACAGCTTTTTTGTTTATTTGGCTTTCACAAATGATATGAAATATTGTTTGTTTGGATTGATCTGTTTCATACAGATTAATCAATTTATGATGGGCAATCAATTTGATGACTTCAATGCTTCTTGTTGTATGTTTCTTCAATTCATGTTTGGATGGTTTGGATACATAAACTTGATGCACAGCATGAAATATTGGACTATTGTGGTTCACATCATCATCACCATACCAGTAACTCATAATATATTTTAAAACCAGACAAAAATTATCATAGTCTTGAGATAAATCCAGTAAGATCTCCCTCCATTCCGGAAACTTTGCAAAAAATTCTTCAGATTTTTCAAAGTCAAGTTTGTCAATTGGAGTTTCTAAGTCATTGTTCCGAATCTTCAATGCTTCAGAATTAATTCTTAGTCTTTTAGTAAATAGTTTCATCATTTCAAAATCGTTGATAATGTAATGAAAAATGGTGTTTCCTTCTTCTTGGTCAACTTCATGAAGGTTGATTGATTGATGATCAATAACCAATTTGATGAATTCAATGCTTTCAGCGTCACGTAATTTGATGGCATGAAAAAAGGGACTGATTTCAAAAAGACTCCATAAGTCATCATCACAGTACTTCTTCACATAATCATAAACCAAGTCCTCATACAAATAATGTGACATAATTTCTTTCCATTCTGGAAAATTGGAAAAGAATACGTCAGATTTGTAGAATTGTAATGCTGATTCCGGATTTCTAGAAGGCCACAAATAAGTACGAATCCAATACATAATTTTTGTTCCAAAACCAATCCATTTATTTATTTTGTTATTGTTTTTGATTTACTCAGCTTGTTGACCTGACCAGAGCTAGACCAACCGGACAAAGAAGGTGACAGTACTACCAGATGAAATTATGAGATTTTTCAAAAGTGCCAGAATTTCATAAAAACCTCCTAAAACGAGACTCATAGTACATTTATTTCATTATGGAATGATTTTAACGATACAACTACAACTAATGTCATAAAATAATACAGATTTGCAACTTTCATTGGTTCACTCCCTGAAGTCTTGGCAACAGGTTTATCAATACAAATGGGTACTGTAGCGTTCCAAAATTGTCCATCGCAGCCCAAGACTGGGGTGCTACCAGATATGATTTGTTCCTCACTATTGCAGGTAAAATAGACCAAAGCTCCGTCTAAATCGTACTCTAAGGCGCCATTTTGGGGAGGTGACAATTCTTCACAGCCGGGCCTCACACACTGAGGCGAAGGTTTGCTCCAGGTTCCTAATTTGCAAACGGCAGTGCCAAATTCATCGGGAGCTAATGTCCAACCTTCCTCGCACCAATAATTGACGACACGACCGCCAATTTGGAGCTCGTAGCTACCGAATTTAAGGTGGGGTTCACTGCATTTTTTCCTCTTTGGTGGCACGAATCGTTTTACACATTCGTTGTTGAACCCACGTAGGTACCCTGAAATTAAATTAGAATTTAAATAAAGATAAGAAATCAAATATAAAATTATCAAATGCAACAATGAGAACGAAGCAAGTTTATTTGGTTTGAATTTTCGCGCCAAAAACTAATATTTTTGAATTAATTTTGGCGTGAAAAATAAAATGCAAAACAAAAAAGTTTTGATTCATGTTTCAATTATGACAGGAAAATTCAAATATTTCAAATTGGTTTTCAATTTTTCACCTTCTGGACATTTTTCTTCTTTATCTTCAATGGTTGATAGAGTGGGTCCAACGAAGGTGCTTAATGCCATTAGAATAAGCAAATACATGATTTTTTTTTTCAGGCAATTCAAGGTTTCAAGTGGGTCTCCTTCGTTTCAGACAGGCGTATCCATTCATGGCTCTTCTGCAAAATAGAAAAAAAGATGAATGGGTGAGATACCATCTACAGAGCAAAAGAGTTCTAAAAGTGGTCATCTGCACTATACCACACACGCTATTTTTAACCAGAAAAGTTCGTTGAACTATGTGTACAGTGTACGAAAATTAAGAAAAGTCTCATAGCATAGCCTTAATAATTTTGGCGTGAAAATTGAAATATTTGTGATTTAGGTACCTAGTTGAAAACTGTGTAAAGCACGAATATCCCATAATTGTCAAAATTCATATTTTATTTCCCATTGCAAACTTTTTTGTGACCTTTTGGACTATGGTGCCGACACGATGTTTGAAAAGCTATGTTTTCCTACACTTCTCGTGACAGACCATAAAAGCAATGAAATAATGGAAGAGAGAAATTCAAGACGTGCATTATGAATAATTTTAATGGCCTCCTGCTGAATATTGAAGTTGTCAATAATAATGTTGATTTTTGGCACCACTTTGGACATCCAGGTGCGGCATCAAGAAGGTAAAAAATTTCTAAGAGGCTTGGCTTGAATTTTGGTGGATTTTTGAGAAGCAAAATTCCATGATGCATCAGAGTGGTGTGGCTAATTTTAAGGTCAGTTTATCTGTTAACCCGATGATAAGCATCACTCCCACATATTCAAACATGCGAGAGAGTTGAGGAGTATTGTGCAAAATAATTCGCCAGCTACGCTCGTAAATTCTCACATTTTGCAGCATTGACATCATTTTGTATGACAAGTGTGCCAAGATATCATCTGGAGACTTGACACTTTGTCTATGCTGCTTCTCCCCTTAAAGTTCACTGAAAAACACGTGTAAAAATAGGCACAGTGTTTGAAAAATCACTTAAAAAGTCTCATTAAAACAACATTGCGAGCGAAGTGAGCTACGTAGGTTTTCAAAGTGAATTTATATTTTGGTCATTTTTAACGTCAAAATCCAAATGAGACATTTCTTGGTGATTTTCAAACACTGTGATATTATGCAATGTAAAATTATGAGCAACACTCCTAAAAACATCAGTCATTAACATATTTTTTGAGAACCTATTTTAAAGATGTTCATTTTGAGTTTTTTGACCACTGAAATTGTGCATTTAAAATGAGGCTTTTTTGTGGGAAAAAATGTCAATAAGCTTTTTGCTCCCATGATTCATTATCCTAAGCTTTCTTTTTCCCTCATTTGTCAACGAGCTATCTAGAGAGAAATACCCTATCCACAGAAGGTTGTTGTCATTCCATTAACTTTCCTCGTTCAGTCTTTTCTGAATCAGTTCTACAATGCGATGTCGACAACTGTTTGGCTAAGAAAAAACAAGACTGAAAATGTACTACTTTTATAGATCTTTGACCGCTATTCGAAAATTCTTTTTAAAATCAATTTGAACTGAGGAAATGACTCAGCAATTTCCTCAGTAATGCTGAAAAAAAGCGGTCAAACCGTGAACTAAAAGCGAAACAAACCCAAAGTCATTTATAGGAGCGCAATTACGAAGCAACTCGTGGTTAAAAAGTCTAGTCTCTCTTTGAATGACTCGTGCAGAGTTGTTGTAGTTTGCCCTTGGGCAAAAAAGAAATAGAGTCTCTTGAATAGGCGTCGATCCGTGAAGTCTTGAAGAGAAAACGCACGCGTTGCTCTATGCTGCTTAATGATGCTTCTTCATGACTCGTGAATTCTGTTTTGTCAGACAGTTTCATTTGCTTGCCACAGACTAATTCAAAAATCAAGAATTTACCTTGCAGAATAGAACTTCCTCGGCGCTTCGTGCCTCGGTCGCTCAATCTTGTTCATCAACAAGTGATTTTTATCTTTGGAATGTGCCTAACAAAATTTCCAAACATTTCTTTCATTTGGAGAACTCAAAAGGGCGGTTGAGTCTTTGACCGCGAGAAGTTTTTTGAACGGAGACTTGTGGCTTTGCAAAAATTGTGCACTAATGGATGTGCAATTGTGCACTTATTGAACCGATAGGGTTGAGAAGCAAAAGAAAAGTACGTCATTTTGCGCACTGGACGAATGTGCACTATTCGATTGCGCACTAATTGAACCGCTGGGGTTGAGAAGTTATTCATAAACGTGTGAAATATTGCGCACTAATCCATTGTGAACTAATCTAATGCGCACTAATTGTAATTGAAGTACTGGGTTTGAGAAGTTATTTATAAACGTGTGAAATATTGCGCAATAATCGATTATGCACTAATCTAATGCGCACTAATTGAAGTATTGGGTTTGAGAAGTGATTTATAAACGTGTGAAATTTTGTGCACTAATCGATTGTGCACTAATCGAATGCGCACTAATTGAAATCCTAGGTCTGACAAGTGATGCGAAATGTTGCGCACTCAACGAATGTGCACTAAACAAACTTCTAGAACCGTACAAGATAACCTCCCGCGGTCAACAAGAAAAAGTATAGGACAGTTTTTCGCTGCTTTTTTTGTCGTCACGACATAATAATCCTCTAGTTTGTTTACGTCAAAGGCATTTTCCAGCAGGCTAAGAATAATGCATTTCACTCTAGAGTTTCTCAAAGCTTTTGCAAAAGCACCAAAGTGACCAACAAACACAATGCAAAAGTCAATTTTTATGTTCATAAATTCCATAAAAAAACGTTGCTTGGCAACAGAAGTTCCTGACTTGTTTTAGGTTAAGTAGAACGATGAAAAGGTCCATCAAGTCGTTACTTTAACAAATTGAACGCTTAAGACGGAAAATTAGGCACAACACAACCCCGGAAAGTATCGTAGTCAAGATCTTTTTTTACTTGACGCTTTTCTTTCAAACTTCTGTAGAAAGGTATCCATTTCAGTCCCCAAAAATGTATGTACACAGTGATCTAAAATCACCAAAAAAATCCGGTTTCACAACGTTCATTTACAATTGAATTGTCATGCTATAAATCTGAAGTTTAATATTGATCAGTTTTGGCGCGAAAATTCAAACTATAAAGCAGCAAAAATGAGCAATTTTAGCCATTTTTGGCGCGAAAATTCCAATAATAGAAAAATCAGACATATCAGCGATACAAAGACAAGAACTATATTTAGGGGCGAAAATTCAAATGCGACTTTTTGCAGATTTTCAAACACTATTTCGCCAGTTTGCTTGTGTCTAGACTGTCGTAAAAAACCTGGAGCGTATAAACTAAAGTTTAGAGTTACGTTCTAAAGTAATTTGAAAGTTGGAAAATGGGACAGAAAACAGAGTCGAAAAAAAACTTCTTCATGAGATGCACACCTTTTTTAGTCCCAAAAATAAGCAAAAGGCAAAGGAAGACAAGTGATTTATCTCTCAGTTTATGTCGTGCATTTTTTGCAACGTCACACAACTCACGAGATTGAATAATGGGCACACTTCTAAAGCCCATCCCATCCTCAACAAGTCCTTCAAAAAATCACTTAAAATTGAGTATTTTTGTGGTACACAATGTGTGAAATTCGCCAAAAATGTCTCATTTGAATTTTCAGACCAGTTTCAAAGGTCTGAAATAATTTTCGAAGGGCAAGCGTAAAAATGACAACGTTGCTCTCTTCGCTCGCAATGTTGCAAAATTAGACTTTTTTGACATATTTTCAAACATTTTGGGTAGAATAATATTATTCTAAGGAGCTAAGGAATCTGTCTCGCCTCATCGCTCTGCTTGACGCAAATTGCAACTAAAAATCACTTAGGATTCTCAAGGGGCCGGCAACCCATTCGTTACGCTACTCTTTTGTGTGTCACAGTAACCAAGTTGCATAAAATCTCTTCAGATTTCGGGGATTTTTCCTTTAGCAAACTTGCGGATTTTTTGGGGGACAAAATTAAAATGATTCAGATGTTTTTGCAGGCACTCAACTGCAAATACAAAAATTCAAATATTTGGAATATTTTGAAATAGAAACATTCTTTTTTAGCGCGAGTATCGCTTCGCGATTCTAAGATTTTTTCCCTTTTTTCTTTTGTCTGTCATTTGTTCAATTTGTCCAATTTTATGCATTTTTGTCAATACTCACTTTTGAATCAAATTAATCTCGCGCTGATACATGGAAACTTTCAATCTTATTTTCGTTACAAAATGGAATGCTAGGACAAAAAGAAGAATTTTGACTTAGTCTGCAACATGAACGCAAATGTTCTCAAGTTTCTGTTTTTCTCTCATGAGACTTTTTGTTTCCCTGATCTCAAGTCCAACTCAAGAGCCAAGCTGACGTTTTGGTATGAGTATTGAAGTGATGATTGAAATGTTTGTCTACAAATTAAAACTTTTCAAGTTGACAGGAACTTTATTGAGACACACCCTGTAGTCTTCAATTAATCAACAAACCTCAAAGAAAGGAGGGAGGGTGGGGGCTTGGTTCTCTTTTCAACAAAGAAAGAAATAAAAAAGTCCCTCGTTTTTGCTACTACTTCTGACATTCTTTCCTTAGGGACAAAGAAGAAATATCGATTTTCTGCCTTCTTGTGTCTTAGGTAAATCAGCTGAGGCTTCCTGTTATTTCTACCTGCCTTTGAACATGCAATGATGGGAAACATATTACCTTCGCTCTTTTGGGATTTTTGAGGTTATTTCGGCTTCCTCTACTCATGCACTATGCGGTGTTTCGTTCACTACTGAAGTGCGTTTTCTTTAGCTTAGCGCGAGGAGTCGTCGCTCTTGGAAACGCGCGTACGTCGCGTTGTTGTAGCTTTCAGGCAGATTGCGCGGGCATGTTAAAACATACAGGGTGTCCCAACAAGTTTGTCATGAAAGTCTCATTTAGCGAGCTACGTTAATCTATGCTTGAATTTTCGCGCCAAAAACCAATTTAAAGAATCTTTTTTTGCGCTAAAATCCAATCTTAAATTCAGCCTAAAATCTGTCATTTTTAGCGCGAAAATTCAAACAGTTTAGAAAAAAGACATTTTTTGGTGATACAAAAATTATTGAGACACCCTGTAGTGCGACCCCAAAAAAGTACTACTGGATGTTCCAACATGTTCCATACATCAGCATCGTGGAAGGAAGGGAAGTACTTTCTCTAGTGCTGCATAATAATCTTTTGACGATTTACATGACGCATCATATGCAAAGAGTAGGCAAGGCTTGGCAGCAGAGCCCATGGGACCACCTACTGCGCGACCTAATACGAAATCTATGTTGCCTATCAACCTAATCTTTCGTCAAGCCCTGTATATATAAGTAAAAGAGTAGGGTCAAGAACGCCTTCTTGATTTGGAATGGAAGATTTTCAGATTTTGTATCAAGAATATGTTAGGGGAAAATGTAGTGGTGGAAAGGCTGGAGGAGACCATTTCTTTTTATTACTTTGGCGTAATGATCTTCGTCATGTATTTGGCACCGAATACATGTGTGTAATACGGTTTGAACACACACTTTTTGTTCTTGTTGAATAGTTAAGCAAATGCAATTTTTGTTTGAGTGTTGAACTGTGAATTCATTCACAAGTGCCAATTCAGCGACTTTTGTATCTAATTGACGGAACTGATTTTCTTTATGATAATTGATGAAGCTAACAAAGAAGAAAAGAAAATGCGTTCGTTTTTAAATTGCTATTCACAATACCACTTGGGAAACACACTACTCATTTTCGACATGCATATTACATGAAAGTGCCTTGCATACAAAATGTGAGTCGAAAATCGTTATTGTTTGAACCCAAAAATACCCCAAAATCTGTGAGGTTGCGTGTGTCAATGATAATTTCATAAGATTCCGATGATAGAGTCTCTTGGGGATTTGGTTTATGTTCGATCAAAAATGGACCAAATTCGATCACTAATTTCCAAGAATCCTAATCATCTTCCTCCATGATCCATGATTTCAATGATTATCTCTCAGTATTCATTTGTTATTTGGATTGTAAAGAACATCATGATTGATTCAGTTTGGCCTTTTATTCCTGTTAAAATCTGGACCTGCATTCTCCAAAGAATGCTAATTTCCGGATCAAGAAAAAATCAACCTGCACACCTGATTTCATCACTGCTTGGCATATCTTTAGTTGTTTACTTCTTTAGATATTCAGCAATTTATCTGATCCTCTTGACCATCAATACTTGGACTGCATTACAAATTGCCAGAAAACATCGATGCCAATCACAAGGTATGAAAAATCTATTTTTTACAACATTTTCACCTTTTTTCAAACATTTTTGATCTTTTAGGAAACATCATAAGTGCCATTTGTTTCATCTTTGGATTCTTAACGAAGTTTTGTACCAAACAAGTTGACGGATTTTCTGAAACGCAAATGGTGATAATCATGAAAATCATATCGATTGCTTACGATCACGAAAAGAGAAAATCATTGCCTAGTTTTGAAGAATACTTGGCTTACATTTTTTGTCCTGCAACGACTGTGATTGGATGTTGGGTGTCTTTTCCGGATTTTAGAAAAAGTTTCACGAAACTGAAGAAGAATGATGATTCGAACTTTGGAAAATTGTATCAAATCATAGGTAATCACTTTTAGATCAATTATTTTGATCAACACGCCATCTTGCGGCCATTTTAGGTTACATTGAAACTAAAGCTGATAATCCCTTATAGGTTTGATTACCTTTTGGACGTTTTTGAGGCCTTTTTCAGGGATAATTGAAATTCACGCATCCTATTTGATGAGTTGCTACATTACTAAGGCTTTTGCCATTCAATCCGGATACGAAATTGACATCGTTTGCTTCAAGAATTTACCTACTTCCATGAATGCTTTGACTCGATCATTGAACATCCAATCTCACTATTGGTTCAAAAGATGTAAGTAAAACACACTGTCTAAAAATTACGCAAAAATGTCTCATACATTTGAATTAGTTGTTGATTACTAAAAATTGTAATGATGTTGACTTCAAATTGTATATCAATTCTTTTTCAGATTTCTACAAAAAGTTTGTTCGAAGAATTGGAAGATTTCAAGCTAAAATTATCGTTTGTTTAGTCAGTACAATTCTTCATGGATTTGACAGAAAAATTGGCATGATCCTCATCACAACTTTATTCTTCTCAATGATGGAACACAAAATCCGGAACAGTATACCAAACCACAAATTTCTTGATTTCATATTTAGTTGTGTCAATATTTCAATTTTGCTGTACGTCACAATGTAAAAAAAATATTTCATCCCTTCGCTCCTTCGTGTTACAATACCCCATTTTACCGTCATATGACGCAACTCAATAGAATAAAGATTGACCTACAACACACTCATGATTCTATCAGACATCAGCACATTTGTGGATCCATTTTCTTATTTGAATATAAGTAAGTAACACTAACAGTGTATGAAAAATCAGTACATAGTAATAGGGTTCTTGGGGTGGAAGCGCGGAACGATGCGGATGGCAGTTTTAGATAGGGTTTTCATTCCTGATTTCAGGTCTGGGGTGCTTTTTTCATAAAATTAGGCATACGAAGGCATAGAGGGGTTTAAAGAATGGCATATTGAGTTTATAAAATGTAAAATGTGGCCATTTTTCATCAAGCGATTCCGTGGCGACACAGGTAGAGCGTCCGGCACTCATGCGAGGTATCGTGGGTTCGAATCTCACTGGGGGAACCCCGCTGAATATAACAGTGTATAAAAATCAGTAATACTCACCATAAAAAGTCTCATTGTTCAAAATTGCAAAAGAACTACTTAGCGCAAAGATTTAAAAAAGAGTCACGCAACCTAGCCAAATCATAAGGGCAAGAACAGCTGACAAACTGTTGCGTTGTGAACGTTGACCGTTGTGAACGTTGGTTGTGATTTGTGAACAACAGAAAATCAAAATATAACTTTTTGAAATACTTTGAAGAAAATGACGGAAAATCAACCGAAGGAGTCATCGGAAAGAATTACTCTTGTCAAATTATTGCAAGACTTTGGTGACAGAGAGGTTGAAAACACAAACGAAAAAGTGTCGACCATTTTTCCTTGGTGGAAAAAAGCAGTGACGGATTATGGAATCCAAGCAAGAATTGAAGATCTTCAAGAAATCAAAGACTCACTTAACGAACTTGTAGGAGAAAATGGCAACTTTTGTAAATATCCTGTTCATGAAGCAGCAATGCTTGGTGCTGTGAAGTTGATAGAATTCATGCTCAGCACTTCGCATGACCTGAATACTAAAGATCATTTTGGAAGGACACCTTGGATTGCCTTGACTTGCGGCAGGGGCAAAACAGAAACTGCCTCTTTGTTCATTCAATCTTCGAAAGAGAATGGCAAGTGTTGTAAATATCCTGCTCATGAAGCAGCAATGCTTGGTGCTGTGAAGTTGACAGAATTCATGCTCAGCACTTCGTACGACCTGAATACTAAAGATCATTTTGGAAGGACACCTTGGATTGCCTTGACTTGTGGCAGGGGCAAAACAGAAACTGCCTCTTTGTTCATCCAATCTTCGAAAGACTTTGGTATTGACCTTAATGCTCAAGATATCTATGGGAATACAGCTTGGCATTATGCTTGCAGAGATGGCACAACAGAAATTGCCAAATTAATCATCCAATTATCAAAAGACTTTGGCATTGACCTGAATGTTAAAGATAACATTGGAAGTAGTGGTTTGCATTTGGCTTGCTTTTATGGTCGAACAGAAACTGTTCAAACAGTCATTGAATCGTCGAAAGATTTTGACATCAACCTTAATGTTAAAAATAACATGGGAAGGACACCTTTCCATGAGGCTTGCTTCCGTGGCAAAACAGAAACTGTTCAAATAATGATTAAAAATTGGAAAGAATTTTGTGTAGATATAAAAGCCCTAGACAATGAGGGTAAAACTGCACTTGACCTCATCAATCATTGTGAGGGTCAAAGATTCAATTTAATTAGGGAAATGTTGGTCAAGGAATATTCCCAGATTGACGTCACATAATCTGTTCAAAATCTAAATGTTGAATAAAAATATGTGCTTCATATGCCAATCAAATCATCTTACTAGAGTCTTTCTTGCATTTGGTCACGTTTGCCCAGTATAATGATCAAACATTTCAGTCTTTTTTATTAGTTTGAACTAAGGGTGGTCCTCCAAAAAGTATACACTTTTGGGTTTTGATTACTAAACAATGTGCCTGTCTTTATGTGTATGTTTGTGTCTGTGCGCACGTGTATCTCCGAAACCCCTTATTCTAGCATGACTTTGACTATCTTGTATACATTGCGGCCGCCTTCAAACAACTACATACTTTAGAAAATCAAATAACCGTGTCTATCGAATAAACGTGTTCAATGGAATTTTCTGTATTGGGGCAAATTAGGAAATGGAATTGATCACAATTTTCTCCATGCTGCTCTCAATAAAGTTCTTACTTAGGTATCTGAAATACATTTTCTGAACAATGTGACCTTTTTGGGTATTTATTTGACGTTCAAATAAGCAATGAAACAGATGATCAAGACTAAAAGCATGATGACATTCAGCAAAGCAAAGGATTGATGAAAATGTTTTTGATAGATGACGTTGAATATGACACTGGCCCTGGATACATTGCTTGTTTTAGGCAATGGATAGGGGTAGGTAATTTCAAAGAATTTGGGGCAAGCTCCTCTGCTTCCGCCATACAAATTTCCACAATCGGTAGGTTCCAAAGAAGTGATATTAAAGCAAAGTGCAACTTTTTGTAATCGAACTTCATTTTTTCCCTCTTGGTTTTTCTTCACTATGCAATCAATTCTTGGTTTGTCTTTCTGGCCAGTAGTGGCTCGTAAGGCATGGTACAGTCTATTGATGAAAACAGTTGAACCAGGAATGATTCGATACATTTTCAATTTCTTAGCAAATTGAAATTCTTTGTACCAAGAGATGACTTGTTGGAAAAAATCCTTTTCGTTCATCCAAACATTTTTAGTTTTCATGAAATCCATGAAGCATGAAGCATATTTGCTCCATTCTTGCTCTAAAGCGCTCATAAATCGAAACTCTTTCTTTGGCCAGTTTGGCCAAGCAAACTCCAACTCTGTATCCATCTTTGACAACATTGACATGTTAAGGCGATGATCCAAGGGGCAATTCCGGATCGGTAATCCTTTAAGCTGTTCGATGACAAATACTGCATTGGTGACAAACCGGGCATCATCAATAGCTATTGAAATCAAAAGTCTAAGTAGAGGTTTCGTGAACATAGTTAATTGACTTACTACTGAATGGACAATCATTTGTATCTTCGCATACTGGCCATTGTTGCTCAAAAACTAAAAGTGTTTCCTTCTCATCAATTTTCTTGCTCGAGACAAGTTTGAGAGAAAAATAGAGGACAAGTGTTAGCCTCATGACTATCTCTCACCAACTAGTTAAAGAAAACATAATCATCTAAACATAAACTTTATTCTTCGCTAAAGCAGTATGTAGATGAAAATAAAGGAATAAAGCTTCCGCTGTCTCGCAGAATTAGTAAATCCGGAACCGTACTATTGCCGCTTGGGTGCTTGCTCGCAGAAATATCAAACTGCCAGTGTCACGCAATATTACACAAAAAAACACGAAACCTTGGTAAATGTAATTTTTATTTGGGTCACAAACTTTATTAGTGATGTATAATATTTTGGTGTCTTTCAACCGAAACGTTCGTTTTAAAACTCACCTTACAAAATCCACAATTGTAAGAGTGATCAGGATCCGGATCTGCTGCAAGGCTCCTAATTTTTGGTTTGATGAAGGTTTTCATTCTCCATTTTTCGATAGTATCCTTGGATATTCTTTTCAGGATCACTTTGGGTACTTCGTTGCTTTGAATCTTCTGTTCAAGATCACTGAACGAAAGGTTTGTAAAGCGATGATATTTTGAGACATGATACTTCAAAGCTGGGATTGAGTTAAAACTTTTCCCACAAGATTCACAATTATTTTTGATTTTCTTATGCTTCGATTTCACATGCTCGTTTTTAGCATATTTTGAAGCAAATGTTTGTTTGCAAAATTCACAACTGAAGCGAAATTTTGCATGGACATTTTGGTGTTCTGTCAATTTTTGCTTGTAAGTAAAACTACGTTTACATTTTTGGCATTGGTAGGGATGTCCAGAAAACTTTCTATGATGAATAATTTCACATCTGTTCAAATGATTCTGAAACTTGGCTTCAACCACTTGTTTTCCGCAAAATTCACAAGAAAGTCGTTTACTTTGATGAACAACTTTCTTATGTTTTATCAAAAGAGTGGAACAAGACAATGTCTTTGAACATATCTCACAATCAAAAGCGGATTTTACATCAAGTTTGTCATTTGAAGAAACATGTGCTTCACCAACATCGTTTGTTTTGGTTTCATTTTCTTCTTCGTCCAAATCTTCCGGAAGAATTCCAAGATGTTGCACTCCCATATGGAACCTTATTTTGTCCTCAGCAAAGTCGAGTTGGCAAAACGGGCAAGTTTTGAGAGAGGACATTTTACACTATTTTTGATCTCCTTGATTGATGTCTAGCAACTGAAGACTCCTACCGGGACATGGTGTTCGCGTTGGTATTGATTTGTAGTGGACTACGACGCGCAACAATACCATCGTATAGCACGCAACCTATATTACGAACGAAAAGTGACGCTAAGTTCTGTAAGCTGAGAGGCCACGGAGGCCAACGCCATTTAGCCCAACCAGTTGAGGCTACATTCAAAGTTTCGACTTCTTAGTTCAAACGGAGTGACTCTCTATAAGGAACAAAAATGCGACTAAATTCAGTGATTTTCAAGCATAGTGTTGGCCGTTGGGCCGATCCGTATTGATTGTTGGAGAGTCATCAGTGCTCAGTGGAGTGTTCTCTAAAGTAAAATGCAATAGCGCAGCAGCAACCTTTGATTACACTATCAGATAAAATGAGGCCTCCTGAAAAAACTGCACTCAATGGACAGACGGACTACTGCTCTCTTGCAACATTGCATGATGATGACGATGATGGAACTTTTGTTGGCTTCCAAACTGATACGCCTCAAAAGTGGACTAAAAAGCTTTGGATCGGCAAAGCACAGTGTTTCAAAATCACAAAAAAATATCTTATGAATTTTCGCGCCAAAAATAACATTTATTTTTACGTACAAATGGCGTCGATAAATCTTCTGTTGATCTTAGGCACGAAATTTCAAATTTATTTTGGAAATTAACGAAGCGAGCTTCGCTCGCAATATTGAAAAATGAGACTTTCTGATTGATTTTTAAACACTGTGTGAAAAGGGGTAACAAATAGTGTTGTTGGGGGGTCATTTATGTGGTCCACCGAAGTAAAGTGCACTGGACTACTTTCTCCTCCTTCTTTGCTGTCATGACAACAAAATTGCAAAGTGGCAAAAGCCGTAACGACCTGCATTATTCATAAGTTAGAGAGGAAGAACTGGGTCAGCTATTCCAAGGGAATTTCGCTCTGGGGATCATGTCCCTTCAGCACATTTTCAAGATAGAATAGCCACAGCGTGTCCGTCTTGTTGACCAAACCATCAAAAATAAACGCGACCGAGCGAAGCGAGCTATAGCCTACTTGACCACAATGCACAATGCAGAGGAGTCAATCCAAGATCATCTTGGGCATTGTCATCAATCAACACTTCGCTTCGCTCGTGTATTTTGGGTCATATGACAGTAACAATGTAAATGTAGGTGATCTCATAAGGCTTCTTCCTTACTTCTAAATGTGACATGATTTTCTCACACCTTCATTTCTTATTAGTGACAGTGTTTGAAAGTTTGGCTTTTTTTCTCCATTTAAAATCATTTGTATTTTTCCTTTCAAAATTTTTTGTGCCTCTTTCACCCTCTCTCGTCTGTTGCGCACTGCAGTTGAAAGAAGTGTTTTAATGAGATTTTCAGGGGAGGATGAGGCACAAAACTCATTTTACTCACTTTTTACCGTAGCAAACTTTGCTTATCACAACATGAAGCCTGTTACACTATCGAGAAATTCTTTCCCAACTTTTTTTCAAAATTGGCAGCTACTAAAGCGCAAGTTTGAATTAGTATTCCAGAGTTAGAGGTTTTTTGGGGTAACACAAAAAAAAATCAGTGAGAGCTCTGCTACTGAATTACAAAGCGTAAAGCAGTGAAAGGGAGAAATGAAAAAGCCAACGGAAATGGGACAAAAAGCTGCTTTGGCTATGTGGGTAAAATGTACACAGATATGTAGTATCTAATACAAAAAGGGGGGCGAATGGGATAAAAGTTTCAGTGTTGTCAACTTTGCTTTGGGGAAAGAAAATGCATCCGATTTTGGCACACCGCAACATGAAAGAGTTGCACAGTAGGTAAAAATCATGTTTTTACTGACATTTCAATATTAGTCACCACTTGAATTTCCAAAGGTGTCTTAGTACTTTGGACACCTACTTATTAGGAAAAAATGAAAAAAGTTGGCAAAAAAGTCAATTTTGAAAAAATAGGTGTTCAAAGTTTGAAAAATTTTACAGAGCAAAATATTTGAATTTTCGCGCCAAAAATCAACATTTCTATTGAGCACAGTTTTTGGGCCATATTTTTGCGGAAAATTTCAAATGAGACATTTTGGGTGATTGGCAAACAATGTGGTTAGAAAGCTCTTTCAAAACTTTTGTATCCAAGTGTGTGAATAACGGAATAATAATATGAAAAGTTGATGAAAATGCATCAGTCTTTGAAATCAATATTATCTGTCTTATGCTGGCTAAAAGAAGACAAAAGAGATTTTAAAGAAGATTACATTCAGTGAAATATTACTCAGAAACTTCATCTTGACAAGTTCAAAACCTCCCACTTGCATTTAGAAAATCATGCACAATGTTTGAAAATCACCAAAAATGTCTCATATGAATTTTCACGCTAAAATTGGCCACTATTGCACCTGTAAATCAAAGTTGATTTTTGGCGCGAAAATTCAACTTGAATTTAGCTTTGCTCGCCATGTTGTAAAATGAGATTTTGTAAGTGATTTTCAACCACTGTGAAATCGTGCTTTAGAAGCATTGAAAATGGCCTGACTACTGAGCTGCTTCAGTATATAGAGTGACATAGTACACGGTTTCATCACATAGAGAATTTTAGATTAGTATTGCCACTGGCCATTCTACTTAATGGATCTGCCTGCTGAATAGGGAAAAAAAGGAAGCGACATCTACCAGAGGAGAAAATCAATAGTCGATTCTGAATGACATCGAATCGTGCCCACCAAATTATTTTGGGGGTCTTTGGAAAATATTGCGTTGACTAAAAAACAGTCAGCCTCTCATGTCATGACTTTTCCTTCATGCTACAATGAGCTTCAGAGACATTTTAGTTATGATGGAGTACTAGGAAAACATGTGTAGTTGCGATCACATGTTCCTTCCAATTTTCTATACACAGACAGTATGCAGACAAATAATGAGAACAGAGATAGGATCAAAGGGACCAAAAACTTTCCCAGCTGTACTATTTTTTATTGGGAAAAATAGTAAATGAACCTCCTTTCATGCAAGCAGCAAAATTATCAAAATCCGACTAGATGGCGTTTAGTCTAAAAGTTATCAGATTTTCATTGAAAATACGATAACCACTACTATGGATTTACTTCAATGAAAATTTCAAATGGACTTTAGAACAAAAGTATAAAACCAATACATTTCTGAAAATGCCTCTATAATCCATTTTAGACCTTTTTAGACCATAACTCATATCTTTTGTTATATATATCCCCATTTTCATTCAAGAGTTCTCATAAGTAATGACTAGCCAGAATCAAAACTTGGCAGATATAACTAAACCAAAATGACTATCCAAATCCCTCTCAGCAGCATCTTTGAATAAACTCAGCCATCTTTCTCAGTTTTATAGGTCACATTTTAGGAGGTCTCATCTAAAGATTAGGAAGATGCCTGAGTGCAACCTTAGTGTTGTGGACTTGTGGTTGATGCTAAAACCCGGTTTTAAACGCTAGCTGTCGCAAGTACCCATTTAAAATCTGTTACGTAAAAGTGTTGCCTGTTCCATTCCAGAGCTGAGAAGCAGCGGAGAGAACCTCTATATGCTTGCATGCTAAGAGCAATGCTGACGAACCGGCAAGTTGTTGTCTGCTCAGCTTCACTCTCACTCAGTCTCTCAGCAGGCAACGCAACGGCGCACGAACTTTAGTAACGAACGGACGCTCTACCCTTGTGTGCTGCGCATTTCTCAACTCGTAGTCTAATGCTCAGCTTTTCTGCTCTTAGTTGCTTACCGGCTTTAACTGAGTAAACTGAGTACACGTGAAGTGCTGCTAATTTCGATTACTGAGTAGACAGTGCTGAAAAGATGGAGGTGGCCTGCAATATGGCCCCCTTCGCGGCGGCCTCCAATAACAACCTTAATCCGATATTGGAGGATGTGGACGAGGACATCATTGAGGATGTTGTACAACATTCCTCCTCAGCTTCTCCATCACCAATACAAGATAACAATAGTGCCAAATTGGTTCAGTCATCTTCTCATCATGAATCTAGCGATATACAGAATGGGTAAGAAATTAGTGCGTGATACTCCGGACACCCTACTTATATCACACTGTTGGAAATCGACGAATTATGTCCAAAAATCATTTCATTGAATTCAACGATGTGAAATACTTCAAAATAATGGGACTGGTTTTGGGAACCGATTCTGACCGACTTTGGTACGATTTTAGACTTATTTAGATCTCCGGACACCCTAATGTCTACTTATGCAGGGGCATAAATGCGTGTAATGCGATTTTCTGGGTGGCGAAATAATGGTGACAGTTATCACACTGCATTGCTTGAAGCACCTTTCTGAGCCTTTTCTGAGATTTTTCCTTTTTTGCGGAAAATTGTAGGTTTTTTCAGGGGTTTTTGTTAGGCCATTCCAACGACTATTTAGGTTATCTGGCTAATCAACTTTTCGACCTTTCTTTTTCTAAATGAGAAAGGAAAAGTAAAAATGCAAAATAGCATGCGATAATGAACACAAAAACGAAAAGTTTCTACTTTTAGTCTAGTATTAGTACCTTCCTAAATAACTTCCTAACATTATCCAACATCGAGACAGGTGCAGTTTTTTAATGGCAACATTTTTTTGCTCCACCGCTAAAAATCACCGATTTTTTTTCAAAGCCTTCCTTGCATGTTCTGAAGATTTAATTTCCCCTTTTCAGACATTTTTTAGATTACAGCACAGTGTGATCACATGATATTTATGGCATACAAAGTTGATGATCTTGTAGGGCTACACATTGAATAGAAATCACCAGTTTATTCAAACTCACCAAACTTCATGATTGAAATGGCAAAAAAAAAATCATTCTAAAGTTGTCCCCAGATTTGTCCCAAGTGTCCCAACATTGGCTAAAATGAACAATATGAAGTTGCATAGTCTTCTTTCCTACCCTCCAAGCTAAAGGAAGATATTGTCACGCGAATATCTTATAGTAGATGGCGTGTTCTGAATCTGAAGTACAGGAAAAACTTTAATTCGAGAATTTTCTTAGTGATGTCCTTAGCAGCAGCAGATTTACTTCAGACTTTTAGTCTTTAGCTGCTTTCTAGAGTACATTGCAAAACTTTTCTGACGGTTTTGCTTTGACAAGAAGACTTTTCGAGAAGAAGCTGAGAAAAGCTTGCAGGACTACTGAGAATATTTGCATTTTTTGGCCCACACCACAACTCAACTCAAGCAGGGAAACAAAAAATATCATACAAGGAATGTTTGCTGAAACTTTTATTGGGACAGTGTGAAATGTGACACTTTTTTCTCTATATCCCTCAAAAGCCACATCTGGTAACAATTTTGGGCTTCATTGATTTCTAAATGTAGCATTCATTGAAAAACTTGGCCTTTTAGAAGCCTCGAATAATATTGACTGAGGGAAAACTTTGAAATCGTGAGGAATTTTTCAACGAGGAGATTTTATTTCCAGCAGACCTCAAATTCCCGAAGGGAAAAAGGGGGAAGTCAAAAGTTCTATTGTAAAAGGCAGACTTGAAGAGCCAGTGTACACATCAAGTCCTCAACTTTAGTAGTACAATTGTTTGCTTAACTCTCATTCTAAAGCTTCACAATGCTTGGAGAGAGAGAGTCTAGAAGTGGACTACTAAGTTTAGTGGTGCTTTTATACTATAGAGTCTGTCTGTCTGTTGTCAAAAGCAATCAAAGACACAATAAGAACTCTTCTTTTATCAGGATTTGGGATATTGCATCATGCAAGCATGCGTGAATTATCTTTGAGGATGAGGTAGCAATTGATAGGCAAGGGATTTGGGGAATGACAAGTATGGGAAACTCATTTTTCATCTAGTATTAATCAATAGAATAAGAAGAGGAGGGCATGCATAAAAACCGTCTCCCACGGATTGAACGCAACCACTTAGAATGACTTTGCATATTTTATTCTTGAAAGTAATCAGGAAGTCATTTTTCCAATGAGAGCACATTTTTGCAAAGTAAACTTGAATGCAAATGAGAATTGAGATGTGTCTAGGAATTTTTAGGGTCAGCAGCCCAAAATGCGAGCTATTTAGTTTAGGGTTTTTTAGTGTTGTCCACACATAACTGCTCAAGTCTTGATCCTGCTTTTAAAGTGTTTTCACCTACTCACCAATCTCTGATTACAGATTCAGATCACATTTCCTACGTCTTCCAACTACTTATTTTTTAAGAAGGAGGAAAAGTAGTCAAGTAGGCTTTTAAAATGCGGTCGATCTGGTCAGTGACAAGGGTGCGTATTTCAGTTACACCCTCAAAATCCCAAAGAGGTAAAGCTACAACCTAAAAGCAATTTTTCAACTTCACCACTTTTTAAGCGCGATCATCGAATCGCGCTTCTACATATCTAAATATCTTGTGTCCTTTTGTTCGCTTAGTACTATTGCTTCTGTTGTATTGTGTCTTTT
>LT727932.1:115695-266717 GCA_900157175.1 Oithona nana
TGTCAGCTATTTCTCAAAATAGGGTGTTTTTTTTTTAAATGTTTTTGTAAAATTGAACTTTTTGGGGAAAAATGGACTTTTATTCACAGTGTGCAAATTGGGATTATTTTTTTTTACACTTGTACACAATTCTGTTGTAGTGACACATGCGTCGAATCTTAGGATTATCAGATGAAATTCGAGCCTTACAGAAGGAAATCCTGTCACTATTTTGAGGGTTTTAGTGTCTAATAAAATTGGGTGTTCTAATATAAAAGGGTGGTGGTAAGGGGAAGAAGCAATTTCCAATAACACTATATGGGGCTTAGGAAAGAAAGGGGAGAGGTTAGAGTCAACATGTTATTAACCATCATGCAGAAATCTGGAAAGAGCTGAGCAGGAGGCAAGTAAACATGGAAGTGTATTTGCTGATCCAATAGTAGTGTAATACCAAATATAGTTGCTCATGAAGGTTCTCAGAATCACATCAATCATGTCTTACTACAAAGGAGTCACTAAAAGTAGATTAGAAAGCTTTTCCATTAACTGTATCAAGTACATAGAAATCCAATAGTTTGAAAAAGAAGACTAATGCAACAATGAATTCTTGGTTTTTATGAACAAATGCACAGTTGGTGCTGATGGTGGTAGTGGCATTCTGTCTTTAATTGTCAGATAGCAAGCAATGACTTTGCTACACGCAACTTCTCTGCTTCTTGCTGCCTTCAATCTAAAATGCACTTTATACTCTCTTGTCTCAAGGTTGATTTTCTCTTACTGTTGTTTTTGCAAGAAAGTAAACTGTGTTTTTTCTTTGTTGTTGCATTTTCTACTAGCCACAGTAGATGTAGCTTTCACAGTTCATACACACAAGCAGATAATGAGGTTCAAATTACTCAAAGTGACATTTTGAGAAATGTTTTTCTTGACATTCAAATCATTGAAGGTTTTTTCTTGCCTCTAAAAATTAAGATTAATGGAGGGGAATAAAGGATCTCATATTTTGTATATAACATTCTAAATATGGAAAAAGGGGCGGGAAAGGGGGCTCGTAAATCAATTTATCTGGGTTGATTTATGGGTTCAACCACTAGAAAAGGTTGGGTGGGTGGTTCCCTACATGTTGCGCTCTTAGGCTATGATAATTTTATTCAACACACTACTCAATTTGCATATGATTTCCGACCTCTTTTAGAACCATGAATTAATTCATGTCCATTCATAAACGCTATCTAGGGACTTAAGAAAAATTGTACTAAAGCTCTTTACAAGAAAATAGAAAGCTAATCTTATTCCTGAATCAAATTGACCTTGAAGTTTTTCTGACACTTCATAAAAAGATGAGTTTATTTATGAGTTTGAACGCCATAAAATGCTTCCTACTTTAGCAATTATGAGCTGTACTAGAAAGTAGTTGGTGCTTTCACATTTTTGAGCTGAGCGCAGATGCTTTTGATATGATGAAGGCTGGGGAGGCTGTTGAGCCTCAATTTTGGAGTGGACCCACCATCAGTAGTCAACACTTTAACTCAAAATTGGATGGAAATCCCCGCTGCTTTCATCTTCAGAAAAGTGAAAGCAATTTTCTGCTTTAGCATACAGAGAGAGCTAAGGACACACATTAGCTGTCCCTTGGGAACAATAGTTAGCGAGGAGACGAAACTTTTTCTTACCACTTAGTAAAAGGTCTCCTTCAGGTCTTTTAAGGAAATTGTATCTTTGTTTGCTTTCTAATGATTATAAAGAAAGCCATCTCATGAATTTTTCTCAAGTCCCATGGGAACAACAAGAAGCTACTTTACACATATGTGCAGTGTCTGTTACTAAATTACAATCTCACATAAGCATCTGTTCTGCTATCTAATCTATATCCAATTTTCCATAGAGCATGCAAAACACCTTTTCATGTTTCCCATGGGACCTTGTATAGCAAAAAATGAAAGCTTTGCCAAAATTCCCCCAAAACATAAAAAAACAGAGGACTTTTTATGGGAGCTGCTTTCGAATAAGAGACTAGATGTAGTATAGTAAAAGTAGGGAAGGCGTAGTGTAGTAAGAGCGCGCGCGCGAGTTTTATCTTTCCGGGTTGTGGTGGTAGAGCAGCTTGAAGGCGTGCGCTCTAACACTGCCTTACACTTTCTCTTGGAGAGTGAGCGTTTGCGCCGCGGCCTCACTAGCCTCCGTTAGCCTCGGAGCAGTAGTCTTTGAAGACATCTTACCGGTTCACTCTATCTTTGCAGAAACACCGTCAAGTACAACAACAACAACATCAACAACAACAACAGTAGGCTAATCAGCATAACTGAAGACTCCTTGACGCATTATGACGCCAACCATCGCGTAATTAGTCAAACGCAAGTGACCAAAGTGATCAACCATAAATCTGTCAAATTCTTGGACGAAGAAGAAGCAGACAACATGAATGCCAACTTGACCGCCAGTCAGCCTTTAATGAACGGAGGTCATTCGAGGCCGGACTCCACTGGCCTCCTCGAGACAGCTGCTGTTAACATGGCCTCCACAGAACATGATTTAAACAGTGGACAGCAGCCTCATGTCACCATTTCATCACAACATTTAACCGCAAGAGAAGACAGAGCATTCAGGACAAAAATCGATAAGTAAGTTAACGCCATCTACACTATGAATCAATTTTCTGCTCGACTGAATGACCCTTGAAAAGACTTCCTTCGAAACTATGTGGGCCTAGAATAATTATCTTGCTTCTAGGGTTTCAAAAGCTTGAGTCATCGGAATTTTTAATCAAGCTGAAAGGAATGATGAAACAAGATTACAAAAATAGACCTGATATAATAATTACATCTCTATGGACCTTATTGTAGTGTCCCTTTTGCACATCTTAGTAACACATGGTGTGTGCGACAGAGGACAAATAAGATAAGGCGTCAGTCTCTCTCTTTTCCACACTTGTGCTTTTACATTTTCCCCTACATTCTGTTACTGTATTGATTAGTAAAGTCATGAGTTCTGATATTAGCTGTGGTTCTGGCTTCTTAAGAACCTTACTTGGCGACTACTGTGTATACAAGGTAGGCCTAGTGAAAGCAACTAAAAAAGAGGGTCTGTCTAGGGCTTTCACCAAAGTCAAGGCCAGCCTGGTTGAGGGAAAAGAAACCTTTAGTTCTAAGGCCAAAATCTGTCATTTGGTCTGGAAAGTGGGGGCATTAGTATTCCAAGGACTAAAGGTATAAAGGCTAGACAATTTTGGGAGGGGCTGAAAATGCAGGCCTATGCAGGCCTAGTATCGTAGCTACAGCTGATGCACATGCACGAATTTACTCATGACCTTGAAGAGTCGAGAAAAGGCCTTCAGCAGCAAGGCCCTGACTGGCTACAGTAGCTCTGTCTGGTTTTGCTGTTTCTAAGACGCAATATTTGCGCAGTAGCAACAGTAGAGGTGGAGATTGCAAAATTTTGCAACATTCTCATCTTTTCATATTTGATGACTTTTTTTGTAAAAATAAACAGAGGGAGAAACACTTGTAAACATTGATGCCTTGATGATTGTTTACAATTCTGCATAGTTTGTAATTGCATTTCGGCTCCTTTTTTTCTTTCCCTTCAATGTTTTTGAAGGTTCGTCATAGTGTTTGAAAATCACCAAAAATGTCCTATCTTTTTTTGAAAATTACCCAAGTTCGTTTTGCTCCAAATGTTGTAAAAATATGACTTTTTAAAAGCGATTTTTCGAGGACTCTAGGACGTTGAAAAGTAGCAAAACCTTATCAATAATTGGATGCGAGAGTCCTTTGCATACATAAACTGCATTTCACTAGAAAGTCCAATCCCGTGGGACGCACGATAGTAGTGAATCACTACTAGCGATGCAAAAGGCTGCCTTCTAAATTACACAATAATAATAGTATAACCTCTTTTCTGCTTTTCCGAGCCGCGAATCAATAATGTAATTTTCACTTTCTCGGGTGTAAGTAAGTAGCAAGGGAGTAGTGAGTTGCATTGCAAGCTCACATATGGTGCAATGTACACCCATGAGGCTTTTTAGGTCGATTAGATCTCCAGTACTACCGCAGTTTATCAACCAGTAGGTTATTTTGTATTTCGGGAAATACTGTGAAAATACAGGTTGTGTGTATTTTTCTTCCATAGATTACAACAGTGTATCTGACATGTTGTATATATTACTGACATCACACTGAAAAGGGGGTTATTTACGCAAAGAAAATTGAATTGCATCAGCAGCTTCTACTATACTGATGTTGTTGCTTTCTAAACATGCTTCGACAGAGGATTTCCGGCTCTTTTATAAAGGTGGCCAAAAACGTTATGACATAGGCTTTCTTCTGGCCACACCCTAAGTCTGTGTTTACCTCGCAGTTACCAAGGTCTTGATGCAATAAAAAGGCCGATGGGAGAACAGGAAGACCAAAGGCCAAATAAAGGCCAGACTGTCTACAAATTACAATACATTTTAGCTTTATCTACATAATACATTAGATTATGTATTATGGGATAAAAAATCTACTCAACTATCAATATTTTTTTTTTCTGAAGTAGTGGAAAAGTGGCGAAAAAAGCCTTGCTTTCTAAAGTTCAATTTGGTACTCTATAGCAAACTCGGAAACTCATTTCCCCCCTTCTCTTGTGCTAGATCTGAGTTTGGGGCAAGCAAACTTCCTCCTCTCCTCGTCGTACTACTCCTAAGCCTAACTTTGTTTTTGCTCGAAACTCCACAGCAAAACCTCCTTTTGCAAAAAGACTTTCACGCATATACTTACCAAACAAGCTTGAAACACGTTTCATACTAAGACCGCGATGAAGGCGATTTTAAATACAACAACAACAACAACACTTCTGCATTTCAGGAGAAAAAAATCTCAAAGTCAGAGCTCGATACAACATTTTGAATTTTCCCGCACTTTTTTCAGAAATGGCAGTCGAGCAATAGCGGCCCGGCAGGCAGAATGGCAGGCCTACAAGTTCTAAAAAATTGCGGGAAAATTCAAAATGTTGTATCGAGTTCTGACTGAGATATTTTTTCTCCTAAAATGTATGTTCTAGGACCCCGATGCTTTGCTACTCGCGGTCAAAAAGATTAGAAAGCAGCTCTTGAGAAATGCTAAAATGACACGATTCTAATTTTGCACCAACATTTTTTGTTGGACATATTCCGGACTTTTTATACAGTGTGTACAAATTGTACAGATTTATTCGGTCCTTTCATGACTTGCTGAGCAGACGATTAGTTATTTCGCCTTTCATCTCTTCTCGCGGGTTAATTGCTCAATGTCGTGAAAAGGACTTCTTTTAGTCTCTACTCAGAACATAATAATCCTAATGGACTCTCAAGGCTGCTTTGTGTCTCATATACCATCAGCAACGTTAATAACTTTCAATAAGCAAATTATGTTTGCTTTAGCGTTGCTGATGACGATGATTGAGGAGATTCATTACAGAAAAAGTTCTTTCTATCAATAAACATTCAGGCGCTACACAGTGTTTTATAACACCAAAATTGACCAATTTTCACGCTCAAAAAGAATAAATACATGTCTCGTATTTTTGAAATATTTGAATTTTCGCGCCAAATTTTTAGTTTTGGCTGGGTCGTGAAATTTGAAATGCTCTAGATTTTGTTTCTTATTTTGTTTTTTGATTTACGATTTCATTTTTTCTTTTTCCATTTCAGTTCCTATGAAGGCTGGGATAATCCTTTCCGACCGGAGGGTGAATTGAGTGCTGATGCTGAAGAAATACTGAGGCTGTGGAAAGAAGGCAAACCTTTGAGGTTAGATTCTGAAGTAGAGGAGGATGACGATGCTACGGACTCAGATTTCAAAGCTACCGAACTGATGAAAAATGACAAAAATCACAATGATTGTGAACCTTTATTAAGTCATAATCAAAATGGAATCAACGGCAAGAAAACCGAGGTCAAGTCAATGATGGCCTCAAGTCAGCCTTCAAAGGCCGAAAAGGTCAATTTGGAGGCGGAGCCCAAGAAGAAAAGAGGCTGCTGTTCACTCATGTGAAAGTAGTCAAGCAAGGCTAAAAAAGGCCGGCCTTGCTTACAAAAACCTTGGAAGATGATGGGAGGAAAAAAATGAAAAATTTTGAAAAAGTGAAAAAAAAAACTCTTCCATGAAAAAAATCAGAAAATTCATTCTAATCCTATATTATAATAATAGAGCTGAAAAAATATGTCAAAATAGCTTTAGTAGAGCTAAGTTTTACGGTCACGCAATTTTTGAAAAAAAAAATATTCATTCACGCATCATCATTTGTAATTTTAGGGATTTTAGGCGTCCAAAGTCTTTTTTTCTGTTTACCGAAACTTTGAGCATGTCAAATAACAATTTTTCCCAACTTCTCCATTTTTGGGCCTTTTTAGGCCCTTTTTTTTTAGGTATGTAGTAAAATGCTATTTTTGACAAATAAAAATTACTAAAGTCTGCTAAAAAAAATATGATAAAAAATCCACTCAGTATTGGCTGAATGTGAGAAGAGAATAAGAGAAAAAACTGAACCGAACAACCAATTATTTTTCTACACCCTGTTAAAAAAAAAATTAAGACAAAAACTGAAAACTACTCACCACCAACCCTGTTTTTCAAAGGAAAAAAAATGCTGCTGCTTTTTCTGATAATTTTCAAAAGAATCTGAAAAAGACACTTGTTCTAGGGAACATTTGCTTCTTTTTGATGTCCCTAATTCTCTCTTTGAAAATACCCTACTACCCGCCTCTAGACACAAACTTTTCTGTATGAAATCTCAGTTTTCATACTTAAATAAAAGTTTCAACTTTTGTTCTTTGAAAAAAAAAATTAATTTTAAAAATAGCAGCTTTAAATCTAGTCACCCTCCCCCAATTGATAGCATAATGAATTAATGATGTGAGAAAATGAATAAAAAGGCATTTTGTTGACCATAACGATGAGTCTCCAATAATTTTGACCAGACCACAAAAAGTCGTTTAATTCTCGTCATTTTTATCACAGCGCAAATTTTGGCATACACGAGAACATTTCATCAAAAAAATAGTTTTACATAGAGAAAAACATCATATCAAAATGATGCTTCGAATTCTGTCTTCTTCTTTGTAATAATGCCCAAAATCACGCAATTAAAATGTAAAACAGGAAAGAGTAAAAACTGAAGGTTTTTTAAAAACTTCAACAAATGCCAAAAAATTCTTTAAAAAAGTAAAATTGAATTGCATGATTTGAAAGGCGAACAGAAATGCTTTTTTGATAAAGAAAAATCAGTCAAAAACTTTGTCCAGATTTAATAGAGCGAAGCTATTTTTATTTTTTCGGGCTATCATTTGATGATTTTTGACCTTTTTTGAGAATCTTTAAGAAATCCCATGAATGAAAAAGGTCTAAAATCATCAATAAATAGGGAAAAAATAAAATGTTACATTTCGCTTCTCTCTCGTCCCTTCGGGCCTCGAAATCACTTGAAATGGTAAGCGGCACACATCATCCTCTCCCGGTGCTTGGCCAAGTCCTTGACCCTGAGAAAGACTTGCTTACACAAATGGCACTCGTACTTGTTGACTGTCCGGCCTCCGACCTCGATTTTGGGCTGAGACACGGGATTCAAATGAGGCAGTTGGCGGCCTTCCATCATGGCCTTATCTAAGGCCTGCGATATGATGGGTGGAGGGCTCATCACGTCCTTGTCCACTGCATGAAGGCCATGCTTGGACTTCAACAAGTGACGTTCCAGAATGGATTTGGCCATGAAAATCTTATCACAGGTTGGACATGTTAGAGATTCTTCAATGGTCTCCACTCTGGCCTTTTTGACAACTGTGGATTGAACAGTAGGGGAATCTTGGCCTCCTCCTTTGCTGGCCTTTCTTTTACGGCCTTTTTGTTGTTGGCCTTTAGATTGATGATCATTCAGCATTTTGGATAGATTGAGTTTCAATGTTGTTGAAGGAGATTTTGACGGTGGCCTTTTTGCTTGACCTTTTTTCTTGGCTACTTTTCCACTGGGATTATTTTCAGAGAAATAAAGGCTTTGTTTGGGTGTTGGCATCACAAATTTTAGACTACTTTGGCCTCCTTTGGTAGGTGATAAATTCAGAGTCAATTTGGGGAATTTGGGTTGTGGGAATTCTTCATCAATTCTGGTCAATTCAATGCTTGGAACCTTGATTTTCAGTTTGCATGAATTCCAATTTTCACTTGGATTTTTGTCTTTTACTTCATCGACAATTCCATTCTGATGAATGGCTGTAGCAGCGGCCTTTTTGGATGGTAAGATTTCAGTGTCAGTGGCCTTTTTTAAAGGTTCCGGAGATGGTGGAGGAACAAAATGATCTTTGGATTTTTCTTTGGGTAACAAAGTCGTTAAAGATTTTTTGACAAGAAATTTGGCCTTTTTGGAGGCGGCGGATTTGGGAAAAGGCCATTTAGAGCGGAGCCCATTGCGTCGTAAATGGCGGATATAAGCGTGAGTCATAATGTGCAGATCGTATTCCAAGGCTGTACGAAAATTCCTATAAAGAAAAACGATTTATAAATGTAACAAAAAAAAAAGACATGAAAAAAATCGCGAAACAAACTCATTTCGTTTTGACGATTTTTTGTTAGATACCAAATTCTTACTTTTTACAACGTTGGCATGATCTTAGTTGTGCAGTGGCACCTAAATGCGTTTGGATATGAATCCGGAGATCTTCAGCGCTTTGAAAAGCCTTTGAACACATGACACATTGGTGTTGGTCCTCTTGTTCAGCTTCCTCTGATTCTGAATCATCACTATCACCAGTAACCTCGACTACAGCATAATCTGAAAAGGAAAGCAAATGTCAAATAAAAACGATGAATTTTCAATATTGTTTTAATGTTCAATACCTTTGAAATCGTCATTAAAGGAATTTCTTTGACTTTGTCTTCGTTGGTGCACAAAGAGCGGATTAACCTCAATAGCAGCGGCCTCGAGGTCGTCTGACTTTAAACTTTTGCAAACTTCGTCAAATCCTTTATCATAGAAAGACTCGAAAACAGCTTCTTCAGTCCATGAGTCCTCATGCTTGACAACTTTTTTACTGACAGACACACCACATTCGAGGCTGAGAACCTCAATGACACCGAGGACATGCTGGAGTTGTGAAGGCCGGATGTACATACGGCCTTTATAGACGTAATCCAAGACTAGTGAAACGTGACTTTTAAGCAATTGAGGCAAATAAATGGTCACGACCTCTTCAGCCTCCAAGGACAAAAACAGAGTCTTGAGGACGGGACTGACCGCGGCCAAAACCAGACGGTGTGCCCAAGCTGACCCATCAAAACAGATCAGTTTAACGTCGGCAAAAGTACTTTGGCGTAAATTTGACGCCAGATTTTGCGTCAGAACGTCGCCGTGGTCGGCGTATTTCAGTGTTTTTGAGGACATTGTTTTGTTTTGGTGTGACCTCAAGACTTCTGAAGCAACACTGAGTTCATTTTACTTCAAACACACATTTTTCGTCAAAATATTGAGGAAAAATGCCAAAGTTGCAATTTGACGAATTTTTCTCCATAAACTGAAATGGACTTCTGGTAACGTTTTGTTGTTCTTTTGTAGCTTCGTTTCTGGCTGATTCGGCTAAATTGGCCTGTTAGGCTGCTAAGCACAGGGCGTTACATCATTTTTATGAAAAATTGAGGATAAGCGTCGTTCCACGAGTTGCAAGTTTTGACACCAAAAAATGGTGGGAATGCCTGTATGACATCTTGAACTGAACCTTGAATACATTAGGCAGGTACCTAATGAGTCATTTAGTGGAAATTGACTTTTGTAATTTGATACAAATGAGCTAAACGTGGACTTCCGACTTTGGCTGAATCCGGATAATCATTGGAACAAAGGACATTTCCATTAATTTTGTTTATTTAGTTGGGTTATTCCAGCACACTGTTCGAAATCTTCATTTTTTGTCCAAAAATTCAACTTTTATTTCCCGAGAAAATTGTCGATTTTTTTGGGTGAAAAACTCGTGAAAATGTTATGGTTTTGGGCTTTTTAGCTGTTGACAACTTTGATTTCACGAGAAAAATTGTCAAAAAAAAAAATTGGGTGAAAAACTCGTGAAAATGTTGGGGTNAAATTGGGTGAAAAACTTGTGAAAATGTTTGGGTTTTGTCAAAATTGAATTTTTGGACAAAAATTTGACTTTTCGAATTGTGTGAATTTTGTTTATTTAGTTGGGTTATTTCAGGTCACAGAATATTACAGACAGTACTTTTTAAAGCTTTCAAATGCTCAACATTCCATGTTTGTATGCAATTCACATTTTGAATTTCAGAATTACTTAGAATAACTTCCACTTGACACCATGACGTATTTGGAGGTCTTTTGGACATTACATCTCTCTCATTAGTTGTAAAAGAACACTGAAAATCATGGGATAAGACATAGAAAAAATGTGTCAAAAATTCTCCATGAGACACAATCAATATTTGTTGGGGATTTGTCGAAAAGTTTGCAACGTTTTTGCATAGCATATCCTGAATGAATAGTTTGGCTCTTTGACGAAGATCATCTTTGCATTCTCCATCTGTAGGTACATAATTCAGTGGTAATGTTTGATTTCGAATCATTGTTAAGTATGCAAATTGTACATAATGCATATTTTCAGCTTGACCAAATGACTTTTCACGTATCAATTTAGTTTCTTGTATAGTGACAGAAGCTTCATTGGCTTCAATGATTTTTTGACAAGTAACTTTGGCTCGAGATAAATCAGACGAAAAGGCTTGATTGAATTCAATATCTTTCAAAGCCTGACCAACTAATTCAGCTTGTGCAAGTCCAGTTTCATTCAATGGTTCGTCTGTTTGTCCTTGTATTTTGAAGTGTTTGTTTCCATTGGTTTGTCCACTGAAATAGAATTGAACTCTTGATCCTACACTGATTTTTAAAGAAGTAAAGTTCAACTTACTGTCTGACAATAGTGAGAAGAATTTTGTGTTCCATGATTAGTCACTAATAGCTCGTGAAGCTATCTGACAACGTACTGTATGTTTTGACATGTATGCAATTTTTGAGGCAAATAGACGGAAGATTTTCTTATTGCAAGTACAGCGCAACCTTTCATACTATATGCTATGCTCGCTGCGCTATGTTATGCATGCTATGATTGATGTACACAAAAAGATTCAAAAAAATTTGCTACCGCACCTTATGCATCTAAAAATTGTGGGTCTGTATTAAGGCGAACAACCTCGTAGATCCCCAGAACAAGGGATACTTCACCCCCGACAAGAAAATGGCCAAAGTCTTTGGCAGCAGTGATCGTATCAGGTTTTTTGGTATGTCAAAATACCTTGACAAACACTTCTGTATTAAGCATTAAAGAAGAAATTGTATAATGAAAAGATATATGGAAATAAATAGCTGAACAACTTCGACTTCATTCGTACCATTCGTACTATGAAAAACACCTGTTAGCACTTAGCTGACAGCCTCAGAGGCCATGGAGGCCAATTTCGAGTACGAATTGTCATCAGCGATCAGCATCTTTGAAAGAGACTGAACTACAAATTTTCATGCCCCTAGGGTACAAACAGGCCTACCATGTATATATGCCTTGTTTGTACCTTATTATTGTCCTATTTGTTTATCATAGCCCCAGGGGGCGCTTTTGTTTTTCAGACAAATTTTCAGCTGATTTTATTACGGTGTGTGTGCTTGCTTTGCTTTGGCAGGCAAGTGACTGTGAAGCGGAGGCAGTGAAAAAAGGTAAAATGAAGATGATGACGTTGCTGCTTGCTACCTGAAGGCCGGCTCGTCGCCAAATTGACGTATCATAATCCCACGCCAGTAGCATTGGAGAAAACGGTGCTCTCGTTGGGATCACAGGCAGCAGAGACTACGTACTCGAAACACCGTCAGAGTGAAAACGCCCTGGATTCATTTGCATTTTTGACAAGCATGAGTAGGACCTAAAGGATTAAAACATGTCCTTTCTAAGGGGATCCGCCAACTACGTTTGGTGCACCACAAGTGTCTTGGGCAAGGGCGCCACCGGGGCTGTGTTTCAGGTGAGAAATTTTGATTTTTAAAATCCAGGATTTTTGCCGTGAAAATTTTGACATTTTTGACTTCGTTTAGGGAGTGAATAAACATAATGGCGAAACAGTTGCCGTCAAGACCTTCAACCAATTGTCTCACATGCGGCCTCAAGAGGTTCAGATGCGTGAATTTGAAGTGTTGCAAAAAGTGAAACATGAGAACATTGTCAAACTGCTGGCCATTGAGGAGGAACAAGAGGGACGAGGGAAAGTCATTGTTATGGAATTATGCACCGGCGGATCCCTGTTCAACCTCCTTGACGACCCAGAAAATAATTTTGGTTTGGATGAAGATGAGTGGTTGTTGGTTTTGAGTCATTTGTCGGCCGGCATGAACCATTTGCGAGACAACAATCTTGTCCATAGGTAAATTTCACGAGAAAAATCGCAAAAATTTCGCGAAAACACAACGGATTTCCATTTCCTGAAAAAAATAACCAAATAAAATTTTGCTGTGTTTTTTAGGGATCTCAAACCGGGCAACATTATGAAGTTCATCAAGGATGATGGCAGCATAGTCTATAAGTTGACAGATTTTGGTGCTGCCAGAGAACTGCAAGATGACCAACAATTCATGTCTTTGTACGGAACCGAAGAGTACCTACATCCGGATATGTATGAGCGGGCTGTGCTGCGAAAACCTGTGGGCAAAACTTTTGGTGCTACAGTAGACTTGTGGTCTATTGGCGTGACTCTTTTTCATGTAGCCACAGGAAACTTGCCTTTTCGGCCATTTGGAGGCCGGCGTAATAAAGAGACCATGTACTATATCACCACTAAGAAAGCCTCTGGAGTGATATCCGGAGTGCAAACCTCAGAAAACGGCCCGATTCAATGGAGTCGGGATCTGCCCAACACTTGTCTCCTAAGTGCTGGAATCAAGAAACATATCACCCCTCTCTTGGCGGGTCTGCTTGAAGTCAATCCTCAAAAGATGTGGACTTTTGACCGCTTTTTCAGTGAAGTCACTAAAATCTTGAACAAGAAAAAAATTCATGTTTTCTTCGTCAACAAGTTGACAGAAATGCGAGTGTACTTGGACAAAGAAGAAAAACTGGAAGATTTGCAATTGCTTCTGACTGAACAGACAAGTGTGGATCCAGCTCATCAGATTCTACTTTATGATAAAAGCTTTTTGTCGCATCATGTGGATAACACAACTCCAGGTATGATTTATTTACTTTTATTTTTGTAAATTCAATTTCACGAGAAAAATTACGAAAAAAATTCTGGTCGAAAAAATTCGTGAAAACACAATGGCTTTGCACTGCCTAAGCGGGGTCATATTTCCATTTGACGAAAAAAGTTTATTAAAAATAATCCAAAACTTTTTTTATCATTACAGGGACAAGTTATCCAGGGACAACAACGCTTGAACCCATCGTGATGTTCAGTAAAGAGAACAACAATGTTGCATTAGGCATAGAAAAAGAAGTGCCGGCTTTTCCTACCTTTCCAAACCTGGTCTCTGTTGAAAATGACGCGACTTTAGCCAAGAATTCCTGTGCAGTTGGCTATGCTTACCAAAGAAAAATCGAGAGCTATACACGCTGCGCCAAAGTCATGACCGCCGTGGCGGTGAAAACCCTGTCAGAAGTCATCAGTGCTCAACTTGAAAAGTTGCAAGAGATGTGTGATCGATGCAAATCCATGACCAAATCCTTAGACAGTCAAGTCTTGTACTTCAAAAGTAGCCACAACTTTCACTTGAAAACATTGGACATGTTGACTCATCCAGATGAATCGACCAGCATTGACGCGTCAGAATGGATCAAGAGGTTGACTGATCAATGCGCTGAAGAGGCCAATCATAAGCAACAACTCCAGACCAAGATCACGGAACTGACGCCAGCCATAGAGCAATTGAACAAGAAGTTTGTGACGGACCGGCAATTAACACGCGAGTGGCAAGACATTACCAGGGACATACCGGTCATTGACACTGCTTCCATCAAGGCTCGCACCTATGTGTCCAAGATGAAAGAATCTTGGCAACATTTGCTTCGTGATAGAGCCTCTCGGACATTGACATACAATGACGAACAGTTTCATATCCTTGAAAAAATCAAGATGCAAGAAACCATACGAGTCCTTATGGATTTGCTCCAGACCGGTGTTCAACCGGTGATCCATCAGCTGACTGATGTGCTGGCTGATTGGTATAAAATGGCTCAAACAACGTTCCTACAAACCGAAATCCTTCATAAAGACATCAGTCTTTTCAATGAGGAAATTGACGCTTTTGCCGTAACACTGAAAGCTGCTCAAGAACAATATAATGTTATTCTAAATGAAGCCATTGAAGGCATCAAGTCAGAATTGGAGGCTCAACATGTTAAGAAAAAATCCATCAATGGAACAATTAAGACCAATGGAGTTGAGACCAAACAAGTTAAAAGAGCCCTCAGATCCATCTTGACCACTCAAGATGAAGTGTGGGGAATCTTGCGGGAAAATACCCGACTGATTGAACAGTTTGGGCAATTGGCAATGGCTACTTCAAATTCAACCTCGCTTGAAAATTTGGATGTCAATTCCTTGACTAAATAAAGAAAAAATCATGTCTTCCATTCAGCACTAAAAATCGATTACCTACAAGTAAACAAATTGTTCATTCCAAAGTTGCATTTTTCCAAAGAATAAGAATACAAAATATTATTGAAATATGTCTAAGAATGTAAGATTCTGCTCATAAACGCGTCAAGGTTGTCATTTTTAGACTCTTTGTCAATGCAGGGACTAAATGAGGAGATTCTAGGGACGCTCTCTGAAGAACTTTCGGTATTCGTCGTTCCTAGAATTCGATTGAGTACAAAATCTTCAGGTTCTTCTTTTGTTCTTTGAAGCTTTGTCAGCTCATGCACATAATCCGGAACGGTAGCTGAAGTGTTCAAGATGTGTTGTACTTCTTGAGATGCTACAGAAGCTCTTGATGAGGCAGACAACAATTTGGACGACACCGTTGACACTACAGACAATTCAGCACTTTGGACTGGCGATGGGTGGTTGTTAGCGTAAAGAAAGTCTTTGATCAATGGCTGTTGACTTTTCTTTTTGAGATCCGGAGGTGTGATATTTTCCTTGTTTGCGCCTTCATTTTTCGGGCCTCGTAAAAGATCCACTAGATTTCCTTCTTCACGCGCTGCATAAGATTCACAATAATTTTCCACTTTGGTCACTGTCGAAGACTTTCTACCTTTGCTGAACATACCAGCCAACTCGTTTTTCAAAAAGGTTGGACGCAAAATGATCTGGTCTTTTGTGATTGCACCCATTTGTCGATCCGTCAATTCCCTGTATTTCCGCTTCACTTTTTCGGTATAGGCAGGAGGAGGTTCTTTTGCTGGTCTTGACTTTTTCACTTTGACTTCAGGACTTTCTTTACATTTGCACTTTTTTCGCTTTCTACTTTTGTGTCTTTTTGGCGGCAATATTGGTGAAAAATCCATTTTGTTATGACACTTTGTTTTCACAACTTTTTCAGTGAATCTTCAATCTTGTCAAGGATGCAAACAAACCAATTTAGTTTCACGAATTTTTTTCGCAACTTTTTCTGGGAATTTTGTCTACGATGTATTTAACCAAATCAATTCAGTTTCACGAATTAATTGAATTATTACGTTTTGAAGGTTATGAAACCAAAAGGAGAGAGGAAAACCCAGAAAGCCATAAAACTGCATCATGTACTGACGTCAAAGGAAACCTTTTTTCAATCCCCCAAAGGAAATCCTGTTCAATTGTCAAGGATTTGTCAGTATTTGACCATCATTCAAGTAGGTCAAAAGTATTCCAAAAATGACTTCTTCACATTCATATCAACTTTACAATTCTAAATTAACAATGTTCACAAGAATTGAACTTTGTCTAGAATTTCCATCGGTTATTCTTGGAAGCCTGATGTTCTTAGTCATCATTCATTTTGAACATTATGGAGGAGATCCTATGAAACGGTGCATAGCCAACAAATTAGTATCAGCTATAAGTGTGTCGTCAATGACAACAATGACCTTAACGTCCATCTTTCACCTCTATCGGGTCTTCATAGGTGGATTTCACATTCAGTTAGCACTGGTCATTACCTTGGGACAAATCTTTGGAATTCTTATGATAATGATGAATTTAATTGGCTTTTTTACTTTCAAGTGTATGAGACTGTTGGCGTTTCATTTTGCTAATAGACTCGATGAAGATTTTTGGTTTTGGAGCTTTGAAGTGTACAGCATTTTCATTTGCTTAACATTGACTACCCTTGAATATGTCATTGCTGAAACACCTATGCCATTGGTTTTTGTTTGGGCAGGACATCATCCATGGGAATCCAAATCCATGGTTAGGGTCTTATTTGGATTGATCGGTGTAGGAGCATTTGTCACACTTTTTGCTCATTTTTGCTTGAGCATCTGGAAGAAATCCACCAACAGCATCGAGCCAATTCAAATCAATCAACCTGCGTTCAATGTCATTTCTTACAACCCCACAATGCTCAGCGACTTACAATTTCTTGCAGTTGCATTTACCTTCATCTTATCAGGTTCATTTCCATTTTTGCTTCAAAGAGGAAAACCTCCGGAAACGGCAGATGAGCTTTTACTCCTTTGGATGCCTTTGAGGATAACTACGGGTGTGGTAGCGCCTTTCTTATTCTATGCCTTCAACAAAGAACTGAGGCTTTATTGCAAACGGGAGTTTTGGAATTTTGCTGCTCCAGATTTTTTGCAAAAGTACAACCCAAATCTCATCACAATCATTGCTTCATCATCCCAAGTCCAAGATACCGTAATTGAAATGATCGACCTTCCTTCCTCTACAGAAGAAATTTGACGCACTTTAAGCTCTCCTTTTTAAAGCGGATTTGGAAGCTGAAAATAGGCCTTGGCATGGTTATTTTTTCCGGGAAATGGAAATGTATCACTTCAACGCAAACCTCTTTCGTTTTCACGATTTTTTTAATCAAATTATTTTCTTGTGACATTGGTTGTGATGTATGTAAGGTTTAATTTCTGTATGAAACAAAGATGAAATAGTGCGAGTGGCAAATGATGCTTGTTTTAAAATACATCACAAATAAAATACTCTTCTTCTTTGCTTTCCTTAGTCAAGCTTAGTACACTGTATGTATCATAGTGTGGGAAAAATTCTCTTCTTTTGTATCATCACTACCTTCTAAAGCCCGTTTTGAGCCCCCTGGCCATCTTCATCGTTTTGGCCATCATAGGTGCAATTTTAGGTTTCTTAGCTGCGGTGCTGCTTGAACTCCGGTCATCACGCGAACTTGATGCTGAGGAGGCTCCTCCTGACATGCTTCCACGGTTGGCTTTCTTGTTGAAGGAATTGATTGTTCCATTCTTTTCTTGCGCTCGTTTAACGCCTCGTGGAGGCTTAGCTACCGAATCAACGTAAGCCAATTTAGTTTGCCGGTTGTTGGTTTTCAGGTTCTGATACTTGTCGGCGAATTTGCCCATCATGCTGTTGAATTTGCGTTCACGTTCATCGACTAGACGTTCGTACATTTCTCGATACGATTCAAATTCTTCTCGTTCTCCTTTGGGGAAGTGCTTTTGCACGATTTTCTGCCAAAGTTCACCTGAAAATTTAAATTGAATTGAAATCATTGACAGTTTGAAAGAAGTGAAAATCGTGAGGGTAATGTTGAATTTTTTTCGTGAAAGTTTGTTTCCATTTTTAAAGCTAAATAGAGGAGTACTCTCTCTTCAATTTGACGATTTTTTAATGACAAAAAAATTCCAATTGTGCCATGTGAAAATAGTTCGTCAAATTGACTCGGTTTTGCACTATTTAGCTTATGAATGGAGCAAATTGACGAATTTTTCAAGCTAGACTGACCTGTTTCTGTCACCAGATATTGATTGTACTCTTCAATTCGCATCAGATCTTCAGCTTTAGCTCGCTCCATCACCGGCTTGAGTATGTAAAAAGGTATGTCTCCACATTCGTAAATGTGCCTGACGTTATCTTGCAGCACATGAATACACAAGTCTGTTAAACTCGGAAATTTCTCATCACGGCTAAAGGCCGAAGTTTTCCGGCCCGAAAAAACTTTGGTTTTACTTTGTGTAGTCTTAGGAATCCAGCCATTGTCAGCTAATTTAGGAGTGTTTCCATTCATACGAGACGACGAGCTTGGCAATTCGTAGTCCATCGTCGGCATCGGCCAATGATTGCGAATTTTCGACGGCTTATAATTGGGGTTAATGTCTGCCGGAATTTCAACTTTGCCTCCATTTTCAGATTCTTTCTTTTCCTTTTCCTTCTTGCTGCTCTTGTGATGGTGATGATGTTCTTTATGGTGACTTGATTTATGTTTCTCTTTTTTGTCCTTTTTGTGCTTTGAAGAAGACGACTTTCGCTCGTCGGACGGAGTTTTTGACTTGGAGCGACTCACAGCCTCACTTTCCTATGGGCAAAATATTTTTAGGTTAAAACAGTTCTAAAAATAGAACAGTTGGACAAGAGACACTTACTTGAGCTACTTCAGCTTGCTCTTCTGCATTTTTGACCAATTCTTTCCATTTTTCAACTAAAGCCTTGGATGCTTTGATAACTTCCTGTGATGTGTCATTTTTCTTTTTTAACCGATTGACGACTCGGCCAACGTCTGAATCGGTTAGTAGCTCGATGGTCACCGCTGCACTGTCTAACTTTTTTAAACAGTATATCACGACATCTGGCTCGTCAATGTGCCTTTGGAGCTTTTTCTTGTAATGCTCAATGGCTTCCATGCTGCCTTTTTTGATCGGAAAAGAAATCGGAATAAAAGCTCGGTTATGGAAATTTTTGTTTTTTTCTTTTTATGACAAGAAATTTACCACAGCGCCCTCTACAATTTTGAAAAAAAAAATGACAGAAATATCTAAAATTAAAAACAATTTGTAAGAAATTATAAGATTTTAAATACTTTAAAATGCTCAATGTTTAATTTGAAGTGCATAATATCTAAAATATACGAAGTTTATAATTTCTTTTTTATAGAGTACACCTATCAAAAAATCGGGAAATGATTCCGTAAACGCAAACAACTCAGAGCCTCAAAATGCCGATACGAAAAAAAATAGAAATAAACATTTGAATTCTTTCTTTTTTCAATCCTTACTGCCAAACGCATTTTCAAAGCCAAATAGACTTTGTCCTTTTTAAAATTCCGACGTGTACGCTCTAGGCCTTTATATATTTTTACGTCGCCCCGTAGAAGTTTGACGCCTCACGTCACGAAAAAAATTCTAAACACAAGAAATCTCGAGAAATCAACTCCCCCATAACAAATATGAGCCAAGACGAGGAGAAAGTGCCTCTCCTGAGATCGGATTCAGGTACTGTAGACAAAAAGTCTTTCGTGTCTTTATTCCTTTGGTTTGTAAAAACTAGTTTTCTTTGTAGAAAATGGCGCAGTTAATGGACGGGCTGGTGGATCTGCCAGTAGTCGAAGTAACCAACCCGACGACGAAATCGTAGCTCCTGGTGGATTAGTAGTCAATTCTGTGGATGAAGTTCCACCTCCTTCCTACACAACGGTGACTGGTGGTACACCTGTGGTCACATGTCGAGTTTGTCAGGTAAAGTCAAGTGTTAAGTAATAAGGATCGTGTGTACTTAAACAAGGACAAAGGAAGTAATGAGTCCATAAACACCCACTTCTGTTAAAATATCTTTTATTACTTTTTCGTTAATGATGTATTTTACGTTAATGTATTCTAATGTGGAACAATATTGTCTTTCAATGCTTTGAAATATTGTAATGAGCATGAATCATGGACACTTATTGATTTTTAGTACAAGTTAGGGAAGATATAATTAAAATGAATGTACTGAAAATGTGAGAATTAGTGTTTTAGATTGAAGAACCAAGAATCTCAAAAGCGAACAAAATACTTCCTCAGAAGATGCTTTTTCAAGATCATGAAGCTCCACAAGTGCAAGAAACCACGACTTTTCAGATTCATAGCTCTATGTCTAGGTAGGTCTTATTAACTTTTGGAAGGTGCGTGGTGAGAACTCTGAAAATCATCTGAACTAGTTACGTAATGAGATTGAAGCAAGTTATAGAAGTTTCACATGGAATCATTGGAAGACTAACTAGCTTGACCTCCATTTTTTCATGTTTTTCAGGGTATGATTGATATTTCTGGAAAAAGAGAACAACATGTAGTGAAATGTCCCTCTTGCGGCGAGGCCACACCCATCAGAAACGCTCCTCCCGGGCGCAAATATGTTCGATGCCCCTGCAACTGCTTACTTATCTGCAAAAACACCAGCGTCCGCATCGCATGTCCTCGACCCAATTGCCGGCGTGTCATCAGCTTAGCCCCGTCAGGGCCACCCCAACAGCCCATGCCCACCGTGCCGGGCATGTGCCGAGTCATCTGCGCTCATTGTCATGACAATTTTCTGGTAAGTCTTACCGTCTTAAAAAATCGTCAAATCGAATGGGTTACCACTGTACTTGGCAGCATATACTTCAATTTGACGAATTTTTTCGTGTAAAATCAAATAGCTTAAAAATTATCGAATTCCAAAATTTTTCTTTCTCTTTCAGTTTAACACACTCAATAATGCATTGGCACGATGTCCGCACTGTCGCAAAGTATCCTCTGTCGGTAGCGATTATGCCCGCAACCGATGCCTACTATTCATGTTTCTATTCTTCGTAATGACGGCCATTGCTATTGGAGTCACGGCTGGAACCGCGCATTACGCTCCAGAAAAGTCTGGCCTTTACGCTCTTTACATCGGTAAGAATTACAAACTGTACAACTTAGAATTGGAACATGTTTTGCATTGATTTACTATAATTTCAGGTCTGTTTGGAGCTGCATTAGCTTTAGGAGCTCGAGGAGGCTACTTTGCAACAATGAAAACCAGCCACATCGAAGGCCCCGTTTAAAAACCAAGAAACAAACCCCAATCCCCGACATTATAAAATCCTCCCTTACAACATCAACTTTCTCACTCTTTCATTTATTAAAGGCTTCTCGCGTAGATAAAATGAAAAAGATTTCCTAACAAATTATTCCCCAAGAAATGTTTTATATTTTAGTGTGCTACTACAAGTTCCCTACTTTTTTTCTGCTGAATTCAGAATAGGCGACACTATAAGTTTTGTTTTTTTATTTTTCTCTACATACCTAATTATCATGTGATTGCATTGTAATCATCAAGACTCTCAAGAAGAATAAGAGAATGGTCTGCACTTATTTCATAGTTGAAAATAAAACACAAGAGATTATTCATTACAAGATTCTTTATTGGTGTCTTTTTTTTCGTTGTTGCCCATGATGACAAGTACTTCCTCCCCAAGTACTTGTTGTCTTATGAAAAGTCAGGAGTGGTACCTAATTGTTCCAAGTAATCTACTGGTAGCATTTTCTTCAATGAATCATACAATTCCAAAAGTTCCATCCAGTGTGGATTTTGTGCCAGTTCCATTTCATCGTACATGCTAAGCATATGTCGAATCGTTTGATCCATTCGAATCACTTCCTTTTGAATGGCCACGAGTCTCAAATACTGAGGGTATGAGACTCTCATACCCAAGAAATCCACTCCACCATCTGAACGTTTTTGGATCTGATTGGTGAAAAGATCTTGTCCCTTGACTTCATCTTGGCATGCCAACAGAGCTGCCAACATGAGCAGCAGACACTTGAAAATTTTCATTTTTCTTCTCTACAGGGTGTCCCGACAAGTTTTAAATAGCGATTTCAAAAATTCATCAAAGACAAAAAAATTGTGAAAGTTTGTATACGTTCTTGCAAAGCAATGTAAATATCACTTCAATTTGACGATTTTTTTCCAAAGTATTAATTTTCATAAAAAAATCTATCCATCTAAAACTTCTTGGGACACCCTGTACAACTTCATAAATGCGACTGTTCCATTCTACTTCCAGTTTCCGACTAATGCTTTTGATCTAAAGGTCTACTCTACCCCCCAGTAGAGCCTTTCTCTTTGTAGTACGTTTGTATTTGCGGCTACTCAGAGTAAGTGTAGCTTCAATCAATAGTGTATTTGATTTCAGTTGTAAATACGTGTCACTTGGGTCAAATGCAAAATGATTTTGGTACTTTTATTAATGTTGTTTGCTTCAGTCTCATACTCAGAAGAGGAGATTGTAGTCAAGCCAATTCATACCCTACAATTTGGTCAGATTTGTCATAAGCCTGAAATGTATTCAATAGTGACTGTAAGATACACTGCTTCAATGTTAGATGGCAAGCCAATCCGTAATTTGGAACCACAACATACATTTCAAATGGATGTTAATAAAGGAATCAAAGGGATGGAAAAAGTCGTGAAAAATATGTGCATTGATGAAAAAGTTCAAGCAATAATTCCCTCAGCGATGGCATATGGAAAAGAAGGACATCCGGATTTAGGCATTCCACCAGATACTGATTTGATGATGGAAGTCGAACTGTTGGATTTCAAACATGGCTCTAAGCCATCGGATACATTTTCTAAAATTGATGAGAATGGAGATGAGAAATTATCTGAAGTAGAAGTCATTGAAGATATGTTATTGCAAATGCATATTGACTTTGAATTCAAGTCTAGAAATGGAGAACATGCTCGGGTCAAGAAATTAGAAAAGGAAGTGCATGAAATTGGAAAGAATTTTTTGGATCAGTTGGATACAAACGGGGATACTTTCATTTCACGGAAAGAATGGTCTGTTTTTAATCATGATGAGTTTTGAAATAATGTAATGTATGAGATGCGATTTCAATTTAGACGTAAATCCTTTACCTTGAAAACTTTGTTATTTGGCATTTCCCAGTCGGTAATGATGTTGGTACCAGTATAAATCATGCACTGTATTGACTGTTATCTTTTATTTTATATTGAAAAATGGTATCCATATGACAAATTGCCCAATTCCCTACATTTCACATGGATGATTCATGCTATAAAAATGTAGAATAGGGAATAGGACTAAATCAAAATCTAGCAAATTTCTGGCAAGGTTGTGTGATTACAGAATTACGGAATTGCGCTACCGTATCTTCGGCATCTTCAGTGCCCAACTTAATTGATTGACGGTAGATGGCGCTTGTTATCAGTTTGCTACGTTCTCTACCCGACAAGGACATTTCAATAACACATTTCATTGAATGCCGTTTATAGAATGGTAGCAATAATTTTGAATTGTAATCCATACATTTTTACATGTTTATTTTTAAGCAAGTCTTAATATTTCTTAATACACGTAATTTGTCTTTCAAACATTTTGAAACGGAAAGATACTTTGTATTCTTCGAGCATTCCCATTCTTAAATTGTCACTGATTAAAGACCTGACTTGTGCGTAATTTTATTACACTTAGAAAGGTACGTCTCAACATAGTCAGATCTTTTTATTCTTGGGTCAAAGACGATCCTGTGAGGAGTAAATTGTGTGATTTGTTTAATGTACTAATAAATGGAGTAAACTTTTAAACATCGAAGTAGAACAATTCTATACTAAGAAAAAAATCTTCGTTTGCAAGTTGGGTTTATTGGTGTTTTTATTATACCAATTTAGTAGCTATCCCAAGAAGCTTTACAATGAGACCCTAAGGTACCTAGGTCAGGAAGGACCGTGCCGGTAAGGTCAATTCAAGCAGAAAATCCTGGAATTCCCAGAACTCATTTCATAGGCTGTTGTAGGTGTCCGACCCGTAGGTGCAGTAAAGAGAGCACGACCTACGCACAGTGGGAGATTAGTGCGCACACTCGTGCTTTGAACAGAACACACAACATTCAGCTGTCCGCATTCCGCAATCTTCACAAACTTGCAGCTACTCAAAACGCAAAAAATCATGGCTCAAATTGAGAATCTTGGCGACACTTGTGCCAATGTCAGTTCTTGTGCAGCTTTCCGCAAGTATTTACAAGCCAAAGAAGCGGATGAAGACGAAAAAGTATTCGAACTACGTCTAGATTTTGTGTTGGAATTTGATAAGGCGCCAAAATTGCCAGATGCAGAACTTGCTTCCAAGTATTTCCAAAAGACTCAAGGACTACCCTTGGGTAACACCAGTCTTCGTAGCGACTTAGTGGAGCAAAATGGAGACTTGGCAGCTTTACTTGATCAGGCAAGAACTGATGTCTTGGACGCCTTGCAGAAGCATCACGAGACTTGGATTAAGTCTGATGTTAAGGATCAAAGTGGAGCAACTATTTTAGACGGATTTCATTCCTAAACATTTCTGTCATTCCTTTCTGAACCTTTGCGCAGCTATATTTCTATTTTTCGGAACCAAAAAACTGTATATGTAACCAATAACTACCATAACCACCAACTACGACGCTGTATTTTTGTGCCAAAAATAAAGAATTTTGTTCCTAAACCTTACGAAATGACACTGTTTTAAAATAGCGAAAATCTCAAATTGCATCAATTTCGGATTTCGAAATTCTTTGTAAGTAAAGAAATAATCGTTAAATTGAAAGAAAGCTAGAATGCAATGTAAACAAACTTTCACGATTTTTTTCCTATTTTATTTTGAGATATATTGATAATTTCCTGTCCAAAACTTGTTGTGGCACCTGAAAGTTATTTGAATTTTCGCGCCCAAAACTGTTTCTGTAGATTCTAGTGGTGAAAGTTCAAAAAGGACAAATGTTGTCAATAAATTGAGACATTTTGAGCCATTTCAAACACTGTACAAAATGGTCTATTTTATGCAATTAGGTCAAGTGCACCTAGAGGAGCACAAGAATTTGATGCACTTTCCAAAGCAGCAAAGTACTGCTTCAAATTCAGTACTGTTTGCGTAGTGTGGTTGATCTCATTAGGTGCGCTTTCTAAGTTCCAACCAATCGATGATTTCGTAAAGGAAAAAACGCATATAGGAAAGCACAACCACTGTATTACTCTAGTAAGCCTTACAAGAAGGCATATTTGAAGAAGGCCTGGCAAAGGCAACCCTAAGCTGCAATGCAGCAAAATTTACTTTAGTGCTTATTTGCACAATGTCCACTGTAGACGGCGACGACAATAAAAAGCCAAAATACGTCAAGAAAGTTGTGCCCAAAAAGTCCTCTGATGCCAATAAATCTACTGTTCAAGAGAAAGTCACGGATTTCCATCGAAAACAAACCAAGTATGACCTTTTTTAACGAATTCTGGAAATGTAATTTGTAATTCTGTTTTTGCAGATGTACTCGGATACTTCGTCCGGCAGTATCTATGACTAATTTACAACCACTTACATTTTATGAAAAGCTTGTGCCAACTTTGAATATTAGTGCTTCAAGGCAGAAATTTGCTTCTATGCCTTCGTTGATTGCATGCAATAAACAAAATTGATGATGCAAAACTCCTTCAATTTGACGAAAAAAATCGTGAAAGTTAGTGTTGGTCACTTAGACGTAATGCAGAACTGCTTCAGTTTGACGAAAAAAATCGTGAATATTTGTTTACATTATCTGGCCACTTTACTTTATTCTGAATTATTGCGCAAAACCAATCTGGAGTGTGGGATTGGTTCATCGTAGTCTTCACCCAAGATTTCTTCCGGAACAAGTTTGGCTTCCGGAAGGTCTTCGTAGTCTTCCAAATCTTCTAATGTGGGTTTATGCTTGAATTTTTCAATCAAAGCTTTATCAATTCTGTGTAAGTCACTTGGACTTTTGTTAATTTTTTGCTTTGGAAATAGTAGTGGAGGTTTGATTTGGTTGCTGCTTTTGGATGGCAATGGTGGCAATTCGGATACATCCACAAAATCCTCTTCTGAGTCAGATGATAATCGCTTATGTAAGTCAGTGTCGGATTTCGTGAAATATTTAGCGGGTGTTCGACGACTGGCGATTTTGCGTTTAGTGGTGGTCCGGATGCCGGAGTGATGTAGAACTCCTGTTGACTTGTACGTACTTGGCATCCTCTTCTAAAAATGAATTCTGAATTTGAATTTTCACGCCAAAAATTGGTTACTGATATTCTACCGGGTGACCCAATAAGTGTCGCATGAAAAACTGTACAGAAAAATATCCACGTCTTGTATGGTGGACGGTGGTCTTGTGTTTAGAATTTTGAAAAAAAAAAAATGGGCAAAACGTTCGTCAAATTGAAGGAAGTTTTTTCTGTCTAGCTTTCACGATTTTTTTTTTTTTGCTTAACTTGTTGGGTAACCCGGTTCGCTCGCTAGCACTTTTTTTAAAAATAAATTTTTAAGTGATTTCAAAACTTGCTGTGTAATATTACTTTTTTGAGAGGAAGACTTGGGACATCATCTTCTAAAATGCTCTCAGAATTTGTTCGTTGGATGTCACCTTGGGGAATATGAGTCACAGCTGAAGTACTCTTGGGTCTTGTTAGGGAATCTTCTGACGCCAAAGGCGCTTTTAACTTTAATGAGCCTACCTTTTAAATCACAAAAAGAAAAAAAAAATGTTAAAACACATGAGGAAACCACAAATCCGAAATATTTACTATGTCAGACATGGAAAAATCTTGAGAGCTTCGAGTACTTCGTCGACTGTGTAGATTGTCATTGAGGTACAAATATGTACTTCCATGTTTATTTTGATTGTCTGCTTCATTCTGCATTGGTAAGACCATATATTGCATACCCATTGGGGACTCATTGTCTGTTTGCTCAAGCTCAGAATCCACCAAAGCTTTTTCACGGAATTTTGTGGATTCTTCAGATGAACTTTTGCGACTGATTTCATTGCTGATTTGATACTGCGTTCCCAACAATGATAACCTGATTTTTGTTTCGGGAGCTTCGAAGGTTTGGTTTTGGACTTTTCTTTTCCTTTTGCGATACCAGCAGAATATTCCGATTGCAAGAATGATTATAATCACTACGGAAATGACCGGAATTATTATCTGCAATTTTTTAGGATCTGATTCCGGATCGGGGTCGAACGGATCAGTGGTCATTGGGAGTTGAGTCACACTACGCCAAATCCATGGAGTATTTCCAGCCATGGTTTTCAAGAAATGAATGAATCAATTTGCTGACTAAAATCTCTTATCAGTTTAAGAATGAGATTACGAGAGATAACAACAACTCAATTTCAAGGATAGGAATTTATTTGTTTTTCCGTGTTTCGTAGAACGACAATTATGTATCTGAATTACTTTTTAGTTGCAGCTTTCTTGTCGTCCGATTTGCCATCCTTGTCTTTAGACTTGTCATCCTTGTCATCCTTTTTGTCCTTGTCCTTACTTTCTTCCTTTTTGCTACCTTCCCGCTTTTCCGCCTCTTTATTGTTAATTTTGTTGTTAATGAGATTGTGTAGGGCTATGATGGACCTGATCAAAGAGGCGGTGTACACCACTAACATCTGATCATTTGTGTTGACGTTGATGGACTTGACAAATTGGGGATTGGTCACATCAGGCAATAAGTTAAAAATGTCTTGTAACAGATAAGAAATTTGGTGATTCATTGGCAATTTTCCATCTACCACCTGCAAGAAAACCAATTACAAATGTGAACTACAAAAATGTAAACAAAAATCATTGCAATTTGACGATATTTCTTTGTTTACTTTTACAGATTAGTATATTTTTTAAAAACTCGTCAAGTTAATTGGTGAACTCTAAAAATTCAAAAATTCATTGCAATTTGGCGATTTTTTTTTTGTTTACTTTATATTAGAAATCTTTACCTGTTCCAAATACGTGTGCATATCTTTGAGCTTCATCTCTAAGCCTTTGAGACCCATAAGTTGATTGGTGATTTTCTGGCTCAAAGTACCAACTGTAGTATCTTTGATGTCACGAAGTAAATGTTCAACACCGACTTCTTCAGCTTCCTCGGCACCAATTTCTGAAGGGACATGCTCGAAAGTCTTGGTAGTGGGCGTTCCATCATCATGAACTTCTTCTACCGCTCTAAAAAGTAAAATTCGTTTTGACGATTTCTTTCACAGAATATTCCAAAATCTAATCTTAGGACTTACCTGTATGCTTCGGTAGGTAAGCCAATGTTTTTCATTTTAGCATCGATGATGACTAAAACAGATTGGCTGCAGTACTTTCTCAACAGGTCATTGATGGCAATGTCATTGGGATGCAATTTGGGTCCTGTGTGATACCAACCAACGATTCTTTCTTTAGCGTTGACTTTCTTAAACATAGCGTACATTTGTTCCAAATATTGATGGTCTAAAAACCAAACTGAAGGGTCTTTTTCGTCTTCGTCAAAAGGAATGGCGAACGAGTTGGAAATGTCCAAGTGAGTCTTGGTCGACCATGAACCCAAAAGAAGGCCAACCACACGTTTTTGGTTACCAATTTTGCCCATGCGATTGAAATGGTCCACGACAGACAACAAAACCAGAGGATGAACTTCGATCTTCATAGACTGATCTTGAACCGTTTCGGGCACCTCGATTTCTTTTTTATCTTTGTCGACATCGGTAGAGGTGGCAGCTTTCACACTGGAATCCTTGGAGTTCGTCATGTTGGGATTTTAGATGGTTTTCGACTGTTCTGAAATTTTTCCGGTGATGAGTTTGCGTTATTTTGAAGGGTAGCTGATTTTGCTGAGGCCGGACCAATGTTTGAAGTAAAATGAAATAACCATTGTTTTGAAACTAAATAATATGAACTAAAAATGCTTTATGTAATTTGCAAAGAAATGAAGTAAGATAAAGTTTTGAAAGTTTTGAAAGGTCTAATTAAATGTGTGTTACAAAATTGTTTAATGACTATAAAATATTACCTTACCAAAAAAATCTGACGTTAAAAAAGTTTGAGGCAAAATTACGAAATTGCATTTACATTATTTTTCAGTAAATATGTCAAAATTTCCCGTTTCTTTAGGCTAATAAAACAGAAAAGATAATAATAACTGATTTTTAAGAAAAACATTTCGATTTTCACCAAAATACATAAAATGCAGTTTAGAAGAAGCTGGATTGACTTAGACAGTGAAGCAATGCATCTTTGTGAAGTGCTTCACATCATCAGTGTTACCCGAAAACGTCACTTTTGTTCCTCAAAACAGCAAAAAATTGGCGTTTGAATAGAAAGAAAATAAGAAAAATTGTAAAAAGCAATTCAAAACCTTGATGTGACAAATTTAAGGTAAAGGAAGAGATTTGTGAAGTCAGGAAGAAGTTTGTCTTCTGAGCGTGGGAAGATTTTCAAGCAACTGCAGTAACTTGAGTTCTCTAATCACTTTCACAGGTGCCATTTTGATTCTGATGGAAAAAGGCCACAAAGTTTCTTAGTTTTCTAAATGAAAGAGTCAAGATTTGCATTCAGATAAACAAAGTCAACAACAGGTGTGAATTTCCAGAAAATATGCCTTAGGATTACTTGATAACTAAAGGTAAGAATTATTGCAAAAGCTCTCCCAGAAATATTTATTTTTATTCGTTAAAACGAAGAGAAGAAAGACGTGTTCGCTGTGATTTACCAAGTAATTTGACGAGATAATTTTGAACAATTTTTATTCGTCAAACGAAGTGAAGAAAGACGTATTTGTTGTGATTTACCAAGCAATTTGACGAGATAATTTTTAACAATTTTATTTACTTAAAAACTATGTCATAATGATATGTGAGAGATGATTTATGTGTTTGACTCGTTTTACTTATGTTTAAAACAATAAATATCAAACAAAAGAGTGACTCAAATTCTGAGTCATTTTCACCAAACAATTGTTGGTACTTGAACGTGTGATTTTCATATTGGTCTGAGCTCAAGTTTTCTTTGTTTGAATTCACATCACATGCAAGAGAAGAAAAAAAGAAAATATTTTGTTTTGCAATTAGAAAAACTCGTCACGTTTGATTTCACATGGCATGATTTTCTACTGCTATTTTACAAAATCCAAATATTTCTCCCACGCCTAATCAAAGTATGTCTTTGCATTTTCAGCAAAAAAATGCCTCCCTCGCAAAGTCCAATCATAAGCCCACACTATAATCATCTTCGACAAGTGGCTGCAGCAGCAAACGGAACGAAAAATTCATCCAATAATTCCAGTCCGAGGCACTTTCCAAGGCAACAAAATGGTCACTATTCGCCTTCTCTGGGAGGCATGACCAATGACTCTTCCAATACCAACAGCTCAAAGATCAAATGTGTCTTTTTGGGCGATGGAGCCGTCGGCAAGACCAGTTTAATCGTCAGTTACACCACCAATGGTTATCCCAACGAGTACGTACCTACAGCCATTGATACGTACGATGTTGTTGTTCATGTGGATGGTGAACCTGTCACATTTGAAATGAATGATACTCCGGGTCAAGATGACTTCGATACGTTGAGACCTTTAGTGTATCCCAACACCGACGTATTTTTGCTCTGTTTTTCAGGTAATTTTAATACATTATTTAAATCACTATTTTACACGAAAAATTCGTCAAATTGAAGTGAAGACTGCCAAGTACAGTGGTAACCTATGCGATTTGACAATTTTTTTTTTCAACTTTTGAAAAATATATTTTTCTTTTTCAGTCGTGTCTCCTTCGTCCTTTACAAACATTCGTGAAAAATGGATCCCGGAGATCAAAAAATCCGGATCCAAATCAGTGCCTTTAATCCTTGTGGGAACCCAAAGTGACTTAAGAAACGACGTCAATACACGTGTCGAATTGGCCAAATACAAAGAAAGTCCAATCACCGAAGCAGAATCCAAAAAATTGTGCAAAGATTTAAATTGCGAATCTTACATCGAGACCTCAGCTTTGACACAACACAACCTCAAAGAAGTCTTTGATGAAGCCATTATTTATGGTCTCAAAGGGCGGAAAATCAAAGAGAAAATCGCAGCCAAAAAGGCTGCGCGGCAGCAAGGTTGCAATTGTGTCATTTTGTAAAAAAAGAACAAAAGAACATTTGTGATAGATGTCAACATCATCAGAGGACCAAAGATGTATTTTTGTGCAATTTTTACGAACGATAACTACTACTCAAGATCATGAAAAACTTGCTGCTGCTATGCCGGATCGCATTTATATCAATTCTGTGATAGAATTTCATTTTTTTTTTGTTCTCATTGCATTTTTTTTCCAAAGCTGCTAAAAATAACCTTATCGACTTTTTCTACATTTTTACATCTATAAGTAGAGCAATAAAACATTTTTTCAGAACATTATTATTCTGTACTACAGACATCGCAGATCCTAAAGCCTTGCATAGTCCTTGAAGATGAGCAAGCAGGCCTTCTCCAAGGCCACGACTGACATTGAATCCCACAAGATAACATAAACCATGATGCTCTTGAAAGCAGTCTTGCCAATAATGCAGAGACCTCATTGTCCATTCCAGAAATATTCATGAGAAGGAAAAGAAAAACTGATGAGAACCCTTGCTCAAGTATGTTGGCCTTTAAAGGCCTCCTAAAGGCCTCTAGTGGGATGCAGTTTGCACTTTTAAAAAATGGCCCTATATTAGGCCTAATAGGCTCGCCTCTCTATCTCTACCATTTATTTGTTTAGCCTTAGTATTTACTGATGCCATAGCATCTGTTGCTGTGCGACAAATTCCCCAAGGGAAAAATGTTTAAGCCTCAATAAAAAAGTAGGCCTTAGTCTCAACATAGCAATATACTTCCAATAATCTCAAGAGAAATCAAGTACTGCTTCAGTGACCTCTAAAAAAAGTCTTCAGAAAATGGACCACCGCGCATTTTCACGCTACATAGAACATACATGCGCGTCGATATATTTACTAACCTTCGCATGGGACTTTTGAATACATTCCATTCACGTATTATTATGGCCTCCATTTTGCGTCCCTTTTTTCGCTGACTCTTTTAGGGAAAATACAAAAGGAAGCAGGAAAACAAAAGAGAACAAAAAAAAATATTTCTGCTTTTGTGCAAAAATGCCAAGAATTGTATCTCTATTTATGGCAGAGAAACATGACAAAAACAGAAGTTTTCTATTTTCTCTATTTTTATGGCCCTAGAGCTTCTCTTTGTTTCCAATAGAAAGCGAGGTTCAAAGTTGATTTTACGAGGCTCAAACGGGTGAAAAATGAGACTCTATTGCCCCAAGAATGCCTTCGAGCTTTACTACTAAATGTTGCGCATGCGGCCCTTCACTTCTAAGAAAAAGAGCACAGAAAGTTGGGGGGAGAAAACTACTGCAGAAGTTGCATGCAGAAGCAACGTAAGTAAAGTTGTAGAGGCCGCTGCGGACCGCCTGCGAGAGGATGTCCGACGACTAGGAACGAACGAACGAAGGGAGTCAGTGTGCGTGAGGCCCTTGAGTTGCTAGCTCTGCATTGTCATCAGTAAGAGGCCTTCTCAGATCTGTAGCATGTGTAGTAATACAAAACGCACACTTGCAACATCATGTCAATGAAGGTAAGTTATTGTTTTTTTGTAAGTAATGATGGCTGATTTAATAGAGCATATTTCCGTTAGGTGGAGACCAAATGGGACCGCGACCTGCATCGGGCTGCTGCTGTAGGAAGCACTAAATTGCTGCAAAAGACACTTAATACTGGGAAAGTGCACATTGATTGCCAAGATGAGGTTAGAATTGGAACCCTTTTTCTCCTTACATTGTTTGAAAATCACTCAAAAGTCTCATTTTACAACTTTTAAAAGAGAGAAACGTGTTTTTAATTGATTTCTAGTCCCATCAAGGATTATTTACGAATTCAGCAAAAAATGTCAAAAACGGTGAAATATTCGTGAAATTTGTTTACATTCTAGCTAAGCAAAGCAAAATACCCTTGAATTTAATTACAAAAGTATAATTTCACAACTTCGAGATTTTCTTTAAAAAAGGTTTCCATCCAAAACTTGTTGGGACACTCCGAACTTACTTACAATGCAACTGCAGCGCAAATACGCAACTGTAATATTACATTTTTAATGTTCACACAAGTTTGTTAGGTAGTAATATGGTATACTCGGTATACTCTGTCATCATGATGGTTGAATGCACTTTATGTTTTATGCATCAAGATACTGCGACAGAAACCATCTTTCAAAGAAGAAGATTTTTGAATAATACTGCAGCAGCTAAGGAAATGAAAAGAAAGATTATCCCTACTGATGATCTGTAATTCTGTATTGGAAACCTATATGTAATGGTGGCACCTGAGTACATTTTTTCATCTCTTATTTCAGGAAGGAATTACGCCCCTAATGTTAGCCACAGCCAACCATCGAGTCAATTGTGTGCAAATTTTACTAAAAGAAGGAGCGGAACCACACCTAAAATCCAACGTAATTTTGCAATTTGATACATACTTTGCGAGTCAGGAAGCAAGATTCCCAAGATAATAGCGATTTCTATCTTATTCACAAAACACTTGTCGTATGGCTCGCATGAACATGACAGCTGTCACGGCCTCTAACGTGATGTTGCAGCTCTTTTGCAAGTTTGCCACTCAAAAAAAATACAGCATCCAACTGCTTCACAGCGGTTGAAAATCATCGAAAAAGTCTCATTTTACAACATTGCGAGCGAAGCGAGCTTCACTTACTGAAAATATGCAAATACAATGTTGGCCATATTTTGGCGCGAACATTCAAAGTTTTTAAAAATTAGTGATAAAAGCAATTCCAATATATTTTTAGCGTCAAAAATCAAATGAGACACTTAAGATGATTTTCAAACACTGTGCACCTTTGTTAGGAAATAGCAGGATGTGATCTATATGCATGCGGCCTAGATTTCTAGCATCATTAGGGAAATAGATGACAATCCTTTTCTCGATAGGCAGGGATTTGGATTGGATGATGAGATTTAGAGTCATACGAGTCACAATAGAATTACTTTTAGGGGCATAACAGGGAGCCATGAAAAAGCCCCAAATGTGTAAAAAAAAATTGCTTGAGGCTATCTAACCTTTGAGCTGCTGTGGAGCTAATTGGGTTTCTTTTTACAGGACGGCACTTCAGCCATCTTTTTGGCCGCGCGATGCGGATACTCAACCGTGTTGTCCATGCTTTTGCAAAGTTTGCCTACTACTACCTCCTCCTCTCCATCATCTTTTCCTGCTTTTCTAGCCAGAAACGATGGCATAACTCCCTTGATGATGGCGGCAGCTATGAACCATGAACCATGTGTCGATACACTTTTGACAGCAGGGTTCAATCCCAACGAAGAGAGCAAAGTATTTTCTTGTACATTACATACCTATGTAGCAGTATATTTTTTGATTGATCCCTCTTTTCAGATTGGATCAACTCCCCTCTTTCATGCCTGTCTCAGGGGTCACGTAAAAGTGGCCAAACGTCTCCTTGAAGATCCAAGAACTTGTTTGTCTCTATTGAAGGTAAATACAGTTTTGGATAGGGATGTAGTAATCGAACAAAACCACAAAACACGAAAAATTCGTGAAAGCTTGTTTACATTCTAGCTAAATAGTGAAGATTTCCCTTCCCATTTGTCAAACAGTGTGTAATTATCTGGAAAAATGGGTCAATCACGTTCTTATGCATTTCTTATCATAACCATAAAAGTAGGAAAGATAGAAGAAGGGTGAAAAATCAGGCCAATCAATAAACTGGTCAAAAAGGGTCGAAGGTAAAAATGAGAAGGTCCTAAAGGTTGATTTTCTTGTAGAATGGTGAAAGTTGCTTGCATGCGGCCGCCATCTCTGGAAATCCCCAATTGGTGTCCCAACTAATGGAGAAAGGCGCGGATCCACACTTAGCCAATGCAGGTGGTCATACCCCTCCGGAGCTGTTAATCATGTTCATCAACTATGGAAACATTGCATTGACGCCAAATTTACTTCAGGTGCTAAATATGCTACCTGCGATACAGGAAAAAGTCCAAACATCTGAAGGTTGGCAACAACTGAAAAAACTTGTCAGAATTTATTGTCCTTTCAATTCCAATCTAAAACACAGAGTGAGTTTCCCTTTTTTAAATATGAATCAGATAAGGAGATGCCTTTCTATGGAAAGTACTAATGTTACTTGCAAACCGTGACTGAAAGCATTACTGGGGCCAAAGTCTCTTGTCATATCCATGTTATGTTACAGGAAACATTGCATTGCTCGTTACGAAAAAAGAAAAAGACTGAGAATAGTAATCTTGCTCCACGATCCAAAAGTCTGCATTCTTCTCCAACCCCAGTAAGACAACAAGTTAACCATGTCAGATTCACTCCAGAAATCGAAGAAAAGTTTCAAATGGAAGAAGATGATGGTCAGAGAATTCAAAGAGCCTACTGTCGACTTTTGACCATTCAAGAGCTCTTTCAAGCTATGAAACAATCTCCCAAGCGAATTAGCATATCAAGGCAGCAGCCAAGGACAACTACAAACGGAATAAAAAATGGGATCTAATATTTTTCTTGCAAAGAATAGAAAAGGGAAATGGTCGTCTTTCTAAAAGTTTCTTTCACATTGATCATTCATGCCTACTAAGTAGTTTTTTACGATTTTTGGTGGAAAACTATGTGCCATATCTGGTAACACTTTTTGACACTATTTTATAAACACCGCTCGCCTTATGTCTTGAGAAACTTTGAGCTCAGCGCTATCGAAACAGCATCATCGGTCATGAAAAGTGGCGATTTCGGCATTTTTGTAGAAAAATCCTTCGATTTACTCTGATTGGTCTTTTAATAACGATTGTTGTTTAACAACGCGTGTTGCACACGGAAGGTGGCAGTAAACCTATAGATTTTTCTATAAAAATGCCAAAAATTAAGACCACTCGTGAATGGAAGAACTTTTCTCGTCGCGCTGAGCTTTAAGTTTCTCAAGACATAAGGCGAGCGGTGGATTACCCCCATTTATATACTGTCAGCACAACCAGACAATAGCTTAGCGTAGGGTGGTAGTCAAATATTGACGTGATTTTGGCAATTTTGTAGAAAAATCTGTCAATTGCCACTTTTCACACAGAATCCGGGGGTAGCGTGACGTCACGTGATGACGTCACACAACTATCGTTGTAGCAGACCTGCTGTTCATGTTACTGGTGTTGATGCTGAGATTCAGAGCAGAAACCAGAAAGGTTGCGTGTTGACAAAAAATAAAAATATTTTGACAACAAAATTCAAAAACAAATAAATTCCGGGAAATAAACGTGTGAACTTTGTGAAGTATTATACGGGAAAGTCGTGCGTTTTAGACAATTTAAAATGTTTTGGCTAATAAACGGAGCTAATGAATTGCTCAATAGCTCCAAGACAGAATTGAGTCAAAAAGAAGAAGATGGACAGTCGGTGAAAAATGTCATTCAAGCTCAAAGCATACCAGATTTCCAAAATTGGTCTCTATTGTTACGTGGTTTAGTGCATCCTGATAATTTGACGAGAAAACGATGTTTGTATTTACTAAAACGAATTATTGAAGACCGAATTGACAGTCCAGAAAAAATAGAAATATTTCAACGAATTTTCTTAGTTTTGGAAACAGTTGATGAGAAACAAGTGCACATTGTCAAGCAAATTTTTGGACACATCAATAGTTTATGGACTGTCCAAGAATGTTTACCGTGGACTTTGGTCATTTTTCGAAGACTTTTTCTACATCAAAACCAAGCTATTGCTAAAACTTCTCTAATCCATTTCCTCACCATGGAACAAAAGTTTGTGGATCGTACGTGTTTTCAAGAATTCGTCGAGGATTCCCTTTTGATTGCTTTTAATAATCCCAAGTTCCATGATACTCTTGAACTATTTGATGCATTTAAAACGTTCTTGAAGCATTTTAAAGGTCATTGGAGCAATTTGTTGAAAAGCGTAATGACAATATCATGGGCACCAATTCCTCTATTTCATTGTTTGAGAGCTGTGCAAGAGGCTACTGATGATTCGAATGATAAAGTATATCGGATTGACTTTGAACAAATCAAAGAGTTTGTCTCGTGGAATATGAAGTGCCAAGAATTATTGATAAGGGGTGCTGCACAGGAATGTCTTTTGAAAATTTTCATCAATTTGACAGTGGCAAAAAATGTTTTTCAAGACGTGAATGATCTCCAGACCTTGTTGAGAACTTTCAATGTCGTCATCAGAGGTACTGAGATCTACAAACAAATGTGTCATTGGCTGAAACCATACCTTGAGGTCAATGAGATTGATAACCCAATTCTTTTTGTGATGAAATGTGATAACCAAGAGTTAAAGATTGAAGATATCTTGGTCCAAAACTGGATTTTGTCCAAGATCGATACTATCAAACAAAATGCTTTTAGACTGTATGGACCAAATATTTTGAACGATTTGATCAAGATTGGAAAGGTGTTACGATTTTTGTCGAAACCTCAGTCAAGACCTGGTAGAGATCACTTGGCTCATAAGGAATTTACCAACAAAACTATTGAGCAAGTCCAACTTGAACACATCAACGACTTGGCCGATATTGTAATCCAATGCTTGAACAAAGTTGATCTTGAACAAACTGATTATTTGATCAGCATATTGGAGCACTTGATAGACAAAGATGTTGCCAGTGATAAAGTTCAAGATTTATCCAAACATTTGTCTCAGTTATCAATTCAAGAATTGAAAGTATTAGACACGTTCAACGACTGCATGAATAATGATATGATTAATGATGCTATTGAGAGGAAGCAGTTTCCAAAACTCAATGATAAATATCAAGGTGCAGAATCTTCGATTCATTTGTCGTTTCAATGGAAAATCGTGCCTCCAAATCCAGCCTTGATTGAAACTGCGCTTGAACATATAGAGATTGGAGGTTTGAATTCAGTCTGCCCTATCATTGAATCCGTGTTCAAGATTGCAGATCAAGTTGACCAAGAAACACTTCAAACATTCATACGACTTGCCAAAAGTGCTGTATTTGATTTACGAAAGAATGATCAATTTTGGCCTGCTTTCGAAGCATTGGTGACAGTCTGGTTCTATCCTTCTTTAAGCGACGAATCCCTGAATGAAGCTCTTGAAGAAGTGATCAAACAGTCGGAACTCATCCATGGATTTGCTTTGGTAATGATGAACTTCGTTGAGAACAACTTTAAAATGTATTCTGAGAGCTTCCAAATAAGTTTCCTGTGTAAGTGCATCATTTACGGTCCAGTGTTCAAGAAAGACCAAATCATGCTGAGTACAATTAACGAGTATATCTTCAATCACAACTTTGCTGTCAATATTTTCGAAGGCAGTGATCACAATGTTGACGTTCAAGTTAGAGCCAAAGCTGTACAATTATTACTGCAACATTCATTTAATGACATCCAGACACTGATCAAGACTCTATCAAACAATGAGTCAAAACTAACTGGTGGGAAAAAGAGATATTTTGACAATTCTGCTATTCATTTAGTCAAGCAACGATCTGCTCAAGCCTTACTACTGTGTTCGCCTATGTTCAAGAATGATGACCTAAAAGACATCATTGATATTTGTGTTGAAAACATTGAAGCACCGAGTCAACAATTAAGTGTAAGATACTTGTATGAATGGATTTTGATGAGACTGAACGGTGGTCCGTTGGTTATTGAGACCATAAAAGACAGATTGGCTGAATCCAAAAAATCAAGATTAGGCATTGTTCCAGCATACTTGATGATTTTGACCAATGTTCAAGGAGTACTAACAGTTGAGGAGAAGCTGGACATTTTAGCCCCTTGGTGTTTAGGTCAACAATATATGACCAGGTTATGCGCCAATTTATGCTTCAAGAAGGTTTTTGTTCAAGGTGATCAGAATATCCAAGAAAAGTATTCTGTTCTGTACAGGTGTATTCAAGACACACTTGAACAAGGTGATACTACCAAAAATGAGGAAAAGGCATTTAGTGATTTCTACTTGAATGATTTCGATCCTTGCATTAATTTCAATTTGAGTGACATCTTCCATCATTTCAACAGACTCATGAATGTCAATGACATCATCCACGAGTCTCTTTGGACCAATACCAAGTTGAGTATGGACATTACTAATGCAAAGAGTTTACTAAGGTCCCGAGAACCCAATGTTTCCAAACCTTTAGTAGACTTAACAAACTTGACCAGCGATTCCATAGGACAAGTACAAAAGAAGATCACACCATGGCAACAAATGTTTGACTTAGAACAAGAGTCCAAAAAAGAATCTGCCTTTCCTGACTTGATTGTTGTTGCATCTCTTATTGATCGGGCTCCCAACCTTGGCGGACTAAGTCGTACTTGTGAAATCTTTGGAGTTGGAAAATTAGTCTTAAACAATAGAAAAATCTTGGAAGACAAAGATTTCTTAAGCACCAGTGTCACAGCTCACCAATGGATATCAATTGAAGAAGTCAATGTCGAAAATCTTATGGAGTACTTAATGAGTATGAAGTTGAATGGATACAAAATCGTAGGAATTGAACAAACATCTGAAAGTCAGAGTTTGCAAGATTTTCAATTTCCAAAGAAATCAGTGATTCTGTTAGGCAATGAAAAAGAAGGACTTCCCGTTGAATACATTCAACTTTTGGATGGGTGTGTGGAGATTCCTCAAAGTGGCCTGATTAGGTCTTTGAATGTTCATGTCACCGGTGCTATTGTCATTTGGGAATATGTTCGGCAAAATTTAATGAAATAAAAGCTATTTCTTTAACAGAACACAAGATAAAATCTTTATTGTACAATTTTTCAATACAATTTGTCACAGCTCAATTATCTAAAGGAAATTTGCTCTTCTTTGGTTCATTAGTCTAGGCTCTTGGTAATTGATCATTTCCTAAATTAAAATTGAAAAATAATTTGATGTTTTGATTAAAACTTCTGAAGCTTTTTACCATTGGTTGCGGATCATAAACCACTCCAGGAAACGTTGATGGATTCTTGTTCCGATTCCAAATCAGTGACAAACAAGTCAATTTGGTTTGATCGGCATAAACGAATAAAGGTACAACCATTCCTCCAACTAAGGTTAAAATATGTCGACCCCAAATCAGGTTGATATCGGGGAATCCAGGTCCATGGCCTTTTAGCCAAGAATCTCTATATCTGTATTCGTAAATCCAAACGAAACAAATCAATGCCTGAAATTGGGAAATAAATGTTTATAGGTACTCATATCAGAAATACGTGAAAATTTTCAATCTTACCTTGCAAGTAAGGAAGATTCCTCCATAAAAGGCAACCTTCCAACGTAAGCTCTGTAAAGTTTTGGCATCTCCTTTGCCCCTCAATTTTTCGTCTGTTGTCGCATTGCCGCAACAAAAGGCATAAAAGAGACCAATAATGTACATAATGAATCCAATTGAAATCAAGATCCCTTCTGGAATAACCATAAAGACCAAAAGGCTGGTGTCGTCTTGTAATCCTCCAGGTAGGCAAATGGAAGTTAATTCGTCTGCTTGGACTTTTTGTAACAAAATAGCTATTAGGGTCATTAAAGCTGGTATGCCCCATCCGAAAATGTGGCTGATTTTAGCTACGTTTGCTAAGCTGCTCTTGTTGATGGGTGTTGATTGAGCTAAAGTCCACACTGTGGCCACGACAAACCACCAAGTCGTAGTGGCCAAACCGAAGAAATAAACGAACAAAAACACGATGATACAAGGTGTAGACCTATGACCTTCTTGAGCTGCCAATAATTCTGATTTGGATGTTTGGCCTTCGGCACTTGACACTAAAAGTTCTTCGTCTTGGACACAAGTCCACTTGGGATCTTGGATCTGACCAATTTGGCTAAGTAATAGACCAAAAGTGTAGCCGGTAAAAGAGAAGGCCAAGTAGACTGGAACCCATTTAGAAAATGAGACTATGGTTTTGACACTACTACTACAATGGTTGATTGTATAAATGATAACCGTCAACGCACTGGTGGCAAAGACAATAGCTGCTGAAGCCACTAACAAGGAGTACGTTTTGGATTTGTCGTCTTTAGTGTACAAAATGTCACTTTGACACTTTGGCATACATCCCTTTTTCTTGTGATGCCAATATTCTTGAGATTTTTTCAGCATTCCGCAATCCATATTAGCCGCTTTGGCGGGTTCCAACATTCCAGCATTGTTGATTAGGTTAATCAAAGGTTTCAAATTTTCGCTTTGACTGAGATCAGTGTTTTGCTTATTGCTGATAGTTTCCTTATATTCCTTGGCCTTGTCCAAGAAAAAGGGATTGCTTTGTAAGGTGTTGATGGATGAGACTGGGATGTTCATGTCATTGTTCATGCCCTGCGGCACAAACATGCAGGGTGCCTCGTCATTGCTCATGGGGAACTTCATACAGTTTAAATCTTCCGGCCAGTCATAGCCAAAATTTTCCATTGCTGGTTCGCATTGACGTTTGACTTGGTAACAAAGGGGTCGACATGGGCCAATTCGACCTATGGCTGTGGCTCCCATGTCATTTTGATGACACATTGGCACGTAAACGGCACACAAGAGGAATTGTAAATGGTCATGGCAATTGGTTTTAACCAAAGGTACGTAAGTTGCCATGGCTTGAATGGCTTCAGCTTGTGATCGGTGATTGGCAAAGTTTGGCATAATGGTGCTATTGTATAAATAATTTCGATCCTGGGAGTCTTTGCACATGTCGTTTTTCATTGGCTCACATTTTTTCATACCTTCAAGTTGGAGGCCTAGCGCAAGGCTAAAGGCCGTAATGGCCCAGTATAACCTTATAATCATGATGAATTCATTGCTCAAACTTCTTCTATGAATGAAGATTGAAGAACAAACTTTGGGCTTGCCCAAAATGCTGCTGTCAACAAAAGTATGAACCGAACTTCTATTTTAAGGCATTTAAAATTCGTACCGTTTATTTGAATTTTCTCTACTTTTCTTCTGCTTTCAAGTATTTTGGGTTGATATATACTGAAAATTAGTTAATTATTTAATCATGATAATATTTTCAGCAGAACATTTTAAAAAATGTAAGCTTTGAAGGTTTGTCCGACAAATTTTGACTTAAAATCGATCTAGCAATTCTCTTTGCGCGAAATTCAAACTCACCCAAAGCCAAAGGCTCCTGAGTCCTGCCAAAAAAAAAATCCCATTTTGTTGTGACTAAATAGGTAATGTAGACAGCACTTACTTTTGGTCCAACGGACCAATTATTACACCATATAAATCAAGGTAGACTTTCTATTACAATTTGCCAAAATTATATTTTGCTGATGCTAACTGAGACATTTTTGACAATTGTTAAACATTGTGATGAATTTCAATTGCAGAGCTCATCTGCAAATTCATTTGAAATTCCCACTGCTGTCAAATCTTGGTTATAATCCTCAAGTTTGGTATCCAAGGTGATCCATTCACAATTTATTCTGGTATCTTGTAATTTGGCTTCCTCAAATCCCGAAAACCGGGGTACCGGGGTAGGTGATTTGCACTTGAATTCAAAAACCCGTTGATTAACTTCGCTATCCCAAACGTCTAGTCGTATAGCACCAGCCAACGCAGCCGGGGTGCGAGGCGGTACAATTATGCCACCCATGAGATACACCGAATCTTGCCTATAAGATGTGACCATTGTTGTGGGATGAAAAAGATACAAGGGTAATTCAGGAGCCATTTGCCATCCAAGTTCCATTTGGTCCACATCTAAATACTCGACACTCTTTTCAATAAAGAATCGATCATGCTCTATGAATTTGTAAGTTTGTCCACCAGCAACCAAAAAAATCCTTCGTCCGTTGACCTCAAATGACGCGCAAGCATGCCTATATGGAAAGATTCAAGTTTAGTTTCAACTTTCAATATAACCAAAAAATTACGCTAGATAGAAGATTACCTAATACGAGCCACATTCATTATTGGTCCCTCCGTCAATTGCCCAGTCAACAAATTATGAAACACAGTCCTAGAATCGACACCTCCACCAGGTGCACCGATTCCAGTAATCAAAATAGTCGTATCGTTGATTTTCATGTTGCAATGACCATCAGCATACCATCGTTGAACCATGCTGGGCAATTCTTGGCTTGAGTTGATTGAAACTAATTCAGGAACTAAATTCAATATTGTGCTACAATGTCTTCCACCATGTAGAAGTAATGATCCGTTGATTAGAATCCCACCTCTTTCCATACTCATGACACTTCTGTTCAAAGTAGTGGCTTGGGTCCAGGCCTTGTTTTTGAGTTGCAAGCAATGCTGATGCTGAATATGATTGCCTTGACGAGAAAAATCCATATGGTACTGATACTGGTACAATCGTAACAGTGTATTTTCCTTTTTGTAACACTGATATGCCAACTTCTTTTTGACCAAATCTTCAGCTAAGGTTGAATTCCTTCCCATATCCATGTAGCCACCGCACATCAATAGAATGTTGCCTTCCAAAAGTCCTCCAGCACTTTCCAATGCATCGTATGGAAAATCCGGTAAGTTGCAAACAAAGTCTGGATTATTTAAGTTCAACACTCGAGTTCTTCGATGTCCACTGGTCGATACAACAAGTACTGATTCTCGATCTTCTTGAACTTCTTTTCCATCACTCACAGACAGCAAAGAAAGGAGAAGAATATACCTCAAAAAAGAAAAAGGTGAAGATTCCATTATCAACCTGTACTGAATGGGTGATAGGAGGCTACTGTGGCGACGCGCTATGTGGTACACCAGGAGAATAATGCAACCTCACCACCCCTACCATGACCCGTGCACACAGCAGCCTATAGGCTGGTCATTATTCACCTGGAGCGGTGGGCTGGTCGACCCAGATAAAGGTTAATGACATTTGGCGCCTTTTTCTGCTACCGAAGAATCTGAAATGCCCAGGACGATTTAGAGAGCAGAATTGTTCATTACGGTTGATTCCTCGTTTGCTCTTTCACACATTATTAAATAGCAGGAGCTTCGCTCCCCCAGGCCCACCACCGCTCGCTTCGTCGCATACTACAACTCCACCACTGCTTGCTTCGCTCACCCCCACTTGGAGGTCTTCTATGATTTTTTGACACCCCAAATAGTATCACATATCAGCTGACGGCCTCGGAGGTTGGCCTCACATGGCCTAAAACCATCGCCCTTGTGAGTCGAGGGTGCATGCAAAGTTTCAACCTCGTAGCATCAAAGCTGAGGCCGTGATTCGATCCCAGACGGCTTTTTGTAGTTTGGGAAATATAAAATTTGATTTTTGGTAAAGCTTTAATTTTTGGCGCTAAATAATAGTTTTTTCTTGACCAAATCCCACTTCTCACTTCTCAGTATGACGTGACATTCTCACTAGAGAGAGACAGAGAGTAAAGAGTGCAAATATTCTCATCTTCACTTCTCAGCCGACTCAAGGTCAAGACTCAACAGTCTTAGGAGCGTCAGTTTTCACTCTCAAGTCTCAAAATCTAAGCATTCGCCCTTCTCAGACTGCTTTTTTAAGATGTCACATACAATTCTGTTCTTGGCGTCCTTGGCTACTTATTTGGTCATTTTAGGCTTTACAATTGCCGATTCTGATTGCAAAAAAGATGAAAATCCGTCGAATTCTAAATGCCACGGTTGTCCTCCGATGCTCAATGGATCATATTGTGCCTCAACTACCCACTACAATTATAGAACTCCAAATTCGTGTGGTTGTAACGAAACCTTTGCGCCGAATTATGCCGCTGCGGTCAATGCTAAAATGCTCAATCCGTCTAACCCTAAAGGGATAGCCAGCGGCTGGGAAGCACCCAATTGTGGTCTATGTTTCAGATTGTGCCCTACTGGTGGCTGCACTACATCTAACTGTAAAGCTCCAACGAATACAGCTTGCATCAACATTATGGTGAAGGATTGCTGTGACTGTGGTCTTCGTTTTGGCCGTAACAACTGGTGTAACCAAACAATGAGCCCGTGGCAATGTAAGGAAAACCCTACGGAATGCAAGAATGTAAGAAACACGAATAGGTTTGGTTATCCGGCCCACTTTGATTTACTAAATGACGTTGGACAAATCGTAGCACCCCCGCCCTTTGGACTCGGCTATGAAAATATAGAAGTGACTTTCAAAGAAATTGATTGTCCAAGTAGTTTTCAAGTCTTATGGGGTGATAACTGCCATGAATATAAAAAGAAAAAAGAAACCTGGAGCGAAGAGTATTTGAGGAAGAATAAGGGCAAACCTGATTTTTAGACAAGCATGACGTTTTATCAGAAGCAATAAAGAAAATCACTGAAGGATATTGGTTCACTTTTATTCTGAAGATTTGGTTTATTCTGGATCATCTAGATCATGCCAATTACCAATCCGTTTCTTTACGGAAGTACTCAATGAATCAACTTGTTTCGTCGTCATGATCAGTTCATGATTGTTATGTAAGTAAGCTTCACAATTATTACGCAAAAATGAACATTTGTCATTTGACAAAGGCTTCAGTCTCTCAAAGTAATTTTGAGGATCAACATTGCAAGGTAAAGTCAAGTCTTGATTGTGCCAGTGTATCCACTTATTAGTGATCCATTTGGAGCCCTTGATGACAGGACAACCTCCATGGGACGTAAGCTTATCCTGCACTCCATTCCGATGTAAATTGTACCAAGTGATGGCATCTCCTTTTTTGGGCCAAACAGACAGTCCAAGCAAAGGAAAGGCTGTAGCTCCACCAGCCTCAACATCAGATAGGTAACCCATAAAAGTCTGAACACGATCGCCTTGCTTTTGCAACAGAGAATTCGCTTGATGCAGGCCTACATCTCCTACAGCATCGTAGTGCTTGCTATATTGCCCACCAATGCCATAATTTGCTACTTGATAAGGTTCACCACCAGCAGTAGTAAATGGATTCATCAAAGTCGCGTTTCTGATCCTATAAGTTACTTTAGTGGCATCCGGAGTGAAAAGTTGGCCATCGTGGTTCAAGTCATAAATCCATGTGGTGTGACTAGTTCTAGCCAAACTTTTAGCTCCATCCTCTTCTCCACCTCCGATGGCTTTCTTGCTGTGCATGCTTCGAAAGGTGTTTCCTTTGGCTAAGTTCAAGTAGGAATGTATTTCTTTGTCAGAAAAGAAATCGTGAAATACTCCGACAAATGGATGGGGATCTTGACTCAGCACTTCCATTTTAAATGGGCCAAGTTTCAAGTACGGATTTTGGTAGTGCAAATGCATACATTTCATTTCCTTGTCCGATTCGGGTTTTCGTAATTTTTCCCCACGACAAGCTGCTTCGAAAAGTTCGACAAAGTCTGCGTCAGTGACATTTCTGGTAAATAAAGGTGTATCAATTCTGGGTTTCTTGAAGTACTTGATTTTAGCGTATTTCTTGCTTTTGGCCAAGTTCAAATCTACAGGTTTTAAAAATGTCCGAGCTTTACTTTCCCTAGTTTTGGGTTTCATCACAGTTTGATCGTGTGTCTTTACCATTGTTTTCAAAATTGTTTTGATTCGCTTAATTGTTGCTTCTGGTTCTTGGCGTTCAATGGCAAGCTTCTTGAGCGCAGTGCCAACTTCAACAGCTATATCGTAATATTGCTCATTAAATGCTACTTTAGTCAACAACTCAATGTCCTCTATGGTCATCTTGGCATCTTCGATTAGCAAGTTTTTCTTGCCTCGATCTAAAGCTTGAGCTTCCGGAACTCTAATTTTGCCATTGATAAAGTCCGTAACATTGAATCTGTAGGTACTTAGAAGCAAGACTAAGCCTTTCATTGCTCCTTCCAGGTCTTCTTCGGAGATGTCATACTTTTCCAAGAGTTTAATCATTTCATCTAATCTTTCTTCGTTTGGGTCATTGAATAAGTTATGTTTCAAGTTTGGCCACATGAAAGCAGAACGTTTGATTAAGGAAAATGTATTGATAGGATTACTGACATACTCTTCCGCATCCTCGTTCGTGTAATTATGATCCTAAAAATGTACTTTTGTAAAAGGGTTAAAAAGTGATATTTTAAATTCTTTACTTTGTATAGATGCTCAAAATGACTTTCAAGCATGTTGAGTTGGGCATCTATATCTTTCAATTGTTGACTAATTTTCTCTTGAATGTCCAATTCGTATTGGTACAATTTTTCCATTTCATACATGGATGCAAATACATCGGAGCCCAAAACAGGTTCTAATGCCCATCCATGGAACATCACTAAAAGCAAAGGTACACATTGCCATTCCATCTGAAATGTAAAGTAAAAGTCTATCACAATTTTAAAGCTTTGAATTCCGGATATGGTTTAAGTATGCAAGGTGAAGTATCAAAATGACTCTGCCATTTGATCCATTTATTTGCTATCCATTTAGAACCTTTGAGTACAGGACAACCTCCATGCAACGATTGCAGATCAGGTGAACCATTGGTATCCAAATTGAACCAAAATACACCTTTGCCCTTTTCAGGCCACACTGTAAGGTCCAATCTGGGAAAGACTGTTGCACCGCCAGCATCAACATCTGACAAGTAGACCATAAAAGTTGCCAATCTTCGGAATTTGGCCCATAGCATGGAATCGTTGTCAAACACTTGAGAAAAATCTTTAATCTCTGCTTCACTTTCCCAATTGCCATCGTTATGAGGCTTGTACACTCCACCAATACCATAATTAGCCACTTGGTAGCTTTCTGCATTGAAGCCTTGAGTGTCAGTTCTTAGTTGGGTTGCCAAGGAGATCCGGATCGAAAGTGAACTGACATCATCACCAAGCCATGCTTGTTTGCTTGTCCGATAGCTTGACCGGTCAATACCGGCTTCGGTCTCGGCAAATGTGCTTTTCACTAAACCGTTCGTCGATGCTTCCTTGATATACTGTTTCATTTCATTGTCACTCATAAAGTCAGGAAAGGTAACGATGAACGGTGACTCGTTGAGTATCTCCATTTTAAAAGGTCCTAATCTGACATAAGCATCATCTGTACTCAGAAATTTGCACTTGCCAGGATTGACAGTCACATTTTTGGCTGTTTTATGACCCCGACATAATTTTTCAAAGTTCCGGTAGTCAATGATGTCTTTAGTATTTTCACTTTTCTTAGATTTTTTGGTTTTGATTTTTCTTATGGATTTGATTTGTTTCAAATACTTGATAGTGTCTGAAGAATTTTTCATATGATGAGCGGTACTCATAAATGCATAAGCTGGATCAATGAGTTGTTTGTGAAAAGAGTGCAAAGCAAAGTTGTAAACGTCCCGGTGATCCAGGTGATGATCACTTTGAAATTGATTGCCTTTGAATTCAATGAGACCTTTGGCAAACTTATCCGTATTCAGTTTGTAAGAACTTTGCAATTGAATGAGGGCATCGGCGGATTTTTGCAATTCTTCAATTGGTACAATTGTATCTTGAATTTTGTCCAAAGGTGCAGAATCATTCCTTAACTTTTTCATCACTTCAGGATATCTTGTGCTTAGTCTCTCAATCATTCGGTATGTATTCACTGGATTGCTTACGTATTCTTCAGCATGATTATCACTGTTCATATCTTGATAGCTTGTTTGAAAGTACCAATCAATCAAATCTATTTGAGATTGAAGTTCACTTTGGTACTTTTTCAAGTCTGTTAGTAATTCATTGACTTGTTCATTTAGCCTCTCCATGTTTTGTGCCGAAGAGAAAATGTCTTCTTCCAAAGCACTTGCACCGTTCAAGTAGACGACAAAACTGATTAACCAAATCATGATGATAATCCTGTAATGAAAAGTAGTGACAAATTGTTAGTTTTTTGGTGCAGTTTCAAACATTTTTAAAGCAGTTTTTTTTTTAAGATTTGATTTCATTTTGGTTCGTTAAAGCATTATTCAACTCATCGATGTCTTGAGCAAGTTGTTCCCAATCGTTGATGATGGTTTGGTTGAACAAATGGTTCTTCAATCCAGGCCAATACAAACTGGTTCTTTTGATCATGGTGAAGGTATTGATGGGATTGCTGACGAATTCTTCAACGTCGTCCATCATGGGTTTCTCTTGGTTGTTGTACCCAACTTTGAAGTACCAATCAATGTGATCAATTTGAGCTTGTATCACTTTCAATTGAGCGTCCAACTTGTCTTCGATTTCTTTTTGCTTGGTTGCCAAATCACTGACCTGTTCATCACCGTTGATCCACAATGGCAAAAGGAAAATCAAAGTTAAAGCCAATTTCATCTTTTTTCTTTCTGAAATAGAAACAAATTTTAAATACTTTGATTATTATTACTCCTAAACTTTAAATGGTAATGATGACTATTATCTAATTTTTCACTCAAATCACATTTGAACTTTTCATATTGATCATAATATTGGATCCACTTGTTTGTGATCCATTTAGAACCTATGAGGACTGGACATCCAGAGTGGGCAGTAAGTGGATGAACTTTTCCGGAAGATTTGACATTGATCCAAAATACGGCATCGCCTTTGACTGCATCCGCAGCAATGCCTAATAGTGGAAAAGCAGTTTTACCACCCACTTGTACATCACTTAAGTAGGCCATAAAAGTAGCAAATCTGTCCCCAACAGCTTTGTAATATGCCGCTTCATTTTGCAATTTTTTCCTGTCTTTGAAGTTTTCCTCTTCAAAGTATCCGGCCGCATCCCAATGTGTGGCGTATTGGCCACCAATGCCGTAATTGGCAATTTGGTAGGATTCTGAGGAAAACACTCCCATCAAATGCAATGATGTGGCTAATTGGATCTTTTTGCTAAGTTTGAATGCGATTTCGTCGATGACTTTCAGGTATACTGTGTAATTGGCTGGCAAGGCTGGCGGTTCTTTCATGTTTTGGGCCATGAGGTACCCATCTTTGTAGGGATTTTTTACACCTTTAGGTACAATTTCGTCCATGAATGTGTCAGGCAAGTTGAAGGTTTTGTCATGCAACCAGGTCTGTTTACTGGTTCGAGTCAGGCCAGTTCTGGACCCACCAAACAGACTTCTTTTCAAGTTATTTTTGGCCGTGCTTAGAAAATGAGAGATTTCTGAGGTGTGGAGAATTTGTCGAAATATTACAACGTAAGGGTCGTGATTTTTTTCTTCTAGTAGAAATGGTCCCAGTTTCAAATAGGGATCATTGTGATGGAGGTTGAAACATTTGAGTCTTGCATTGAACTTTTCTGTCCGCCATTTTTCGCCTTCTTTGCAAGTAAAGAGATTGTTATCTTTTAGATTTTGACCAATTTCGTATTGAAACAAAGGATGATATTCACGAACTTTTTCCACTTTGCTAAAATATTTCTTCTTTTTGAATTTCTTCTTTTTACGTAGATTTTTGTCGAATGGTAAAGCAAAAGTTCTGTGTTTCTTGCTCACTGGACCCTTGGTATCCAAGTACTTGTCATGTGCATCAATTGCCTTCCTGTAATTTCGTTTCAACTCTTTGAGAGTAATGGGATCTATCATCTTTGGATTTTGCTCTGAACTTTGTAATGCAATGGTTAGCCATTGAATGCATGTGTCGTACCAATTGTTTTGGCAAGCTACTGAACCAATTGCTTGCTGATCATTTATAGTAAGTTTGTAGTCTGACTTGAAAACTTCTCCGTTTTCCAGGACTATGTTGCCTTGGGCAAGATCGGATGTGTTGAATTCGTTGGTTTCTTGGATGAGGGCCATAGCAGAACAGACACTAATGTAGTCTTTGATTGGTGGAAATATTCGGATTCTCTGCACTATTTCTGGATACCTAAGAACCATTAGATAGATTACTTTGTTCAACAGCGGATTTTTGTTCCATTCTTACCGTTCTTGAAAATCCGGATTCTCTATAAATAACTTCTTGACTTGCATCGTACGACTTACAATGCCAAATGAGTTGAATGGGTGTGATACATAATCCTCCAGGTTATTTGGTACCACAAAACCATCGTAAATAGACTGAATAATTTCTTGCAATTCTGCTTCTACGTTTGAACAAGCATTAAAAAACTCTATCTCTGCTTGCAGTAATGCTTGCATTTGAAATGTTGAAGAAAATATGTCTGATGTGTCACCTAGGGTAACAGGTTGTTGGTTGGTTATCACATTTTTCAAACAGACTAACACAAATAAAGCTTTGTACATTGTAATTCAATGGATGTGGAAAATAAAAATCTGCTTTGTAAACTCTGTGTTTTTTTCAACCTGTCAGTGTCAACGTTACCGTCACGGTATGGTTGCTCACCAATCAGGAGGCAACACACAATTTCTAATGACCCTTAAAGTACGAGTATCTTTCAAAACTCACAAAAAAGAGACGCTTTGATTGTATTTAAAATAGTTTCTCTCCTTATTCAAAAACTTATGAAAATGTTGATTTTCAATTGTATATGTAGAAGGTTTAGTGATCTTTCGGAAATTGTTGCGTTAATGACTAATGTAAACAAAAATTTGAAAAGACTGAATTTTTTTGTCAGACTCAAAATTTCACAAAATTGAATTGGAAAACGAAGTAAAAAGCATGGATAGTCAGGTGAGATAGATGTTTGTACCCGGTTTTGTCGTCACGTTTTATATGAGCTGAGGTTGCAGATACAATTGGAGGGCCGGCTTTTGGATATCGTAGATGACGCCTGGAAGAAAGACAAACTTCCTGAAGAAGATATTGCTGTGCCTCTAAGTGAGCTTCCCGATCCAGAAGCTGATAACGGAAACAATGGCGAGAGTATTCGTGAACAAGAGAACAAATGGACTGATTTGGCCTTAAATCAACTTGCTGAATCCAACTCAACTGCCAATCAATAAAGTTTCTTCATAGTACTACACCACATTCATTACAAACATGTTGGTCAAGGCTCTTTTTCAAGCTGTCAATTTACTGCTGCTGCTCATTGAGCTAAGCCAATCATATTTGGTCACTTCCGTGTGGTGTCATGGATCACATCAAGATCATCGGCACTGTGCATTCCAAAATTTGTGCTATTCTCCATTCACTGAACAGTACTTGTTTTTTCATAGTCACAATGAGTCAATTATGTCAGGCATTGACGATCCGAATGAACAAATTGATCTTGTCAGATTATCTTCAGTGATAGGCAACAAAGAATTGTATCTAAACTATGTTCCAATGCCAGCTTTAGCCAGTCAAGATTACGATACAGAATTTGTCGATTTGCCGGTGCTTTTAGTCAAACGTTGGCGTCCTTTGGACGCATTTTCCATGGTCCATGATGATCTTTTGCCCATGTATTTGACTCTACAATATCTTTGCCACAATGAAGTTGAGAAATGCCTTCAAGACTTTGTTATTGCCTTTGAAGATAACCACAAAGTAGAACTGTATGAAAAGCTCTTCCCAAACATCATGTATTTGCGAAACTATAAAACAACCTTCAGTGAAAATCAACTTTTATGCTTCAAAAAACTAACGGTTGGACTTGAAAGCGAATCTGTATGGTACAACCATGGATTCGATACAATCAGTGGGCCCATACAAAATCTCAATTTCCGACCATTTATCCTTGAGGATTTCCGAAAATTCGTGTTGTCCCAATTAAAAATTGGTAAGTTGAAAATGTTCAAAAGATTGTTAAGATCATCAAGTGACTTATGTTTCAACACAGTTCACAAGACGTTTTCTAATTTAGTGAAATGTGATCAAGACGGCTTCGTAGTAGTCATCTTGGAGGACAGCACTCGCTTTGAAAACTCCGCTGAGGTCATTGAAGCGTTGCAGCAGGAGAAACAGAAGTGGCCATCGTCGGCAAGTCAAGAACTCAAGATCTTGAACTTGAACATGCTCAGCACCTCAATGCCGGAACTCATTGCTAAAGTCTCATGTGCCCGGATTTTGCTTGCGTTTCACACACCTTATCTGATGGCAGCCATCTTTTTACCCAAATTGCATTCAGGTACAGTTGTGCATTTCTTGAGCAGCATTGTTTGGAAAATTGATCCTGAAAGGGGTAGAGTAACCTGAATCCGTTTTGTTAGCTTACGGACCAACGCTTACTTAGCCGTTGAAATATCACTTCAATTCTAAAAGAAGCGTGAAAATATCTGTGAAACTTTTCCGTTTCACCAAGTCAGTAAAGCGAGATGCACAAAGTGTTAAAGTGTAACGGTAAAAAGAAAGAGGCCGTAAAAGTCGCTTTAATGCTGCAATTTATCTATGCACTGCATTTTTCTCTTGTAACAAAAACTCAGGAAGGAATTTGTCGTGGATACTCTAGAGTCCACTTTGAGACTTTGAGAGACGTGACTAAAGTGGGTCATCATGATCTTTTCAGGTGTTCTGGAGCTTTTCCCCTACGGCTTAGATGAAGCGACACTTCCGCAATTTGCCACTTTAGCTACTTTACGAGGTCTTAAATATCGCTCTTGGATCAACGCTGACAAAGCGCTTTCCACGTTAAATGGCAAACTGCCTAAACTCAAAGCTTCGACTTTGGAGTCGATCGTGGAAATGGATCATGTGCCGCCCAGTTTATGCTGTTACGATCCCGCCCTAATGATCAAATTAGGACAAGTCACTACCGTGGATACGGCCGAGTTGCTTCAAACATTTCAGGAACTCTGTAAGGATGCATTGAACCTTGAAAGTGACAACAACGAAGTCATTGATGATCAATCTTGGATCATTCCAGCACCTGTGCAGGTATAGATAAAGTTTTCGTCACTAAATGCATTTTATCAATGCATCTCTCGAAGGAGAGACAAAGAGATTGTTAGAAGGGTTTGAATATCACAAGGATATATATTTCCAGGCTGCAAGATGTCAGCTCGATGATGCTTCAAACATTCTTGAAATATCTTGGAAGCCTCCACTGAATCTAAACTTTATCAAGCATGAACGAGTTGTTTATGAAGTCATAGCTTATGGAGTACCGGTCGAAGACATGAGTAGCTTGGACTACTTGTCAGAATTTTCAACATCAGCCACCAAGATTCAATTACCACTACAAGAAGCAAACATCCTGAAACATTGGAAGATTCAAATTAACATTGTCGCCCAGCTTGACCAGGGCCAGTCCAGTGCGGAGACCATAATAGCCTGTGACTTATGAAAATACACAGAAAATTCCTTTACATTTAACCTTCAGCACATCAGGCCAGCTTGAAGCTTTCGGAGTTCTGTACTGCTGCTGTACAAGTATAAGAATTCCAAGAAATTAACGGGGGTAGAGGAGGAGGGTCAGTTTGCATCACTCACAAAAGAAAAGTTTGATCAAAATTGTAAAATCGTAGCAATGCTTTCGCTTCTTGCTGTACTCCTCCGCCGAGCTTTGCTTCTGCGGCTACAAAGGCCACTCTGCAGATTTTCGCACGTTATCCTCCCCTCCATATTTTTGACTGTAAACGAAGCTGTTCAGCCTTCTTTTTGGCAATCCCATCTTTTTTGGATAGTATGTGACATGTCAAGAAAGCTGGAGTTGCCTCAGCGAGAAAGCAGATAGTTCGTAGTTGTAGAACTACGAATCTACTCAGCTAAAAATACTTAAACAAGAAAGCTGGTCCTTGTCGTACCTTTGCGCTGCTTAGTTGTCTCCAGACCTAGGGACCTGGCAGATATCTCATCTATTTTCATATAAAGTGAAGTAACAAAAGTTTACTTATTCAAAAAAAAGACTTTATTCCTTCGTTAGTTGAGTAATCTTTACTTTTTAAACATTGTAACAAAATAAGCAAAACGGTTTGCTCCATCGGATAATTAGATAAAACTGATTTTTTGGAGAGTAAGTAAACTTTTTGTTCTCTCAAAAAGACTTCAAGATGCCTGAAGAAGTCAAGCCCAACCCCGAGGTCCACAAGGCTGCGGCCATGTTGGACCACTTTGAAAAGATCCAAAAGTTGCCCGACAAAGTCGATGGTGTCCCCAACTTCAGGAGGGTGCCTGGCTATAAAATCTTCTGCTGTGGTCAACCCACCAAGGATGGTTTCGAAAAGGCACTCGAGAAGGTAAGTTCCCTTCAAAATTGGGATTTGCTGAAATCATTTGATAACTTTTGATTGATAGGCTTGCGGTGACAAGTGGCCCAAGGATGGCCCCATCATCTGGATGAACATGAGGCAAGAACCTATCGTCTACGTCAACGGTAACCCCGTTTGCGCTAGGCCCCCCAACAAAATCGGCGAATACGCTGAACTCGGAGGAGTCACTCGTAAGTACATAGAGTTCGAAGTTATCCCCGCTTTCTTTCGCTTTTGTCCAAGATTATTCCGAGCTTTGTATTATTCCTGATCATTCCTTAGCTTCTATCCCTTTGAATTCATTACTCAGGATGCTTTTCACAATCTTGCATCACTCTCTATCATATCATACAACATCACGTTTTTTTAAAAAAAAATATCAAAAATCATCACTGCTTTGTTCTCTAAAAAAAATATCACGTGTCCCAAAATGTCCTAAATCATTGTTACGATTTTTTTTTTTTTTTTTTGATTTTACCAATGTCCATTTTTTCGTTGTATTTGCATGCTTTCGAAGCTTCCCTATTTAGGAATATCTTTCCCCTACTTCTCTTCCGATCAAAGCGCGTGCGGCGCGAGATGCAAATTGTGATTCAAAGCTGTGGAACGATGTAGAACTCAAACATTAGCAATTCTCATTCTCTAAGGCACTTTACAGTAAACTTACCCGCTTCCATTTTTACCACATTTTAGAGGAAGAGGAGTTCGATCCAATTTCCAGTAAGTCTGTACAAATATCTCAAAAATGGGGATTCCCTTGGTCATCCCGAGGATTACCCTTAGTAGTTAAAGTTCTTACTACATAGGACAACTTGAAAAAGTAGGGTTCATGGACATTTCAATACTGCTGTAAAAGTAGTAAATCCCAACTTTGTATTATTATTATTCTAACAGAAAAAAAAATGTCCCTGGACCCTTGCGTAGACTTTTAGACTGTTTGTAGTGCCTTTTGCTCTCTAATACATGGCGAACACCCACTCAGAGGTCTAATAACATCGTTCCACACAGCTCAAACGTGGATCCATTAAAGCTTTGATTACTTTTTGTAGGGGATAGCTGCAAGGCCGACGAGTTGGAATTCGTCAAGGTCTTGAAGGCTCGCGCAGAAGACAACGGTGGCAAAATCAAAGTCGTCGATGTCTCCAAGAAAGAAAGCGAAATTGAAGTTAAGGAGATTGTCAGCCTTCATGACGTGATTGAGGGCTTGAAGGAGAAGTATCCTAAATTGACCCACAACCGTATTCCTATCTGCAACTCTGCCGCTCCTTTGGAAGCTGACTTTGACACCCTTTGTAACGCTTTGATTGGCACCAATGTCAACTGCCCCGTCATTGTCAATTGCCAGGTAAACACATTTTTCTGACCTGAAACCTTTTTCTTTTAAAATTCCGCACAGCTGTAGTAGATTTTTGCAATTTTCAAGTTGCTGCTGCTGGGCTTTCTAAAATACAAGTGAGTCAACAATTGTCAATTGCTGATAAAAGAGCTTGAAAACTGGATAAGGTCCAAGAGTTTTTCAAAAGAATGCAAATTGGCAAATCTTCAAGGTTGTCTTCCACAATGCTTGACAATAATTCATATTCATTATTAAATTTTTCTAAGGTCGGCCTTTCTCGCTCCACCACTGGCTGCGTCTCCGCCTGCTTGTTCAGAGAATTCCAATTGTCTGCTTCATACGAGGGACTCATCGAAACTGTTCCCGGCATCAACCTCGAGGTCTTGCGCATGGACAAATACGAGATTGAGAAGGAAAAAGACGCACTTTTCAGAGGTGAATTCGAGGTCGTCAAGGAGCTCGTTGCCGCTCTCACCGACGGTGATGTAAGGATTATGATTTTAATGGATCATAATTAAAAATTGCCATGATGACATTTTATGATTTTCAATTAGGGTGCCAAGAGGGAGTGCGACAAGGTGATTGACAAGAACGGCCCCGCCCCCAAGGGCACCGGTATTAAGCAATTGCGCGAGAACATTGCTGAATCCAAGTTGAGCTACGAGATCATGGATGATGCCGCTCAGGCTTTCCTCAAAACCAAGATTATGGACAACATCCAGAAGTACTTCTACTTGATCTGCTTCACCTCCTACTTGAGAGACCAAAGCAAGGTTGCCTCTCAAAGCATGTCTGAGGAGGACAAGAAGGCTTTCACTTTGTCCGGAGGCAAGGTCTCCACCCCCACCGAGAGTCTGAAGTTGGCCAAGGGATTCGTGGCCTGGATGGAGGAGCACGCCAGCTTGAGGCAGATCTGCGAGGAGGGCAAGGGCAAGCTTCAATGGGAGAGAGACATTCCCCAAGACGCTTTGGACAACCTCCAGAACTTGGCCAACACCGACTTCAAACAGAACTTGGGCAAAATCATTCACGATATCTACTTGACCGGACACAATTTGTTCAAGGACATGCCTCAGGGTGACCACAAGAAGAGGGCCAAGTACAGGTTCGCTTCCAAGACCCTCATGAGGATCCTCCCCAACGAACTGAAATCCGAGGTAGAAAACTTGATCAACCAGAAGACCATGACTTTGGACCTCTACGAGATCTTGGGACAATGCACCTGGGGACAGGGCAAGTCTCTTTAAATCAAATCATGATCAACCGAACCTTACGAACCACCATTCAGGCATCTTTGAAGAACTATGAAATCTATTGATCAGCTCATTTTATAACACACACTCTTACCTATCATCATTCATCATGAGCTGAACAACACTGTGTTTCCTCCGTTGATCAGGGAGGAGACCCAAATACTCATCTCATCTGCATATTAATTAAGAATAATTCCGTCAATTCTTGTTTTTGCTATTGAAATATAATGTATAGCGCGTAGCATAAAAAGAAATCCACCAATCCCGCCTTTTCAATTACACTAAACTGGATTAATCCAGGTGTACTTATCATCATCCTCGCGCGTCCTCAGCTTAAGCACTCTCTTGGGTAATGAGATGTCGTTTCCTGCTTATCTCCCAACCAGTTTTTAGCTTATTCGATTTCAAGATGTTGAACCATCAACAACTCCTGACTTTGACTTTGACTATTTTGTCCCTCAGCCGTGATGTTCAAGCTGGAAAAAACAAGTTTGACATGAAGAGGCACCAAGCACCGGAATATGCCAGTGGTCCCAATGGTACCATGACCAAGATTGACTACATCAACCAATTCAGATCGATTTGTGATGACCTCAAAGTCGTCAATGAGGCCAATGATGCAATCCACGCACAATTTGAAGATTTGTTTGAAACTGTGGTCGTTTCAAGTGAGGCCATCAACGGAAGCGTGGACTGTACTCTAAGCCGGATCTTCAGAAACGATACAACCATGTTCGTACCAACGGACAAGGATCTCCAGGAACGTGTCAAGGAAGTTAAACATTGCCTGGTCAATGAAAAAGACACTGAGCTTCTCAAGAAGTTCGTTACCCTTTATGAGGCCGAGTACATGCTCAACGCTAAGGTGCGCATTGAATTGTTCACTGCCTATGGCCTCAAAGGATTGGTACTGTTCAAGCCAGTCAACAAGACTTACTTCAATACTAGCGATCCGTACACCCATTTCCAATATGGTTGCAAGATTGACGACCTGAAAAACAATACAGATGAGATGATGGTTCAGTATTCATCAACATATATGCTAAATGAATCCATTAGTGGACTCCATGAAGCCAATTTCACCAAGGAGAAAAAGGAGACTTTCAAAGACATTCAATTCTACATCAATAACACCTACGACGCCTTGTCAGACCTGATTGATTATGCCAATCCCAGCTACAGATCTTTGAAGCACCCAGTACCCAAGTTTACCAGTGGACCTAATCAAACCATGACAAAGGGAGACTACAATGCCTATGTCTCCATCATACGTGACGATATCTTTGACATCGAAAAGGCCAACAACTCTATTCATGAACATTACCGGAATTTTTTCAACTCGATGAACATATCTGCAGAGGCTACTTCAAAAGATTCGTTCGATTGTAGTTTAAAATCAATCTTAGGCAAATACGAAGTGGTCTATCCAGTGGTCATCAGAAATGACATACCACCTATCGTAACAATTGACAATCACACAGCGACAATTCACACGAGCCCCGAACAGTTCCAAGGGAAGTATTGCACCACAGATCAGCCTCTACTGTTTTCTTACTTCTTGAAATTTTATGAGGCTTGGCTTAAGTTGGATACTTTGCTTAGCCAAGAGCTGACTTCGGTATTTTGCCACTGGATTTTGAACAGACCATACTTCTTTGGAACTAGAATCATGCTTCGCCAATATGGTGAATGCTTATATTTGAAGAATAAGTTTTCTAGTGGCAGTTCTAAATCAACTATGGAAAAATTAGAAACGTTGAAAAATCCCTTTTTCGAAGGGATCAAAGTAGAGAAATTTTCCAATTTAACCCAAGAAGAATTTACAAAGCTCAAAATCCAAAAGTTTACTCAAATCTTCTTGAGCATCAATCAGACATATGATGCTTTGGCAGATCTGGAAGACTACAAACCATCAATGGAGTCTAAGAAAACTTACGTTTCCAACGGAGCAAAATTTCACGATGAACCTGGAAAGAAGAAGCCAAGATTGGCCAAAATGGAAATGATCTCGGAAAATCCACTGCCCTTCAACCCTCTACTGATTTTGCTCGGCTCTGTCACCGCCTTGGTCATAGTATCCGCCACTATGGCTCTCGTCCTTTGTCTCAAGAAAAGCAAGAAAAATGAAACGTTCCGACGTTTGAAAGAAGAAGATCCGGAAGGCAATGAGAACAATACCAATCCTACCCATCCTGCCAATGCTGTTAAATGGTCACTTGAAAATGACCAACTTACTCTTATTACCAAATAAACATTTTTTTGCATCGCATAATTTCATTTCATTTATAGTTCTCAGACATAGCGGCAGCCTCCTCACTTCGAGGCTGCGCGCGCGCTCGCAAGGCGGACACGCCATCTAGTAGTACGTTCTGTTACATACTGTTTCAACTTTTGTACACAAACTCGTGAGGCGGAGCTTTCTAAACAAACCTGTTTTTCCAGCTTTGTACATTTTGATTTGCCGGATAATACACAAAGCATGACTTTTTTAGCCTCATCTAATTTGATTACCGATCTGAAATTCAAGCAAAAAGTGGGTGTGAAAGCCGACGCTCATGTGGAAGCCCTTGCAGTGATCAATCAAGAGAATACAGCCACTATTGAAGAGCAAAACTTGAAGATCGACATTGAAGCTCGTGATGAATTGCAGATCAATGCCAAGCTCTTTTTAAAAAGTTTCAAACCTGATTTAGCCCTGGAGGCTTTGCAAACACTCAAAGAAGCCTTAGGTAATTGAAAATATTTTTTTTCCGTCAAAATGACGGGAGTTTTGACACTCCGTACTGGATTATTGCAGGTGTGCAAAAAATCGATTCCTTAACTCTGACAGTGCCCGCGGATGGTATTGAGTGGATTGGCATAGGTGCACATTCTGTCAATGAAGAAGCATCTAGTGTCAAAGATGAGGAAGATCCGGAACGTCGCAGCATTTCACAGCAAATGAAGCTTTTATGGAAAGAGTTGACGGAAAAACTTGAAAATGACATAACAACTCTAGGATTATGTGATCTAGAAACGGACGTCTTTTTCAATCTTTTCAATGAAGCAGCAATCAAACCAAGCAATTTTCAGGTAAATTATAAGTTTAATTTATGTCGCAGTCAATTTTGCATGAAAAATACGAAAAATACAAGCTTTAAAAAAATGCGAAAACACATGTTCCGTTTCTCATATTCACACCTTTGATTTCACGGAAAAATTACAAAAATATTTTTTGTCTTTTCAGGTCAACTTGAAGAGCTGTTGTGTCGTTCCACCCGACCTACAAAACTTCTCCAAAGAGCATAAGATCAAACTGAACACTCATGCGGACCCTCCAACAGTACTTAGTCCAGATTTCATGACAAGCATCCAAAAAGACTTCAAGCCTCAATGGATCATTCGGTATCAATTGTTCATTAAATCCAGGGGAGTTTTGCAAGACAAGCGATATCTCATACAGCAAAATCAAAAATGAATTTTAATTCGTTCAAATGTTTATTTTACAACACACTACTATTACAATCTTTGTCTTTTTTTTTAAATATAATGCAGAATGAATTGAAGAGAGAGATAGTTTGATTTTTGAGTTCATCTTGATCAAAATCACTAATATTTAGGCCGCATCGATTCTTTTCATCAAATCTGAATTTTATCGTCCTAAGGGTTGAACGCTGACAAAATGCATATGTTGCTGATGCAATTTCTGATCATGTCGATCTTTTTGGTACAAGCCAAAATCAATGTATGCTTCCTCCAAGCGGATGGGTCGGCGTCCTACAATCACTCTCCGGACTTTAGGACAAGATTTTCGCACGATGGCTTCGACAGAAACGTTGATGTTTTTGCAGCCAGAAAGATTGACATACGTGATTTTGGTCAATTTTGCAGCATTAAAAAAGTCTCTGAAATGCTTGGAAGAGATGTTGTTGGCATGATACAACAGCAACTTTTCCAAGTTGGTCAACTTGGCAAGGCTTTGGAGGCCTATGGGAGTTATGTTTTCTGCATGGCTTAAGCCTAACTTGCGCAGTTTTCGGCATTGGCTGATTTCGTGGCACATCGCATCGTTGTAGTTGCGGCCTTGTAACCATAAGACCTGAAAATGTTTTCAATCATAAACGACATCTAACCAAATTAAGACAAATCTTACCTCTAAGCTTGGAGCAAGGGAAGATATAATGTGTCTGATGGCTCTACCATAGAAGTCGCAATCCAAAGCCAATCGCTTCAGATTGGTACAGGTGGAGACAATGTTGTGGGCATCATCGTAGCTTAGAGTGGCTAAAGCCAAAGTCCTGAACAAATACAGTGAAGTCAAAGCTGGAAATGCTTGGACAAAGGAGCAGTCCCGCATGTAGGACCACATGTAGTGGTTTTTCCTGTAGTTTTCATCGCAACATATCAGCGATAAGGACGTGATGTTTGGACACATTTCACCCAGTCGCACCAAAGTCTCTGAACGGAGTGCGCAATTGAACAGGTGAACTTCACGCAACCTAGCACAATTGTTGCCCATGTGCAGTAACATCCGCTCCATTTCGTCGGGAGAACGGAAGTTTTTCAGTGTCATACTGGACATGAACTGGAACCTCAGGGAGACTGTTTTCACCATTGTCACGTGGGTATTTTCATTACGGTAACTAAAATCAAGCCATGTCCAGAGCACTGGGTCATTTCCAAGTTTGTACCTATGATTGAAGACCAAAAAAATCTTGACTTGCCTCGGGCACAAATAAAAAATATATCAAAACGTATCTTTGCCTTGGCGCTTCGCGCCTCGGTCGCTTTTAAAAAGATCTTACCATAGTCTGCAAACAGGCAAAACACAATGACAAAGAGTCCTGGCAGTCATGTAGGAAAAGATTTTGATGAGTAATTCATCTGGGAGCTGATTAATATGGATGCCATTATGGTTGAGATCTTCAATGGCTTCATATCTCCAATGAGCATCGCTGAGGAATTCATCGTCAAAGAGTCGTGATTCTAGACCTCCACGACTCCTCAAAAGGGATTGAATTCCTATGGATGATGAAAAATATGCAATGCAATGAAAATGTATGTGGAATTTCAATCCATCAAAGTTTCCTACCTCGAAAGGAACATCCCAATGTTGAAAATCGCTTAAAAGTGTTCATCTTTTTTATGTCATGTTTTTCTTTTTTTTCTTGACGCCAGCTTGTTTATGACGTAAAAGCTACTGCTCCTTTCAGGCCTATTATAAAGTGTTAGAAAGCAAGAGATCCAAAAGTGAAAGCAATCGCATCATTCTTCAAAAAAGCCTTGCTTTCTAAGCACTAGCAGTGAATTACTAATGGCAAAATGTTCTGTTCTGGCCACACTGTGCATTTACGACTTGGGCCTTCTTGAATTTCCTAGACATGCGCAAAGGAAGCAGGAAAAACTAATGTAGCATTATTAGCCTTTACAAGGCTAAAAATAAAGCTGATTTTCTACTAATGAAGAATCAAGTGAGTGAAGCAAGTTTCATGTCTTTATGGAAGTAAAATTGTTGAGTCACCTTTAAAAAGGACTTTTATTGGCATCTAAAGGGTTTTGAATGAATGAAAATTGGCTGCTTTCTCTTTGATGCATAATGCGCCCTCTGTTACAAACCTCGCACATTTTTTATCAGATTACCATACCAGATCAATGATAAATGTAAGTAGGATTTCTACAATGTGAAGTAATGAAATGCCTAAGAATAATCCCATGTATCCACCAATTTCTGCTAGTAAAGTCACCCCATCATACGTTATAATGTTTCTCCTTTCACTAATTCGACTTTTGAAGTAGATTTTGACTCGACTTTTGTTACTATCTTGATATGAATCATAGACTGGAAATCCTAAAGTGAATGCCATGGAGGAACATGGTTCCGAACAGTTCTTATAGGTTTTTGCCCGAAGTTCTGGAATGAATTTTATGCTTCTTTTCAAAGATTACATTGCAAAAATGATCAAATTCTTACCTTCAAAGGTGGTCTTATTCAACTGTTCTTTTTGGCTTTCATTCATTGATTTGGCATCACAAGACTTGGATTTTGCCATCGTAAAGGTGGGAAAAGTACATCCTATCGTTTCTAAAGCACTAAAATCAAGACCCTTGGTTAGGCAATTGTCTTGGAAATAATCCACGGATTTCACACATGTGTATTTTGGGCTTCCTGATCCTTCGTTTTTGGCCAATTTTCGAGGCATATCAACAGTGATTTCATGCCTAAGATCAACAAACAGTTGTTCTCCAGACACTGCTTTGATCTTCGTATCTGTATCCCTATTGTGAAGTTGACCAGCTTGATGAAAGTAAACCACGGAATTCATATTGAAAACTATAGCAATGTCTTTAATCTCCGATTTTTGAATGAAATTCGGTGTGTTGAAACTAAAACACTTTCCAAATGTATTGTATCTGCTTTCTGTCCAATCATTCTTTCCAAAAGTCAATTCAAACGTATCTTTGGATACGTTCCGGAACGTATATCGTATTTTAAAAGTAGGCGTAGTATGGTTCACATCAATGCTTTGCGCCGTAGCAATCTCCAAAGAATCCAAAACCTCACCAATGTCATAAGTAACCAAATCATGAAATTCATAAGATGTCATATTTTCAACTTCAGGATAGATGAAATCTCTTATTTGTTGAGGTGTAGAATTGTAAGATTTCAAAATGTCAGTTTTGTAAGCATATCCATAATCTGGACAAACAGACAATTGAGGAAAATGGGCGGATTTGGTGCTAAGAATATCTAAATGAGTAGATGTATCTCTATTGACAAATTTTAATACACATTGGGAGCTTTGATAGATGAACAGGGCTAAAAAGATGATATGTATTAGACAAGCAAAAGCTCTATTCACAATAACTCTTCGTTGTACCATAGTTAATACTGGACTGATGTATTTAGCGAACAAAGAGAAAATGACAGCAGTATCGGAAATACTTTCAAGTTCCTAAACAAAGAAGTACACAATTGTTCCGAAATTGGAAGCTATTATTTTTCAATACATTCACAAACTGTACAGTAAGTTTTGTCTGCTGTATCATCACAACAGTCCCCTCCGTCATAGTCACACTCAGGGACATTGTTTTCGTCATCACAAACTCCATCGCCAATCCATTCATGCATGTCGCAGGTCTTTGGTGTATCTTCTTCATCACCATTGGTCTTGCACAAACATTCAGTGCAATGAAGGTGTTCAGTGTCAGTACAACAATCTCCTCCATCAAAATTACATTCAAAAATATTGTTTTCATCTTCACAGTATCCATCGCCTATCCATTGCTTACTTTTACTTGGACAATCTTGAAATTCTTGACATGGTTCCATGTCTTCATTCATTCCTTGACATGGGTTTTTCAATTCATTGAGTACACAATTTCTTGACCTTTGACGAGTTGCATTTTGACCTGTTTGACTACAATCGGTCCATTCTGTCCATTCTGTCCACTCACCTAAAATGGATACATATTTCAACGTAATACTCTCGTAAATAGAATCTGATGATTTATACTTTTGACAAGAATTCTTGGATCAATCCATATGTCCTCCGTGATTAACTGTGGGTCATCTTCAGCAATGATGTTATTCAATGTTGAGCAGGGAAAATTCTTGTAATTGATACTGATACCTTGACAAAATGTTTGACTGTTCAAACAATGACTCAAACATTCTATCTTAGATGTCGTCCTTTGAAAAGATTCAAGAATATCAAATGATTTTACATATGATTTTCGATACAATCTCGATACGAAGCAGTAGTTTTTGCAAACACAAAGAAGGAGAAAAATGTACAAAATTCGACCCAACATTACTTCTTCACTTCTCTTAGATGACTGTGAACTGCGGAAAGATTTCCTAGTTGCAACTTGGTGAAAGTGCAACATTGCAAAACCAAAAGAATGAATAATTTTTAGTGGCAATGGTTTGAAAAGTCTATTTCAATATAGGATTGCATTATATAAGTAGATAGACTTGGTTTCACAAACAAAAGCATGCTCTTTCGAACAGACATCGTCATACCATGTTTCGTTTTGGTAGACACCAATGGTAACACAATGATGACCGGTTTTATTGTTAGGCTCTGAAGGTGCCCAGTTGAAATAAGTCACCTTCGTATTGTCCTTCGCATATCTCCAGCTTTGAAAATCATAAGATTATACACAGTGTTTGAAAATCACAGAAAAAGTCTCATTCAACATTGCGAGCGAACCGAGCTACGTTTACATTTTGAGTGGACAAAAGTTAATTAAAAATGCCAAAAATGGTCCAAGAAAAAACTTTGTATTTAGGTATGTAAAACTATGTACTTATCTTGGATTTTCAGTTGATGCGTCATTTGGGACTTTTGTTCGGATTTGCACCCTTAGGAAAACCTCTAAAAACGGATTTGACTTTAATGGATAACTTTTCGGATAAGCCAAGAATGTCTTTGATGTTTACCTTGACAAGAGACATCGAAAAAACATAAGAATATGGATAATTAATCCAAAATACATTTGTAATAAAAGTTTAACTAATTTTGGTGGGATTTGAAATGGCCAATCTGGTAACTCTTGTTAACCTGCATTCCAGGAGGGAAAAGTAGCGTCCTTTGCTTTTCGACGCCAACATTCAGTTCAATTTGAACAAGTGACTCAGCTACACTAGAGCAACACAATCCAAACTCACGATTTTTCGTAATTCAAAAGCCAATCTTTAAACATGCCTTTCATCAAGCTTCAATCAAGTGACGGCGAAGTCTTCCCCGTTGACGTGGAGATCGCTAAGCAATCCGTAACCATCAAAACCATGTTGGAAGACCTCGGCGGCATGGAAGACGGAGACGAAGTTGTCCCCCTTCCCAATGTCAACGCCGCCATCTTGAAAAAGGTGATCCAATGGTCTACTTACCACAAGGACGATCCTGACCAAGAAAAGAAAACCGATGACATCATAAGTTGGGATAACGATTTCCTCAAAGTCGACCAAGGAACGATTTTTGAACTTACCCTCGCCGCCAATTACTTGGACATTAAAGGACTTCTCGATGTCACTTGCAAAACTGTGGCCAACAACATGATCATAGGCAAAAGTGTTGAGGAACTCCGCAAGACCATCAATGAAAGATCTTGTTGATGTGTATCCAAAATGAATAAAACAATGAATAACTTCAACACGATTCATTTCTTCACGCTACTTTATTTCACATTTGTTTTGAGAGTTAGAAAAAGATGATTTTACTTTTGATTTTACCTTTAGTTTTGTCTTGCCCTTCACCTCCTACAACTACAACAACCACAAGAAGACCTGGTTTATTGACCTATACACCGAGGATGGCAATAGAGGTTGCCGGATATGACAGACATTCTATGTATCCCGATTGTCCCAAGTTCTTTAGCGAATGTCGGATAGTAGAATTGGACAATAGATCTATGGTATCTTTGGCACATGATGTAGATTCGGATTTGGAATTAGATTATAATTTTGCAGTTTCGAGTAATAACGTCATGAGATTAGATGTCAATAAAACTCATGAATTGGATCAAAATTATTTGACATACTTTCGTGTAAGTATCCGGATTTTGATCCTGAATTTTATCCGGATTTTTACAATTATAGGACACTACTCCATTTAATGTGTATGGAGACGCAACATGCATGTATTCGATCAACCCCTCTGCAATAAGATGCACATTTTTATGGCATGATTCAAGACACAGATTCCACAAATCCATACTGTATCAACCAGCATCTGGCGTAACCGTCATGGCAAGGGTACCAACATACGATCTTCCAAGCTACCATCCCCATGGCAGATCCAAAATGCAGAGAGATGAATCCGAACCTCTTCCCAATGCAACACCGCCTCCAGCATCACCAGAAGAATCTGATCTTTTGAGAAACCGCCATAGATCATCCAAGACAAAACCGGGAAACCGGTTTACGACTTTCTTAACAACCGAAGAACCTCTTCCCAATGCTACACCAGGATCAGAATCATCAGAAGAAAATGATCCATTGACCAACTATGGATATTCAAGAGCAGATGATGCCTTATCCTGGTTTTATAGGAACGTTTTACCTTTGAATGAACAAAACCTGAAAGATTTAGATTTTGGACGACATGACGATACTGAAAAGGCTATTATTACAGTGACTATCAAATACACTACAGAATTTGCTTCAACTTTGGGAATTCGAATAGAAAAGGGACTTTATTTTGTGGGTCTTTGGACAATTGAAGTAAGCTTTCGTGTTGAAATTAGACATTTTGAGTGAAAATGTTCATTATTCTTAGACTCTCAATCAAGTATTCAGAAACAGCAAAACTCTCACTCGATTCAAATTGAGATGTATGACATTGATGAACATTGAAGATATACCAAACAACAAACTTGAAAGGATTGAAGAGACCAAAAAAGTCAACAAAATAATTACTGGAGTGGAAGAATCACAAGATGCTCCAAGTCAAAGTTATTTCAATAGGTAAAAGTCAAACTTTTATCAAAATGTTTAATGATATTTCCACCAGGTGGCAGAAATATCAAAAAAGTTACACCATATTTGACACATTTTCTTTCAGTAACCATGAAGCTAGATATTCCAATGACATTGTTATAGCCTATGTTCATGAATTGTCAGGGTATGCCGGAAAAGCTCTGCCTTATTTGATGCATTTGGGTGCTTCTGGGGTAGTCATTAGGTTTGATGGACTTTTCGATCCATACCTACTTGCTCATGAGGTTGGCCATGTCCTTGGAGCTGGGCATAGGTAATATCGTTCAACTTTAACTTATAATGTCAAGATATATTGAAACATTTTTACAGGCAAGATCCTGGAGATCCCTTGTACAATAACCGAGGATCCATGTTTTACTCCCAAGGTTTCAAGTCCTCTCCCACTGGATACTGCACTATTATGGCGGATGATCAAATGTGTAAAAGTGTACCTTACTATTCCAGTCCCAAGTTCAAGATGCGTGGAATCAACCTTAAAATCTTTAATAAACCACCCAAACCGTTTGAGGTCTTAGGTGATGATACACATGATAATGCCAGATGGATAAAAGAAAATCGCTTTATTCTCTTCAATATTGGTAATGAGACCATGGAATGTCCCAAGAATAATGGATACTCCATCAATCCACATACTATACTTTGTCTTCTTCATGGTAAAAGAGATCGAAAAGGCAAATTTTGTTCTGAAGAAACACATTATGCAATCCCTCCGGAATATTGAAAAAATCGTCAAAATGGATTTTAAAATATCAATTGTTCATTTAATTATCATTTTGTTGAAAATAATTGTGATATTTTCCGTTTGTTGGACTAATTTTGGTTTTCATCACCAAAGACTTTAATTTTTCCAGTCACCATTGTTCGACAGATTGGACACCTCTTATCCTCACTATTGCAGAAATGAGTTGCGCAACTTTCGCAAAAAGTTGCATGACCACAAGGTGATAGTAGAAAAGTTTGGGTCCTTGGTTCGAAACAAATGCTACACATTGGCTCTTCATAGTTTGGATTTTTCATAGCTTGTAATCTCCTCTGTCGTTGTAAAATAGAGACTTTTGGTGTGGTTTTGACTAAAAGTACGTTGGCCAATTTCGGTGATATCTCTGTAATCTTATTTGAATAGAAGCTCATTAGTAAACTCTTCACTTCAACTGACATTTTCTCGGGCAGAATTGTTATTCTTTTCATAGTTTCGTCCTCTGATGATATGTCATAATATAATCCAGATGATTTGAAGTTTATGTTCAAATCTTTTCTGACACTTGCACAAGATCTTGAATTGCAACTGATGAATATTATACTGCAATAATCAAGGTTACCGCATTTTTCAACAATTTCAATCTTTAAAATGTCGGTCAATGGAATTTTAATTTTGACTAACCGATCCGGATGTGTCAAGAGGGGAATTTTCATTGAAATTGCATTTGGGGTAAAATACACCTAAAAGAATAAAAACGATCACAAATATGTTCAGCTATGAATAAGAAAAAACCTTTACCATTTCTTTCTTTTTAATTAATTTGTAGGACCCGATTCTAATTGATCGATAAGTTAGGCCCAATTGGATCGAGGGGGCTGGAGTAGATGAAGTTAAGACAGGATTATGTTGTACTGGTGGATGGTTATTATTTTCATTCATTCTTGTCTTCTGGATGAACAGCAGTAAGTGAAGATTTGTTTTGATTTTTCAATTTCCAGTGCAGTGGGTGCACCGCAGAAAGGTTTCGTGATTTAGAAGCCGTTGTAGATGTACAAGTAAGTGCAAGATAGACAGGAAAGAGAGTAAAAGAAAAAGAATTTGAAATCTCGAAGGAATAAATAGATAACATTTTATTTACCGAAACATTGTCTTATTCAATTCACGCAACCTCCTTCTTGACATTGCACCTATCAGCATTACAGAAACATTCTTATTTTTCCAGATATCATAGCTCGACAAGTTGTAAAATTGGTAGATGTCGTTAACAGGATCATTTTCTATCGGTGATGGTTATTATCCTCACTATTAAAGAAATGAGTTGCGAAACTTTCGCAAAAAGTTGCGTGACCACAAAGTTCGGGTCCTTGGTTCGTTATTCTGCAGTTTATTATCCATTGTTACATGCGACATGGGACAGTAATTTAGATTGTTACAATGATGATTCAGTCGATAAAATACAAGTTATAAATCTACATAGAACATTTTTACATTCTTCCGGAATATTCGTCTTCGTCCTCAGAAGAGAGAGTTTCATCTATTTGGGCTGTTTGGTACAAGACTTCAACCAATCCCACCAGCATATTAAAGAGTACGTCTCCAATCATTTTGTTGGCGGTGAAAACAGCGTCGCATTCTTCTCTAATCATTTTGAGAGTGTCCTTTTTGTGGCTTTTTACAGCTTCTTTCTGTCTTCTTATTTGAGCTTTGGCGGCTTTTTTCACCGAAGCTTCGTCGGTTGGTAGATTCTCCTTTTGGAGCTGGTATCTTGTGATTGTCATTTGGGCACGTAATTTCTCTACCGTTGGCACTGGAGTTGATCTCACCCGAGAGGCCAGGTCGTTGCATCGGTCAACAAAGTAAGACTCTTCGATAGGCCTTGGATCTTCAACAACTTTTTCTTCATCATTTTGTTGTATCGGTGGATGGTTAATATTTTTACTCATACTTGTCTTCTTGTCTCCTTTTGTAAGTGAAGATTTGTTTAGATTTTTCAATCGCCAGTGTAGTGGATTTGGCTGCAGTGTAGTTCTGTACTACCGCCCGCCTGGCTCTTGTCTGCTCATGTTTCTTGAAAAGTAAATCCCTGTAAGCCCTAGGGCTCTTTGAGCGCTACGAAAGGTTTCGTGATTTAGAAGCCGTTGTAGATGTACAAGATCGGTAGGAAATAGAGTACAGAAAAGAATATGAAATCTCGAAGGAAAAATAAATAGATAACATCTCATTTAGCGAAGCATTGTCTTATTCAATTCACGCAACCTCCTTCTTGACATTGCACAAATCAGCATTCGCGTTGAACCAATGATTTGTGCCAAAATAATACAAAATGTAACCTTTAGACTATGTAATTCGGCTTTTATATAAACTTTGGATTTGAGGATTTGATACAAAAGATTTTGTACGTGCTATGTATGTCAAAGTTCATGCAAGATGTTATATTTCTTGAAAGGTAAATACCTATAAGCGCTATAAGCCCAAAAACCGTAAAGGTCAAATTATTATCAGTCGCATACGTACGTACGTGCTACGTAGGCAATGAGTAAATTATCTTTTTTGTGTAATAGCCCTATAAAAGGCCATGCTTTATGTTGACCCCCCAGTCTTTTCCCAAAGGTTACAGGCTAAAGAGTAAAGATGAGGCATAAACTTGTCACAGTTTTTCTCCTGACAATTATTGCCACTGTTTCAAGTGAGGAATGTCCTCAAAATGGCATATTTTATACAGGAACGAATTTTACTATGGTTGGAGGACTACCAAGAGGTTGGAATTATTGGCACTCATGTGCAGATCTTTGCAAAAATGAACCGAAATGTAACTTTTGGAGTACTGTTCATGAAGTTCTCTACAGTGATCATAACAGGCAAAAATGTTACTTGTTTGAGTCAGTAACTGGAACAAGGTATCCAGACCATGAGAATATCCTATACTATAGTGGACTCAGAAATTGCACTTTCATTGAACTAGAGATTCCGGACACTGTCTATGTTCCTGGGACACCTGGAGGATCTTGGACACCTGCAGAGATTTCAATAACCAGACAAAAGATTTTACAAATGTTAAGTCCAGTTGAAGAAGTCAATCAAGCTAATTATGATGATTGGAATGATGAGATACGCAGAGTAAAGGTGAACGAAAACTCTTTTATTAGGTTGGGTTTTCATGATTGCTTGAGATATGAAGATGGTTCGGGTGGTTGTGATGGTTGTTTAAGTTGGAAAAACATGGGCGCAAGACCTGGACCAAACTCCAGCTATCCACACGAAGACAGAACGGATAACAATGACATGTCTAAGACACTTTTTTGGTTGGAACAACTATACACCAAAACAGATTGGCCATTTACTTACTCAGGACCTAACTACTCTGAAACTCTGAAAAACACTGGTAAATCCAGAGCTGATTTATGGGCTTTTGCATCTTGGGTAGCTCTAGAAAGAAGAGTTGAGAGAGCCAATCATGCTTGTGAACACGATTACTTAAACAGGCAACAGATTCCTTTACTGGAAGGCAGAGACAAGTGTGACATTAAACTTCACCAAGTTCATAAGTTCAGGTATGGCAGGAAGGACTGTATCCCAACTGATCCTGATTTACCCTACAAAGCAGCCCAACATGAACACCATCCATTGATGCATGGAACAGGTACTGAAGCTGTTCAATTTATGAAGGAGGAATTTGGCATGCCTGCCCATGAGTTTGTAGCCTTGATGGCCGTCCACTCAGGTGCTGACCATTCAGATATTGGCATCCATACCGCGTACAATTGGTTTGCGCCGAACTACCTAAGTAATATGTACCACAAAATGTTGGCTTCCAGACCTACTTATCAAATCAACCCATCTATTCTTGGCATAGGTGATATCAGAGTTTTCAATATTCATTCATGTACAAACTTTTCATATTATTTATCATTAGGTGATCATGGTAGGAATCATGGTGTCTTTGGCAGAGAAAATTCAACCGCCCAATACTTTACTGCTGCAGCTATGGCCAATGGTGAACCTTACCCTATGGGTGCTACCAGATGGAGGGCCTTTTGCAGTCACATTGATTGGACTACACCAGATAAAGGACCCTGTTTATGGAGACCAATGCAACATAACGGCCAACAAAGTTGCTTTGATGGTATTGATGCTAATGGTACAATTAGAATGAAAACAGAATACGTCTGTGACGGTTCTTTCATTGATGAAAAGTTAGTTGAACATAATAGAACGTGGAATTGGGAAGTGTGGCCAGATGAAGATTTAGAAAAGCAATGGAGTGGTGAATTTGCAATGTTGTTCGAGTATGGATTGTACAAGAAGTTTGAGAGTAGTAAACCTTCTTATAGACCTGTAGGGTGTCCTGGTTTACCAGACAAGTGGGAAGATATGCCATATAGTGGGCATGACATGAACTGGACCAAAATTGAGAGATGCCCATTGAATGATTATGCACCTGAAGGAAAACCATTGTACCAAATTGTTGAAGATACAGCTGATGATCATGATGTATTTGGTCAAAATCTTTTGGCTGCTTTTGAACGAATGATCCAAAATGGATATGATCCAATTTTGGATTTGCAAGATGCTCCAACTAATTCCTGGTTTGGTTACTACACTATGGAAAATCAAGATAGATTTTCTGATGCTTTGGATGAAAACTTTGAAGACTTTGTAGTTGAAAATGCTCCTTTGACCTTCACTGATCCCAATGCTGATCCTTACGTTTGTGCATTGGCTGCGGTTTCATACTATAAGTGCAGATTTACTTTTAGCCAAGTGGCTGAAATTGCAAAATTGCAATATTCTTACCCTTTGCAATTTACCCCTTGATCAAAACAATAAAACCTTTTCCGATTCCTTTTATTTTTAACTTGGTCTTCATTCGGTGATTCTAATATTCATGATTTTAGCAAAAGAGTCGATGGTGCTTGGTTCTATCTTTATACCTACATATTCATCGATTCTGTTATCCACTAAATGTTTTGTCTGGCTATTCACTTTTATCTTGATTACACCAGTGCTATCAAGTATAACTTCCACATGTTGAGTTTCACTGATTCCAAAACTTGGAAACTGAATTGAAGCTCTATCTTCATCATTGTTGCCATAAAAATTGGTCGTGAATTTCAAATATCCGGCATGATATCCTCGTCTACAATTATGATTTGACAAACAGCTGCAATATTCGATGTTGAAATCTTCGAATCTTAGGAAACCTATGCAATTGACAATGATATCATTATAGTCTTCATAGTCTTCATAATAGTTTTCCTTTGTAGTACTTCTCGTTAGATTTGTCACGGAATGTGCTTCGAACTCAAATCGAATTTGAAGGGCTCCTTTCCAATCATTTAACCTTTTATATCGACTCGTTGCGACTTTACCGGTAATTTGAAGATCCAAATCCTCTGAACATGTCAGGTCTCCAATAACAATTTCTCCCAATCCGGGTTGATCATATTCAAAACCAGTTATGGGTAAAAGCCAATCAGATCTAATTCTTCCATGATTTCCAACACAAGTGCAATTTAGGCAATAAGACTTACTAGTCGTGTTCTCAAAAGCTCCATCGAAAAAGTACTGCGAGCCACCATTTCTGTCTAGCCACCAAGCTTTAGGCAAACCGTTCAAGTTATAGGTCAAAGATTTGCAATCAAAATTTATGTCTTGCCAACATGATCCTCTGGATTCTGATATCAATCTCCTCATTTGAGTTGGGTCTTGTTCGTCATCATAAGGAACGACTGTATAATTCTTCTCAAAATCACAAAATACTTGCAATGGAGGTTGGTTAAAACCAAAACGGTAATTTCTACTAGATGACGGACCATCAGGATCTATGAAGTACTTTCCACTTTGAGTAATTCCATGATATCGGAGATGCTTGCAATCGTGTACGAACGTCATTCTTTTCATCTCTTGTAAGTTTCTGACCAACATTTTCAAAGGTTTAGTCTCATTTTTCAATTCCATCAATTCCATTCTCAACGACTGATTTTCTTTTTGGATAACCATTAGCCAAACTGCGAAGAGTAGCATAATAGTAAGGACTATACCAATGATGGATGCCAATTTCTTTCCAGATAAACATCGAGTGAACCAAGTTGAACCAGTTGAACTGGAGTCTTGAAAATTAAACCTTTGGGCATCGGAGCCTAAAGAATTTTCTGAAAGTCTCTCCATGATCACGAGTTTTACAGTAATTAACAAGAAACGAGTTCTAAGATGAGATAAGATAGTCAGATGTTCGTAAATGTTCTAACCAGTTCTAAAATTGCAAACTATTCTTAGTAAAATTATGCTGACTACTCGCAATCCGTTACAGATGAATCTACGTAATCAAAACAGAAGAACAAACCAAACTTTTAAATGTTCAAGTTCAAGTTGATACCTAAATATATAGCTATCTACAAAGACAAACAAAAGAGAAAATATTGATTGGAAGCATCAGCTGAAAAATTCCTAGAATTGTGTGGTGATATTCAAAAATTGTTCTCCTATATGACCTGGAAATGCACTTATTCGTGCTTTCTGCTTTTTCATTATTTTAGAATACACATACAAATACATAGAAAATAATGTGATACGTTGTGATAAGGGACAAACTGTCACCAAATGTTGCTTCTAGCTTCTGGATGAAGTGACACTTGAAGAGGAACTCCGGTAGAGACCTGTTCATTCAATATGCGAATCTTATCCTTTTTTCTCTTTTTTGGCATTATTTATGCCCACAAAGATGAGGCTTACACTAACCAGGAACTAACAGAGCTTGTCAATGACTTGAGCAACAAATTGGATACGTTTATGAATATCCAGAATATATTTGGAAAAATTGATGACTTGCAAGTCAAATTTGATGAATTGAAAAGCAACTTGACAAGTCAAGAATCCAGAATCCAGGCCAATGAAGCAGACATTTTGCAAAACAAGGACATCATTGAAAATGAAATTGATGAATTGAAAACCAACTTGACAAGTCAAGATTCAAGGATAGAAGTAATTGAGACAAACCAAGATGATATGAGACAAATGAAGCAAACATCAGTTCAAATTCGGATGACTCACAGGTACTTTTTCCTAGAAAATCAAAAAAGAGTGCAAATAAAATGTTGGGTTTTTTCTAGGCTTTGAATTCTACCTTCAACAATCTTGGTATATTTACGGCTGTCTTTGAAGGTCGCAATGACAGCCTTAGTTCTAGTGGTGAAAAAATCACTTTTGATGAAACTGAAACCAACATTGGCTACGGAATGGACTAATCTACAGGGATTTTTACGGCGCCTGTTTCTGGCACCTATTCCTTCTCTTTCTCAGTTCTGATGTCAGGCTGGATTTTGGCAAATAAGTCCGTTAAAATCATTTTGAGAGTCTCTTGATCAAGGCGATAAGATATATTTGGATTTGCATTGTAACGTATTAGATTTAATTGAGCACGGTTTTGCTCATGAGGCTCGGTTCTATGGTCAATTAGTAATGGCAACATAAGAATAAAATACTATTTGAAACCACCTTTTATCATTGTATTCATTTCGACTAATAACACTCCATTGGATTGGTCACATTTAAAGTAATTTTAACATGAAATTGACCAATTGAACGAATCAAGAAAGTGGCACAAATCAAATCAATCTAGGTTCTGAAAAAACTATTTACCGGAAAGAACATAAATTCATTCACAAAACCTTTCAGTTGCGTCGACAGCTGAACCGGAATTTGACAACCAAAACAAACCGAATTTTAGAAGAAGATCATGGAATCTTTTGACTTTATAGAAATTCCGGAAGCAACTCAAAGGTCCTCTTGTGAAACTTGTGAGCGTCCAGCACGCACATGCTGGTGTGATCATATCGCGAATCCCAAAGTCAAACTGACGAGAACACAAATAGTGATAATTCAACATCCAAACGAAAGAAAACGAGCAATTCGGACCGCAAAAATGCTAGAAAATGGACTAGAAAATTGTCACATATTTGTCAGGCGAAAAGTTAAAGATTTGAATAGAGAAGACGAAAAGTTAAGACATTGGCTTGAACATCCTGGTGCTCATGTTTTATTTCCACAAGAAGACGCGAAAACACCTGAAGATCTAGTCAAAAATGACAATCTAGCAAAAATAGTGTTGATTGTCCTCGACGGAACGTGGGACGAAGCCAAGAAAATGTACAATTGGAGTCCCATTTTGCAAAGTTTACCCAAAATGAAACTTGAACTGAACGTCAAGAGTTTGTATGTGGTCAAAACTCAGCCCAATGACAAGTGCTTGTCCACTGTCGAATGTGTTGCTCATGCTGTTGCTCAACTGGAGGAAAATCCAGCATTGGTTGAAGTCTTAACAAGACCATTGTTAGCTTTGTGTAGCATTCAAATCAGTCATGGTGCTGTCAAACATGATTCAAAAGAGTTCAAAAAAGACATCTCTGAATTTCAAAAAGACAATTTCAGGAAGCAATGATTTATTTTCTGTCTTTGATTTTTCAGATGGATTTGATGGGCTTTGAGATCAATGTGGTGTGGACCGTTCTGATATTTTTCACCGTTTATATGAGCATCTTTAGCTTCATGATCAATGTACTGGAACCAATTACACCTAAGATTATCAGTGATGCTTTTGGATACGGCAAAACGACCAACAGTAACTTGAACGGACTTGTCAGATTGATTCAAGTACCTAAATCATGGTTTTTGCATTTCTACATCTTCGCGGTGATTTTCATGGCCTTTCTCTTATCTATGGTACTCAAAGTTGTGGTTTGGGGCCAAACATTACCTGCGTACATGTCGACATTCATGGACTTTTTTACCACTGAATCCAGGATGACAGGTACCACTCCAGAAGGCATCTTATTGGCCATGATTCTAATGAACATTCAATGCTTAAGAAGATTATACGAGTGCTTATACATCAATGTCAATTCTGGCTCTAAGATGAACATTTTACATTACATCGTTGGATTTGCCCACTATTTCTGCACAGGTGTTGGTTACTTGAGCGAATCTCCAGGATTCAGTTCTCACTTCCAGTTTGTCCATTGGATCAATGTCATGCCTCAATGGAGCAACTTTCAATGGAAATTCTTTTTATACATTGGACTATTTGCCTTTGCTTGGTACCAACAATTTCAAACCCACAAGATTTTTGCATCTCTTAAAAAATATTATGTTGGAACGCATTCTGTACCTCATGGAGGCTTATTTACTTATGTCTCGTGTCCTCATTACTTGTGTGAAATCCTTATTTATCTCTCCCTGGCATTGATATTGGGACTTAGACATCAAACGGCTTGGTTGATATTTGGTTGGGTCCTCATTAATCAAGTCATCGCAGGCCTCATGAGTCATTGGTGGTACCGCAAAAATTTCAAAAATTATCCTACTCAACGTAAAGCTGTCTTTCCATATTTACTTTAGTTTCAATAAAGACTCTGAAAAATTCATTTTCGATGATAAATGACGTAGTTACAGCTTTAGTTTAAGAGATGCTTTAAAGTTTAGGCCTACAGGTAATGGATAGGGGAAGTCTATGAGACTACTCACGAAGCAGCTGGAGCGCCTTTGAGTTTTCTCCAAAATGACCCCCTCTGCTCATTAGTCTGTCAACTCGCGAACAAGAAACATGAAGGCACCGAAATATCCACTTTTCATTGTGATAACGTCTCTTCAAATCAATTTTGCAAAAATCATTAAAGGTAGGTCTGAATTTCTGTCATTCTGTACGTAAAAGTTCCATCATTTCTTCCCGCAAAAAAAAACCCCTAATATATTGGCACAGTACAAAATCCCTGGAATATTTGTGAATATGTTTCAATTTGGATACAATCTAAATGCTGGCTGATGGAAGTTTACATAGTTCCTAAGAATTTTTGGTGTCAAATTGTCAACTGTTTTTACATTTGCAGAGCCCCAATTTGATGAGTTACTACAAAAAGTGCCCTTCTTCGAAAATGAAATTCTGTCAGCAGGATCTAGAGAAGCAATTGGCCCGCGGTTATCTGCAGAAGATTTCAGGTTAGCCTCAAAAGTGGAGGACACAGATCCAGTATTAGATGAGAATCTACCCGATCCCATCTTTTTAGCTCAAGCCTTCGAAGGTGATATCAAAATAACCAAAGATGAATTAGCCAAAAACGCTCTCAAAGACAGTCGAAAATTGTGGCGTAAAGGAAAAGTGCCTTACGTCATATCCAACCAATACAGTCAATACGAACGAAGTGTAATTGCCGCAGCTATTCAAGAATACTACAAACGAACTTGCATCAAGTTTGTACCGCGCAAAAAAGAACGAGACTACATTTACATCCTGAAAGGTAACGGATGTCACAGCAAAGTGGGTCGGCAAAAAGGTCGGCAAATTCTAAGTCTGGGACGAGGTTGTGTATACAAAGGTATCGTTGAACACGAGTTGATGCATGCCATTGGATTTTGGCATGAGCAATCGCGATACGACAGGGACTCTCATGTCTACATAAATTGGCAAAATATTTTACCCAGTGCCACCTTCAATTTCATGAAGTTCAGTCCCAGTCAAATATCTACCTTGAAAGCGCCCTATGACACTTGTTCTGTGATGCATTATGGAGAAAGAGCCTTTAGTTGGAATGGGTTTCCTACTATTACTAAACGCCGCTATTCTAGATGTAAAATGGGACAGCGAAAAGGTTTTAGTGATTTAGACGTGAAAAAAATCAACTCATTATACAAATGTAATTCTGGAGGAGGAGGAGGAGGCACATCCATCACCACCAGCAAGCCTAAACCCGACTGTCAAGACACCAATGAGTAAGTTATCATTCTTGGTACCTTAGGACCCATAAAAAATGTTGCTCATTTGCTAAAATTGTTAGTTTATGAGTGGGTCATTTTTCAACTACACTGAAAAGTGTGTCATTCTCCATATAGTAGGTCAAGATTTTCATTTCACAGAGGGGGATTCCTCCATGAAATAAGACCTCCTCTCCTTGATGATTTCTTGATAGTTTATAAAAGATGGCTCAGCTAATTAATCTTGCCAATCTTGATTTCTTGTGCCAAGGTAGATTTAAAAGTCATCATTGCTTATTTCATTAGCCTGCTGCTAATAAAGCAAAGTAATTTGTGACTTCTTTTTAGGTACTGCGCAACATGGGCTGTGCAAGGTGAATGCAAACGCAACCCTGGTTACATGCGGAAGAAATGTCAAATTGCGTGTAAACAATGCCGAGAGAAATGTGCTGACCACCATGTTCATTGTGATGCGTGGACGGCGCGAGGAGAATGCTTAAGAAATCCACTCTACATGAATATCTACTGTCGAAAATCGTGTGGAAAATGTTAATTTTGTTGCACTCTTCACAAAGGTTAAAATTTGCCATTGAAGTCTCATTTCAAAAAATGTTTGAATTTTCGCGCCAAAAATCTAGGCTCACTTTTTGGCAAGAAAGTTAAAATGTGACATTGTGCGTGATTTTCAACCACTGTGCTACCTATGGACTGCTATACAAGAATAAAACACCTCATTTTTAAAGTTTGCAGGTTTCTGAAGGAAAATCTAAGATTTTGATAATTTCCATGAAGAAAAATGTGCTATAGCTCATCTCTCTCGCACTTTCACATTTCTCTATGTCCATCCAAACGCTAATGAATCAGGCCCTTTCTGTGTGTTTTTGGGTGGTCATGATTGATGTTGCATTTATTACTACTTTCTATCATCCTGTTTTCTCATGCAAATTGCAATTTGCTTAGAGACCCACGTAGTGATTTTTCTTTGTCGTCGACGCTGAATGCGAAAAAAAACTCTGTTGCATTTTGATGAGATCTACTCAAACAAAATTGCTACTTATCAAACTGACATTTTCCCATAGATTGGCATCTTGTAAAAACGATGGATCACTATGGGCAATTTTGGTGAAATTCTTTACGAATAAAAAAAAGTCGCTAGGCACCATTAAACTGACTTTTACGACTAATCAAAGTAAAATGCATCTACTGCTGAGGGAGGCTACTTAGGCTAAAGCGGCTAAAGTGGCTTTTAGAGAGGTGGAAATGGATAGAAACTTTTTCGATTCTAATGGTTGCGTTTTAAAAAACAAGACACAAAAATAAAGTTTTCAAAAATGTATGACGTGGCGTGATCGGGAATTGTTTCTTCTTTTTCTTAGACAAGCATTTTCAAACTTTAAGGACCGTTCGTGAAACTCTCACGGTCAAAATGTTCTAAAAGTGAAGACATGTTTTCTGATTGGGTATGTCGGCTCGACACTGTCGGGAAAACTGGTCCTCTTTGGCCCGCAGCTGTGTGTGTGTCCCCCCCGCTGCATTGTTGGGTGACTACAAGGCAGTGCAGTGCGTCTGTAGGCTTTTAGCAAAAAACATGTTTCTTTTCATTATTTTGTTCGGCTGTTTCGTTGTCTGGTATTTTCTTGCCTGGAAACATCCTAAAAACTTTCCTCCAGGACCTAGACTGCATTTACCCTTGCTTGGAGACTCTTTATCTATGCTGATTAATGGTGATGTGTATCAAAGTATGCGACAACTGAGTGACAAGTATGGAGACTATTGTGGATTTTGGCTCGGAAAATATCGGGCAGTGACAATCAAAGATTTCGATGGAATGCATACTTTGCTTTCGCAAACTTCAACAACTGGACGGCAAAAACTTGCTGCAAAATGTAAGTTTGTGTAATTGAAAATCTTGGCAACAATTTTAATCTTAGATTTTTTATTTAGCTTTCCGCAGAGGATACAGTTTTGATTCAACACCTGGATTACTTTTATCCCAAAGCCAATCTTGGACTGAATTGAGAAGAACTTCCTTGCACTTTTTGCGAGATTTGGGAATGGGAAAGCAAGTTTTTGATGACTTGATTAACCAAGAAGTGGACAATTTTGTGCAATTTATAGATGACAACTTTGTTAACCAACCGGTGGACATTGATCCATTTTTCAATCGTGCCACTGTCGCAATAATTTGGAGAATCATAAGCAATGAGTCATTGATGATTGGATGCCCAAGGTTGGAAAAAATGTACAATGCAGCCAAAATGATTGCCGTAGAATTTGGTGACAGTTTCATCCAATCCACCATAGACAACGAATCTGCTTTTTATTGGGTTCAAAAACTAGGCTATTCTAAAATGAAGACTTATTTTGAGGACATGTTTGAAGAATTTGAGACACTGATTCATGACTTACAATCCTCCAAGTTTGTTGACGACGAAAATCCAGCTACTATAACTGAACAATATGTCAAGAAGATGAAGGCTATCACGGATGAAAATCACGTTTTATTTGGCTCCAGGGGACATTTGAATCTACTCAATGTATTGTCGGATTTGATCATTGCTGGTTCAGATACATCTGCCAATGCATTACAGTGGTCAATGTTGTATCTCATGCTCCATCCGGAACATCAGTTGCGATTAGTGGAAGAAGCTGATTTCGATGAGAAACCTTTCACTGAAGCCTTTCTTTGGGAAGTTCATCGTAAAGGCAAAGTTGTGCCGACATCAGTATTTCATGTGACAAACGAAGATACTGAAGTCAAAGACTATTTTCTTCCCAAAGGAACGATAATCATACCGCTGATTGGGGAAATAATGCGGAACCCAGAATACTTTCCGAAGCCTGAGGAGTTTGATCCGGAACGCTATTTGAGCTACGAAAATGATAAACTGCATTGTCATCCTCATCCCAAACTTATTCCTTTTGGCATTGGAAGACGCAGGTGCTTGGGAGAGCCTATCGCAAATGTGTCCTTGAAAACATTTGTTTCTAAACTGATTCAAAAGTATGAATTAGTTCCAGCATCAAAATTGCAAGATTTGCCCAGAGAAGGTTACATCAAGGGTCCAATGCCATTCAAGATGATTTTCAAGCCTCGCAAATAGTTATTAAAAAAGACTGAAACCCACGATGGAGAATGTAGACCTGTAAATGACTGAATTCAATCTTTATTTACCAAAGCAAAATTAGATCTTTTCAAATACACGGTCAAGTAAATGCAAATCTTGATGAAACCGCAACCGGCAGTAAGAATGATTATTGCACCAGGAAATGTTTGGATTGTCTGCAATCAAGAAAGTTTGTCATTACATAGTATATACATACGCAAAGAAGAAAATTGAACTTACGTAATTGTAGAGCTGTTTGTAAATTGGATTAGAAATCAAGGGTACGATAGCGGTAATGATAGCCACAGTTCCATAAATCTTCCCAATATCATTGGGATGAACACAAAATGATAACAAAGTTCTTGAAGCTGCCCAACATCCCAAAGTTATTACAGTGATTGACATCATAGCAAAATAGGCCCAAAGGTTCGTAATCCATGGAAGTGCCACATACACCAAAGATGTCAACCCCCAGGCAATCAAACAGAAAATACTTTCGTGTACTTTAAGGAATGGCATAACCAAAATAGCGAAAATACTCATTAAAGCTTGTATGGCAGATACATAATAAGAGTATTCAGTAGGTGTGAAGTTTTCGAACACCATCAGCATATAATTGTATTGTAAAGACCAATACCATTCACTGTCAAACCAATTCAACGCATGAGCAATTAGGAGTATAATTAAAATGAAATTCAATTGTCCTTCTCTGGCTTTAGTCATGGTTTCAAAGGTTTGCTTGATGGGGGTAATCAAAAACCGATGGATACAATTTGTAAGGGATACATATTTGAACTCTTTAGTTGTAATGGGTTCATCAACACATGTGGTAAGGTACAGCAAAGCTAGGCTTTGGCAACATAAGCATGTAAGAAAAGTTCCAAGAGTTGTAAGATGGGGAGACAGCAAACAGCCCAAAACAGATCCCAAGATTTCAAAACCATCAATTCTGGCTAAAGTTGCTGCTCGTGTGCTTTCTGATGACACTGAAGCTCCGAAGCTGTACGACCCTAGGTAATACACTGAATAGCCACCCAAAAGGTTGTAAAATAAACCATTGGTCAAGTAAAAGAATCCTGTTGGTAATTCTCGGACCCAGATCAAATTGATGATTTTAACCACGCTGGTTATGATACCCCCAACTAAGGGACAAATCATCAATGGTTTTCGACCAAAATCATCAGCCAAACTACCCACAAATATTGCATATACCAATGCAGGTACACCCACGATCCATGCATTCACCATTTCAAAATTGTTCAACCAAACTTGAACCTCACCCATAACTTCAATGTTGGTTTCATTGGTTAAATCGTCACAATTTGCACCAGTGTAATTCAGTTCATCCAAGCATATTTTCCACATTTGTAAGTTGGTATCTACACGAGCTCCATAAATGAGCCACAAACCAAAAGATATGAGAAATGCACTGGGCTCTAAAGTCAGGCCTATTTTTTTCAGTTTAGCCTTGAGACTTTGTTGTATCCAACAGCAGCCTTCAACTTCAGCTTCAATCTCGATAGTTTTGCTTTCTATTGTGTCAGTGACTTCACCGGTAGCTTTTGGAGCACTCGAAGCATCACCTAGGAATGCTTCCTGTAGTTCCAAGGATTCGTCGGTGTTTTTGGACATGTTGATTCTTCAAAGGCAACTTCAAAAATAGAGGAGTTTTATGCAAATTTTGGTGAATAGATAAAAGTTTATCGGTTCATGTTCTAAAACTGTCGTTTGAAAAGCGTCATAAACACTAAACAAACAATCTCATAAATCCGTTGTTAACAAGTAATATTTAAAAGTGCTTCAAAAATTAGAGTTCAAAGTATATATATTGCGATACGACTCAAAAGGCCAGGAGAGTTGAGTTGAGCCACCGCCGCTAGATGGACCATCCATGGTTTTCAATTTTTTAAAAATTTCGAATAAACCAGTTTTCCTTCCAAGAAATACTGTTGTATTCTTGCTTGAGTCTTGACGATTTGATGCCTTCGTCGCAATTGATTTCACGAGTTTTGATTACATTTGCATGATGAAAGGAGGTTTCGTGATTTGTCGTAAACCATTGCGTTTTCAAAAGTGTCAAAACAATAATAAAAGAGACCGAAAATCGAAATTTTACAGAATACTCAAACGTTTGAATTGAATTGAACCTTGAAAGTCCACAAAACCGAGAATGTCGAAGCTGTTGGACAAAATGAAAAACATGGACTTGTATCTGCTACTAGAAGTCGAAGCCGACGCCGATGAAAACATCATCAAAAAGGCTTACAGAAAAAAGGCTCTCAAATGCCATCCAGACAAAAATCCGGATAACCCCAAAGCTGCAGAATTGTTTCATCAATTATCCGAAGCATTGTCAGTATTAACAGACGAGGAAGCACGGAAAGCATACGACAATGTTTTGAAGGCTAAAAAGGCCAATGAGCTGCGAAATAGAAAATTAGATGCTAAAAGGAAAAAGATGAAGGATGAGCTTGAAGCTCGAGAAAAGGCAGCCTTTGAAGAAAAGTCCGATGATGTTTTAGCTGGAGAGAAGCTAAAGACCGAGATTGAAAGGTTGCAAAAGGAAGGCCAAAGACAATTAGAAGAGGAACAAGAGAGGCTAAGACAAATGTTGAACGAAGAAAAAGTATCGATGATGTCCAAAGCTGCCGAAAGCTCAAAAAAGTTGAAAGTCAGATGGAAAGGTTCCCATTACGATGAAGACAGACTTCGACAATTATTTTGCAAATATGGTGACGTTGGTGATGTGGTCGTCCTGGAAAACAAGAAAGAAAAGGGAAAATTTTCCGCTTTGATCGAAATGATGAATGGATCCGCGGCCAAAATGGCAGTTAATATTGAAAGGGGCGATCAAGATCATCCCTTCAAGAAAATTGAATTGCTTGAAGATAAGTCAGGAGTAGAAACTCAATCAAATCCAACTTTTAGTGCTCCTAACCCATCTTCGTATCAACCGCCTGAACCTCAGACTACTTTCAATGATTTTGAGTCTCTGGTAATGCGACAATTACGACAAGCAGAGGAACGTAAACGACTTATAGAAGAGATCGAAAATAACGAATAAAATAGTCGGAAGACAATTGTTTATGTAAAAGACCGTTTTATTTTCATCTGTGATGGTAGTAATGACAGGTTTTGTGTTTGTATCTTTTTCTAAAGCTTGTTGTACGGTTTAAAGATGGCGAACACACATAAATTCTCGAAAAAAGTTTTTTTTGGGGAGGGGGTCATCATTGTGTCATTTGTTGTACTTCTAAAGCAGAAGTTTTTTGTTAGCAGAAAGAGAGAAAGATAGACGAGGCAGTTTGTATGTACAATATCATCAGGGTTCGATAGTAGAGTAGTAGTAGTTGGGTTTGCGAGGAAAATTGCAAGATAATCATTGCAGATTACTTTTCGTGTTATGCCAAAAATAGATTTTTAGAGCAAAGTTGATCTTGAGGGGAGTCTTATTTTAGTGTTTTTTCAATCGGCATTGTTGGAAGAAAATCTGTAAGTTTTTCTTGTGTTTTATAACTACACTTGTTGAGCATTACAGCAAGAATCTTTTTTGCGAATGTGATTTGGTAGGGAGGGTGGAAGAAAAAAAGTTTCGATCTTGCGCGCGCAAAATGATGTTCAGTCGCCATTCATACTGAAAAACGGGGCAGAAAATAAATCAACTTAGAAATGACTAGAACTATAGCTGAAAATCTTGTCTCACTGATGCTGATGCCAATGGAAAATGTCAAGTGTTTTTCTTTTTTTGTTACCGTAAGATTTTGATTTTGATTTTGTAGTCGCGAATATGAATTACACATGCAAATTTGGGATCAACAGTAAAAAATAATAGAGAAATGCCCTGGATCAATTTTTAGCCATCATTCCTTTGGTAAGTTTATCAAAAATCAATGGTTGCGTAGAGAGTAGAGTGGGCATAATTTAAATGCGGCTACAATTCTTGGTAATTTACGGTAGATAGGGGGAAAGTTTAGACATTTATGGCACATTCAACAGCAGTCGTCGAATGAACAAGAATTCGATAGTTTTCGATCTGGCACCATTCCTTTTACATTCTTGCATAATTAATTAATGGTTTCTAATAAAAGTCTGAGGATTCTAAGGTCTTGCATTGCTTTGACAAAGTAGCATATTGTCCATGATTATGGCCTGCCATCAGCGCGTCGGTCGCCTCAGTGCCGCCCAAGCGGACTGTACTGTGCCCGCCTCCGCGGAGACTGGCGTAATGCCCGCGGCGGCCCAAAGTCATGGTAGCAGGCAAATTGTCCATGCCCCTATAGGCTGAATGTTGTTGTGAATTACGCCCCAAAGTCCCAATGTTGGACATCGACGGCTTGGCGTGATGAGGAAGATGGTGACCATGGGAACCATGCCCGTGTCCGTGGGAAGGGCCCAATGTAGCTGCGTGGGCGGGATGATGCCCGGGTGGTGCGCCGGATGCTCCATAAGCCAGGTGCGAAGGACCAAGAGCTGAATGACCGTTGAGAGTGCCATGATACGGCGGGGGTTGCGGGGGGGTATGCATCGTCCGGGGGCCTCGGTGTTGACTGTAGGTGCCGACACCGCTTATGGAGCCGGGTGAGGGTCCTAAAGCTTGAGAAGTCATGCGTGGGCGTTCAATAGTTGATAAAGGCATGTAGGGGTCTTGGTCGTCCACCTTGATGTATCTGCCCTTGTGCTTGAAGTAAATCCATGTGTGAGAATTGCACCACACAAGAGTGGTGAATAAAAAGCCAGAAATTGCCGAAGATATCAGGAGAATAATGAGGCCGAGGAGGCCGCTGTCACATACAGCAACTAGAGCTGTACTGTAAGATCTGCAATGAGAAGAAGGTCATGATTAATAAGGTCAAACAAAGAAAGGACATTCAACAAAAGTGTCATACCTAAATATGGGTTCGCAACGTAGCTGCATCTTCAAGTCGCCCATCAGTTTGATGGTGTCTTCGGTCTTTTGTTCCAGCACATCTAAAGCTACCAATTCAGATTGGGAGTAATGCTGCCTTGCAATGCCAGAAATTTGTCTGACACGAATGTCAATATCATTGATAGCTCTCTCCGAATCCTGCAAAGAAATATGCCATATTGAAAAAAAAATTTCAAACATAATTTTTGTTGATAAACTTACTGCAATCGGTCTTTCGAAGGGATTTTCTCGTCCAATGGCACATTGCAAGTAATAAGATGAAATATCCTTGCTGATCTTGTCTTGCATGATGTGCATCACCCACGGAGTAGGATCGTGGCAGAAATCCGCAAGAGCCACCGAGGCCGTGGTATATACACTAGCCAAGAGCCATAGGAATATGATGGAGAAGAGACCGCAGACGCTAAAGAGGATCAAAACGCATCTTGAATGCACAATAGCCCCAACGAAAAGGAGGAGACAAAATAGGGTAAAGAGTCCTTGTAAAGCCATGGTGACTGGCCAACGGTAACGTTCGACGATTGAGGACCAAAGTGGTATATGACGCAAGTCGATTCTAAAAAAAAATCCACGGATTAGTTCGGAAACCATAATTCAAGTGGTTTTGTGACCTCAATTTTAGTCACGTTTTACATACCTTTTTTGGGGATTATTGACAGTCAAACGGATATCATCCATGGCCTCCAAACCCACAGTAATGTTCTTAAAGATCTCGTTTGAATTATCCATGATCTTCAAATGCGACTCGGCACTGTTTTGAATATCCCGTTGAAAAGGACCGTCGTATAGCTTATTCATATTCTGTTCAATATGTTTTTGTAGAACGTCATTGTAGACACGAGACATTTCTTGGATTCGTCTCACAATGTTGTTGATTTCTTCAGTGGCCTTTTCGAATTCAGTGACGCCTCCATGCAAGACGTGATTGCCATAGAAGCCTCCCGCTAAGCCTGCGGCTGTGACTAAGGCAAAGAAACTGAGGATGCACCGAATAGGCCGAGATTTACGGTGTTTGGTACTTTTAGTGTCGCAACAGCGTGTGCATAAATAGATGAGCAACACCACCAAAGTAGTTATGAGCCATGCTGAAAAATGCAAAAAATACTTAGAAAATTCGTCACTGTTCGCATGTTAGCTACAAAGAGCAGCCGATATCCCTTCATTTTGACGGATTTCTTTTCAGACTTGAAAGTGGCCAGTTTTTGATACTCTGTCTTTTCACTAAACTAAGCATGAAAAGCTATTGAAGCTGAGAGGGGGAAATATTAGAAAGCCACAAGTGTTGACATAAAGGATCTCTTAGAAAGCAGCAGTATGTTGAGAGAGGTCATTAGAAAAAGGCTTATGGTGTGACTGGGACTGCTGCTGCTGCTGCTGTTTCTTGTGCTAACACCAGTGTATTATTGGATCACTTCTTGAAACTGGGGAGAGATTTTCAAGTTCGAAAAACAATAGGAATAATGTCATGAGACAAATGATAACTTTCCAAGACACAAAAAGAAAATTAATTATGTTTAAGACCGATTCTGTATAACAAGTAACACACTGTTGATAGTCAAGCACATTCTTAGCAGTCAATGCATCATCATGTCAGCATTGTGGCCTCACACGAGAGGAATCTGGATAATTTCCCCCCGCCCTCGCCTCGTTCTCGGCTCTCAGAAACTCTTAATAATAGGGATGAAGAAAGTTCCGCAACTTTCCCCTCATTCATTACTTCCATTCCGTCAAAAGTCAAATATGACATGATTCCTTTGTCATAAAATGACCGGAAATGAATGCCAAGAAACGATTAGGTAGCAATTAAGGCTGCATGACGCATGTACTATTGATTTTTTACACCTCTCTTCTTCTCTTCATGCTTAGAATAGACTTCTTCGTGGTGCATTCCCTTAGCCTACTAATAGCATTAGAAATATGATTACCTGCTGGTACTGAGGCCAAGATTCCCAAGCTCTCCAAATAGAGGTCATTTTCCGGATTGAATGTAGGATCCACGTGGTGAAACGTAATATTGACGTGGGGGGCTGAGTGGAATATTTTAGCCCAAAGGGTGGGCTCGTAGGCCATTTGAGCCTGACTGTGGGTGCTGATTAAACTCATTTTTTTCAGAGCAGGAAGCTGGAACAGAAGAAAAGAAGGGGTCCATTAGCTCTCATTTTCTTCTCTGTAGGACACTTTTATGGTTGGCCAAGTGAATTCAATTAAGCCCCCACAAAAAAGGAAAAACTTTTGTACGCACGCTAACAAAGTTGCTGAGGTTGCATGACAGACGGAAAAGCAAAGTTCCGCTTTTTGAGGATTGAGAATTGACCTACTTAGCGACAACTTCCTTGTCTATTGTCTTAACAATCGGTAACTGCTTTAAAAGAGATGAATAGGACATTTTTTGCGCAGTCAGTATCGTATTACTACGATCTCATTTGTAATGCATAACAGACTTGTAGTCACTCCCCAGAGAGTCTTACACTTGTTCCCATATCTCTGTTTGATCATCATCATTTGTTTACATTTGGATTTCCTTTCCTTAGATTTCGTCTGCTATATGCTCTAAAATTTTGCTCCCCTCCTCCTAGGCTAAATCCATCTTGCACTAGACACAATTTGAAATATCACCTTTGAACTGCAAAAAGTGCACTAAAATGCATAACAACTCAATGATCTTTCTTTTGCTGAAATCCTACCTTTTGCATCTTCACATTTCAATAATTTTCTGTCAAATGGTGCATTTGTTTGCCCAGCTGTGCCAGATGACACAGTAATTTCGCGAATTTTTAATGAAAAACAAGTTTTGTTATTTCCCTTATTTTGTTGGGCTAAATGTGACCCATGAGTAATAAACTGGACAGAAATTGGAATTTATCAGATGTCTTTTTTTAAACGCCCATCATTCTGCCAAAACTAAACTAGATCTCAAATGTGTTTCACTTCGATATTTATTAGGCTTAAAAGAATTGGTGAATAAAATAAATCCTCAAATGTTAGAAGCCTAGCCATGGCTCAAGTTCAAAAATTGTGAAAAATGTAATTAAAATACCGGCGTTGACAGGAGAATGCGGACATTGCACTTATTGACTTACTTGAGTTTAAGAAGGATCCATGGTGGGAAATGTCACCTGTTAAACGGTGAAGTTAATCAATACTGTTATTCAGGGTAATTGAGCGGCAAAACTGGATTTCTTGGCCTTTTTACTCTTTCTTGACCATCGAAGCCGAGCGGCTGACAAAAACCGAAGCAGCTTTCTTCTCTCTCGCCCAAAATTCGATCGATGCAGACAAAAACTCCTACAATTGCTCATTTCTTAGCCAAATATTAGCATAAAACGCCTTAGACGTCAATTTTGTCTGACATAATGTACAGTGCTACCAGAAATGGAGTACAAGAGGGTGTGCGTTTTGTAAAAGAGACATAACATTTTGTTCTGCTTTTTGGGCTGCTAATGTTGCGCAAAGTTTTGACGCCGCCCAGGATTTTTCATTTTCGGCGTTTTTCACAATTTCCCTAGTTTTCATTCTTTAGTATAAAAATTCAAAAAATATGCTAAATGCAAACAAACATAATTCTGAATATTTGAATTTTTTTTTACATTGAAAAAAAAATCGTGAAAGCGTGAAAGCTATTTTCATGAGTTTTTGATTTGTTATGCCTGGTAACTCTGTTATTCTACTGAGAGGCACTGAGTATTGTAAACAAATGTTTATTTTTGTTGCAAAAGCAAAATGTCAAAATGAATTTAAGGTCCTCAGCGGAGCTCTCTAAGCTCTTGGGCACCTACTTGAGCCCTAGGAGTCCTGTCAAACGTCCATCATCACTTCACACACTGTGTCTACGAACTGCAGCCATTTATGCCACTACAGCACTTTATGAGTTCAATGACAAACACAAGAGTTTGTCTGTAAATCAATCAACCTTCAGCAGTACTTGGGATGACGTTTTCCCCTTGTTGGACGCGCATTTCTTAAGGTAAAATAATTACATTTCGTTTAGTATGAATATAATCTAGTGTCACTTTACAGTTTGGTTCCCTGTCATTTGTACGCCGAGTTTCTGGACAATGTTTTGTGCGCTTTGGAAGTGGCTGCGCATTACGATTCCAATGGCAAGAATTTGATGCAATATGTGATTTTGTTCTTCCCACCGAGGTCTATGAGGACATTCAAGCTTAGAAGATGTTACAAAGACCGAGTATTGATGCCGACAATTTCTTGTCTACATAAATGTGTCAATCTTGAAGAGCTCTACTTGGAGAAAGCAGATTCTCCAGCCATTACCACATATCTTTTAGCGCATATCATCAAATTCTTAAACAGAATCAGAGTTTTGGCATTGCCCAAGCAATGCGATGATGATGTGGCTTCCGTCATTGGCCTAAATTGTCCCAAATTAGAGTGTGTGATTCTAACTGGAACGTCGGTGACCAATGGTGGACTTTCCTGGTTGATGTGTTGCCGGCAATTGAACACTTTGATTATCCCTGGTTTTTTCCAAGATGTGACGCCCAAAGGCGTAGCTTTGCTACTGAATGGTCTCAAGAGTCTCAAACATGTTGTCTACGACAATATGTCAGAAGTTTTAACTTACATTGACTTCAACACGACGGATTTGATTGTGCCAATATTAGAGCTACGTACGCTTCTGTTTCATTCCATGGAATTGTTGACTTTTAACCATTTGGAATTGGTTTCCAAATTGTGTCCATACGTTGAATGGTTGAGTTTGGATTCCGCATTGTTTTACAATTTGGAAGGACTCAATGTTCTTCCACATTTGAGGCTGTTGAGGTTGAACTACAAAGGAAGACCAATTGGTAAGTATAAAAAGAACGGAACTTGGATGACATGAATCTTGCAACCTTTGTTAATGATATCTTTGTAGATGATACTGTTGTGGACTTTTTCCGAATGAGTTGTGCCCAGCTGACCACTTTGCAATTCTTTGACGTGAAAGAAATGACACTAGAAGATCTAAGTCTGGTCGGCCAATGTCCTCAACTGGAAGTTTTAGTCCTTCAAGAATGCTCAATTGTCCCGGATTGGAGGGCCAGGCTAACTCACATCAAAGTGATCTCAAGATCTGTGGACCATTTGCAAATCTTCTCATTGCAAATTCTACCTTATTCACAACTGGTGGATTTCATCTCCCTCTTTAGAGACCTGCATATTCTAGAGCTAGACAAGTGTGAATTGGACAATGCTGAACTGAAACAAGTGCTGTTGGACCAAAGTTCCTTGCATACTCTCAGATGTGGCCTATGGCCAAATATCTCGATGCAGCAATTTTCAGATTTACAAGGTGATTTTCTCAGTTGTAGACTTGAAACTTCGAGAGAGTGTCCGGATTTGGATGAGTATCTGGACCGTCGGACAATGGCTGTTAAAGTTCTGGATGAGTACGCCGGTGTGGCTCCCCTACTCAATAATCCCTGAAAAAAATGTAATGCTTGAAAAACCTCCCTAAGTAAGAGTCTCCTCAATCAAATAACTGTATGTTGCCAAAAAATTCCTGCGACGCGAGAATCCATCTTTTTTTTTATTGACATCTATTATAGAATTCTACATATACTTAGTGTTATAATGAAATATTTTATCTGTTTCATCTTGAAATTGAGCAAAGTGTTGAGAAATATAATCCTTTACACCATGCGTTAGTAGCGCCCAAAAAACTTGTCTCATGCATCAAAAAAAGGTGTTCCACAAAGTCTTATGGATCATGGATCATCATCATTGGTTGAAACCAGAACAACATCGTGTGGGGGATTTAACAGTTCATTCCATTTACATTCATTCAATCTTTATGATGAACTCATAGATATCATGCAGCAATTATAAAGAGCTATAGCTGATCCAACATATCATCATCCGGCATCCTCATTTCTTTAGAGACCAAAATCATTGATGCTATCACTGTGTTTTGAGGAAAGATGCGCTGCTGCTGCCGCTGTTGTTGGGATCATCGAGGATGTAAACACAAGGAAAAAAACATGAGTTTGTCCGCCTCAAGCATATTGATTCATTAAAGAAAGAGAACCAAGATTGATTACACTGCAGCACTATTCCTAATGTACATTTTTGTATCCGTCCATGAAGGAAGAAGCAAAGGTTGTACGAAGCTCATGTTTCTCCACTCTTTTTGGAATGTTTCGGATGATCCGGTTGAGGCTTAGCATTGTCAATGAGTTGAAATATGAGTTGAGGATACGTTTGATCGGCAAGTGCTGTCACTGTCCCGTTGATTTCCAGGTTGTGTTTTTGCTCGCCTTCGATGGCCGAGTTGTTTCTTTGGCTTCGTTCACGCCTTTGTCTGTCGCATTTTTGCACAGCGTAGACGATGATGGAGAGAAAAGTAAAAGGTGGCGGAAGCAAAGAGTCAGAGTCAAAGAATTGAATACCCATATAAGCCCGAGCATACCTGTAATTTGGTGCAGTAGTTTTTGATACGATACGTGTCATAATTACTAATTAGGGTGTTGTAAATCATAGATCAGCTACTGTATACTTACTTCCACTGTTTGTCAAGGTCATCATAGATTCTCCGGTAGGTGATGGTCATCATGACAATGAGGATACGCAGAAGGACGACACTGACCAAAAACTGATAAACGGCCCACATGGGAAGAGCAGCCGACTTTAGGTAACTGCGTAAAGAAAAAGAGGATTACAGCTTTAAGAATACAGAATATGTATTGTTGAATATTGCATTAGTTGTATCACTACGACACTTGGAAAAAAGCACTACATTGCTCTCTGCTGCACAGATACGGATACATATTACAAAATTGTCGTGCTGATGGGACCAAAAAATGAATTGTCCAACTTTTTGCAACTTGTATCCAAAAAAACTGTTCGTCTAGCAGTAGCACTAAAACGCTACAAAAACGACCCAAGCAATCAAGATTAATGAGTTTCGGATACATAGACTCAAACTGTATCGGTAAAAGTCTGATTAATAGACAAAGTTGGCAGACAAAAAAAACGAAGAAGCTGCCAATAGCTGAAAGCTTGAAGAAGAAGAGCAAAAAATGTTTTCTTCTTTAAAAAAGAGGAGAAAATTAGTGCGGGAAGAACAAAAAAGTAATAGATATTGTTCAGTGACAATTGTAAGCACTTAGAATACATAGGTTACTATACTACGGTATTAGGTGTACTATACTTCATGCCATGTTGAATACGATTATTTGGCAACATGCACATTGCACAAATATACTCACTCTATGCGGTTCACAACAGAGCTAAAAGGAGAAACATTTCGTTAGGAAAAGGAAGCAGTGAATTAGCATAGAGTACAACAAGGTTACAAAATACAAAGGCTGCTGGGCCTTTGATAGTGACAACAGTAGTAAAGCATTCAGAAGAGAATACATGCTCGTACACGGATTGCACTGGAAACTGTATATCATCATCATCTTTTACATATAGTTCTGGGAAGAAAGGACTGGTACAAGATTGGATATTGGGTAGACGTATTCACGTTTACTTTAGCTTCTTTCCTTTTGTGTCTTTCTTGCTAAAAATGACTTACCCGAAGCCTTCATCTCTGTCTATGAGGCATCCTTCAATGTCTCTTCTATTGATTCTGGCGTGCGATGGCTTAGTGGATAAGCGGCTGATGATGCATGAGGTGTTGTACAGAGTCTCTACGATGCATTCCCCTGAAAGAGGTTTTTAGGCAAATGACTTCTGGGTAATGCAATCACTCAAATCTGCTCTGGTAAGTGCCACGGTGTTTGAAAATCGTCAAAAAATATCTCAAAAATTGATTAAACAAACTTGCTGGCATAGTTGTAAAATGAGACTTTTTTAGGAATTTTATAACATGGTGAGTGCATTACTTCAACAGGAAACGGAAAACTTACTGAGTGATTTCATATCAGTATGAACATTTGATATCTGCGTCAAGCAGGTTGAATTGTAGGGTAGATCTGCCACGTCTGAATACTCGGGATTTCCACGAAACGGTTGCAAAAGAACCCAAGAAAAGTACTGAAAGACGCCCGCCGTAGCTTTGCCTGAGCCTTGTTGATCTGCAAAAAAGTTTTGAAAAGAGAAAGCTTTAGCTTTAGAACCTCATCCATTTGTTAGATGTTCTCGACGCTCACTGTGTGTGTTCTCCAAATTAACTTGCTGGCAATTTTGATTATACAACGACAAAAGATCTAGAATCTAAATCCAAGATGTCTTTCCTCGAGCTAATCTACAACAAAAAACTGCTTTGAATGGCCATTTTTTTCTGCTCTATAAACAATTTTGAAAGTTTTATAATTTTCAGTATTTGAATCTTTTATTCTAGATATGTATTCAAGGAATGTTGAAAGTTAAATTCTTGACAAAAAATGTACTTTTAACACAGTGTGTAGAACAAAACCCTCATAAAAAGTCCTCTAACATTAAGATTGACTATAAAAATGCACTGTGTTGAATATGTAGATGGCGTTCCTATTTTAAAAGCAAGTGGTAGTAGTATAATTTTGTATTAGCATTTGAAATTGTAGAGATGATGAATGGTGAGAAAAAAGGGAGGTGAGTGTTGGGTTGAAAGCGTGCTCAATGTTTGAGAAATAAAAGAATAAAGGTTAGGGGAACTTTTTTTTCTTTCGTGAATTGCGGTTTGCGATGGGTACGACGTGGGACCAGAAGCAGTGTCATGTTGGTTCTTTATGAGTATGAGGGAGTGGATTTGTATGCCTTGTGCCTTGCCAATATCTGGTGTCGCCAAATGGGAATTCTGCGAAAAGGCAGTAGTGGTAGTCTGTAAACGACTAGCAGAACAGGATTGCTCTGCCTCTGCCTGCCAATTTCAGTTTTCCTTCGTTTCCTTTCAGTAGTTTTGAGGTCAAGTCACATTAATAATGTTATTACTAATTCAGAGTATGTCTGTAGCATTCTTTTACTGCCTTACTTCCTTATAAAAAGTTTGTACTGCACTGCGTAATGTAAGTACAAATGTACGACAGTGTTTTCAAAATTACCCAAAATGGTTAGATGGCGTTTATGGATTGTATTTTGCTCATTTTCAGCATGCTACGTGGTTATTCATGCTCAAACCCAAAAGTTCCATGCAATTTTGAATTCAAGTTTTCATCAGGTAGAAAGAAATCAAATATGTAATGTTTTCCTGTAATGTATTACAATATTTTTGTTAGCCATAATTTACACCTTTCAACCGATTTTTGGCCGGTAGAGTAAAACCATATGATTATAAGCCATTCTCAAACTTTTTAAATAGAGATAATAAATCTTTGGCTGACGATGATCATGAAGAAACTAATAATCTTATCTGCATTTTGACTTTATTAAAGTGCATATGTAATGCAACTTATGACTTGTCATGCATCATATATCTTTCCATAAGACATCATCATCCTCTTCCAAATTAAGTATATGGTAATGCATAAAAGAAGAAGATGTGTTTAGCTAGATCAAAGAATACTCACTCCGTCTTATTCTTAGAGTAGTATATGTAGTTGTAGGCTATAGAATTTTTGGGATATAATAATCTCGAGAGATATGATGATCAAAATCATGCTTAGTAGTATGTTTACTATTGCAGAGTTGCATCATTCTTTGATTTTTGATGATATTTTTGGCCTCGGTTTTGTGAAGCCTTACCTGAAGCCATATTGAAGATGTAGGACACCCCAGAGGAGAAAGCAATCATGATCACGGCAAAGGTTATGAGAAATAACAAGACATCTTTCATCATGTGATTCATCGATAAGATAATAGGACCGAAATACTTGGAGGCAATGCCAACCTAAAAATTCGATACAAATTCCACACTAAAAACTACTGCAATAGAGTCAAAGTTTCCCAACAACTCTCATAACCTTCAAATACATCTTCAATTTGGCAATTTTATAGTAGTATATCCCGATGTACTCAGTAATTTGGCGGATGTATTCATTATGCTAAAGTGTATTGGAGAGAGGGTTGATTAAGTACCTGATGCCATATTGAAGATGTACGAGGTTCCCGAGGCAAAAGCCACCATGACGATGGTAAAGGTTATGAGAAATAACAAGGAATCTTTCAACATGTGATTCATCGATAAGATTATCGGACCGAAATACTTTGAGGCAATGCCCACCTAAAACAAAGACCGCAAGTTCTACAAGTTAGAAAAGCTGCTGCTCATCAAAGGTGTACGCTTATTCTCTTCTTTGCTAAATGTAATCATAGATGAAAGATGCCCCAGTGATTTCAAAGGCCAATAACCAAATACAAATGTGTATTACGACGTCTTTGCCTCCCAGAGAGTAATCCACACCGTCAAATACTACACTGGTTCTTTTTTCTCTCAAAATCTTACAAAGCAGAACATAGAGAGTACATATGCCAATACATCCAGTCTCACAAATACATCAGGATACGATACAACATAGCACAAGATTCTACAATTTCAGTTTTCTCAGGAAGAAAAACGATACAGCTTCACTCTTCAGACCATTCATGAATGTATTCATACCACATCACAAACTTGCGCATTCCGTTTTCATTCATATTTTTCACCAGATACAGATGGATACATTTCTAGGTACACAGCTTACATCATCATCCACAAAATCCCCATTCTTATGCATATACAATACTGACTTCAATTTCTTTTATCTTCATCGTGATACATCCAATTGTGCATTTATTACATTAGCAGCAGCAAAAATACATCCAAACTTTACAATTTATTCAACAATGAATAAAGAAAAGAAAAAAATAAACTTTGCATATAAAAGAAGAAGCATGTTTCCCCCAACTTTTCACACGCTCAACATTTTAGTCTAATGGTAAAATGTTCAGCAATGCTTTGAAGCTACCTACAATCTACATTTTCTATTCTCTGTGTTTGGCATAGTATTTACATTACAACTTGTACTACATAGTTGTCCCATATAGGCAAAATAGAAAAATGCTAGAGGCTTATGCGATTGTGCTCAGGTGGTGCAATCTATCAAAGTGATGTAGTTCGAGAGAGAGTATTTTTTGCCTACTTGCATTCACTTGATTCAATTATCATCAATAGAATTACATTCTATTCCGTTCATTCATGCAGTGTGCTTTTCATTGGAAGTGATTTGCATCTCACAAATAAAGAACCAAAGTGATACTGCTTTTGGCTGGTACCATTGCTTTTAATGGAGAGACCCTGAAAATGGAAAGATACAAGTGCTCTCCATTTTGGGGATCTGCAGATCTGTACCTGATGCCATGTTAAAGATGTAGGACACCCCAGAGGCAAACGCGACCATAACCACCGTAAAGGTTATGAGAAATAATGTAACATCTTTCATCAGTTGATTCAGGGCTAAAACTATGGGGCCGAAATGTTTAGAGGCCACGCCCACCTAAGAAATTGGAAGAGAATCAATTTTCAAAATTCAAGCATTTGTTTTTTCAAGCTAAAGCCTAAGTCGATATCTGGCTTTGATTAAATTCAGCGTGCACCTCTGGAAAATGGCACAGTGTTGAAAATGTATTCAACACCGCACTGTGGAAAAAGAAGATAGGTAATCAATCATATCATATTAGATTATTGTGGTAGATGTCGTGTGGTTTGTGTTTCAATTATGATTGCTACCTTGATTGTCTTGAGTATTGCTAAGCTAAAAGCCGCTCCCCAAAGTATCCGTCCTGAGGCGGCCAGTTGATTCATATCAATCATCCCCAGCTTTCCTTCGTTTTCTGTAACCAGTAGGTTCTCCATCAACTTCATAAGGAGTCCGATGAGAAAGAAGCAGTCGGAGCAGATGTTATACATATGCCAGAAAGTGAGGTATCGTTTGAAGAATCGACGATCGGCCACCGGTTTCGGACTCTCCAATTGCCACAGAAAGTAGGCTAGAAAATACAACTACTGCGTCAAATCCCAATATTTACACTTGTCAAATACTGCTGCTGCTACTCGATACATATAGCTAAGGTGTGATCTGCTGCATTATTATTATTCAATGCTAAAGTACCAGAGTCTCTGTTTACTCGATAGTATTTGGCTGTTTCTGGTTCATTATTATGCCAGACAGGCAATAGGCATATCTTCTTGAAAGAAAATACATACTTCAAGATTTTCGAGCTAAAAAAGGGCAGTGTAATTTTTGGTTTTTCACATTATCGCATTTTTTAAAGACAGAATACCAATATATAGTGTATTTGGTATCCGAAAAGAAATCTGCCTAAAACGGTCGTAACTACGTCAAAATCAGTGTAATTTATCGCACCTGTTCCCATATCTCTGAAGGTGTAGGAAACGATCCAAACCGCCGTTAAAGCATCTATCCAGAGGATGGTGGGCTTTTGGACTTCGGCCACGTAAAGAATGATGTAGAAGAGGAAAATACAGTAAGAAAAGGCGGTGTAGATGCAACGATTCAAGGGAACACGCCACTGCTTGGCAAACCACGGCATGCTCGAACCATCAACTTGATTATTCGCCTGGAAAACCAACGGAATTTATTCATTATCAATTGTAAGTTCCCTTGCTTCCGAGTTCCAACACAATAGCATACTATGAAGTACTTGTACTACAATGTAAGATTATGCTGTTATCTGTATCGGATACAGCAGACGTCGCTTGTCTACTTTGAATGACGTGCACAATGCTCAGTATGCATGTATTTTCTAAAGCTTCCACTTACGTTTGACCATGGACAGCAGGTTGAAAAGAAAGGGAATAGGAAGAGCAAGAAGTAGCAAGGAATCTGCTTGATAACGTGCAGGAATCGCAGGTACCAGGGCATGTCGATCCACAGCAATTGTTGACGGGCTGTATAGGTTTCTTGCTGCAAAGAACCCAAAAGTAGATTTAGACTTATTATTGGAAAGGAAAAAAAGATGATTGAGCACTTCAATTACCTAGCCTTACATAAGGTATTTACGGTATACTAAGACGCTTTCAGAAAATTGACATTGGGTAAAAGGGATATGAAAGATGATCTTGTGCCACTGATAGCCGAAAAAGCTATATCAGGTTATCTTATGACGTATCGTGCGGAACCCCTACTCCTCTCACCGATACGCTTTCTTGAATTCCTTTTAGGCCTTTTACTCTCTTTCTCTCTTCTGTTGTGGCTTACATACAACTTCCGCTCACACTCAAACTTAATTAGCAAGCTTTTAAAAGTTGTTGAGATTATTCCTGCAACAATTGAATTGATTGCATCTATCTCCTATTATCATTGTGAGCTGGGAGTGCACCTTAAAGGCATTGGTCCAGATTGATTATGATTCCTCTATTGTGCTGCTTGTCAATACTTTCCCAATACACTTGCTAGATGGCTAAAGTAAATACTAAGGTATGCTGGCTCTTGACCTGATGTAAGTATAGATAAACAATACGACTGTCGAGTCCGAGGAAAAGGAACTCTCAGAATGAATGAAAAATACAGTCATACCTCGAATTCCGCGAAAATGTACTAGTATGTAATGTATCCATTAATACCGAACACGAAGATTGAATACAAAGGTTCGGTATTGGCACAAAAGTACCATAAAAGCTGGAAACGGAGACAGAAAGTTATGTCCCCTTAGAGATTTACGGCAAAGACGGAATGTAAAGTAAGAAGATTCCATTGCACAGCAGTGGCTATGTATCTCGAAAAAAATCTGTCAGATTAGAAATGCGGCGAAATGCTGCAGTCTAAGCAAAAGAAATCTGAGCAGAATGTGATTTTTACTGCGGACACAAATCATCTGGCTTCGTGGTACTACTGCTCTACTGGGGTGTAAGGGATTGTAATGCGCCAAACAAGAGAGTCACCATTACGACAGCAGATGCACTACTAGACACTACTCGACTACAGTGCTTAATCAGGACAGAAACGACGCAAGAAATAAGGCCTGTGAGAAAGAAGGGCGGCGCAACTGTTAAAAAAGATGTGCCCCAGTGGTAATACTCTGCTGTAGTGTAACTAAAGCAGAAGCCATTCATTCATGTATTTATGTATCCTGCTTACAACACTGCATCCATTCATTTCTGACATTTCGAGAAATGGGTTGCAACTTCAAAAGACAAATGAGCATTGACAATTGTCTCATTTCCACACACAGAAAAAGATTCCCAATTTTTTACATATTAAGAAATCACACAAAGAATTCGTTAAACTTTGTTTACATTCAAGCCAAAGGAGGTCCATTCATTTTGACGACTTTTTTATTGATAGAAATGTTTGTGGACATCAGAGACAAACGGACATAAGATGAGACGCTTGGTGCCAACCACTTCTCTACAGCAGCAGCAGTTCATTGTGCTTGACATTTCTATTATCGGGGTTTCAGACGGAAAGCAATTTATGTGCAATTGGATTTTGTGGCCTCCAATTTAGGGTTAAGCAAGTGTTGGGTGTTAGGTTCAATCTTGGACATGGGCATGCTGGCAACTTGTTTGGGGTCTCAGATTCCGTTCGTCAATAGGAAACAGACTTTATATAACCAAGCGCCTGCCGTCTGCCAGGCCTGCCGCTGAAGCTTCATCTGGTCGTGGTGGAAAAGCTTTTCAGCAGATGCAGAGAGTGGAGGCCACTTTGGCAGACCTCAAAAAACCCCATAGTATGGAGGACAATATACGACAATGGCCTAAATAATGCGCTGCGCTACTGTGTCGCCGTCCTCCTCATGTGTATTGCTTGGTGGCCTCTCGGCTCTCTCGGCCTCTATTCATGCCGGACTGAAGATACTGTCAAACTTCCGGAATGATCCGTAAGCTCCTGGCAACACATATCCGGTAGGAAAACTGAAACGGTTGCTACCTTAGAAAAATTTGGGTTCCTTAGCTTCTTTCCCAGAGGATTTCTGTTCCATGTCGGAGAAATGCATCTGTAAAATTCGCCTTTGCGTTTTACTGCGGTGGTCTTTCTTGCCTAATCTTTGCTGCATATCTAATGTCTATCTGGCAAGAATACGTAATTGGAGTGCAAAAGAAGTGACAGCATAGTAGCAGTATTTTCCAGCTTACGATAGCAAATACAGGAGAGTATTTGTACATTTTCTTAGCCTATAAATAATTCCCCACCTTTCGTCATGCATGCATCAGATGCATAAATGTGATAAATCGTTACGTTAATTGGCTGTGATACATTTTCTCAAAGTCAAACCATAAAGGTAATTTTCGATCCCATAATGCATCATGATTTACGGTGTGCTAATGCAGATGCTTTTGCCTCCACAAATGTGATAAACAGTTGACTAAGTCAGCCGAAAAGGCAAAAACAAAGCCTGAAGGAAGCATAGAAAAAATAATGTTTCAATTTACGCTTGATGAATTTCTATGAATGGAATTAAAGTTGACAAGTTTTGTTTGTTCGAGGACGATTCTGCGATGAGGGATTTTTTTTTCTTTGCCAGGAGAAGAACTAGAAGATGTTGTGAAAGTAATAGGCTGCTTTTGTTGAAAGTTGACAAGAGGAAAACTTTCCAGTTCTGCTCCTTGAGAATATTAGTCGTGTTGATGGAATCTCTGCACTCTGCAGCAGCAGCGCCAACAGTGCATTGACAAACTTGAAAAATGACTCAAAACGAAGCATAACTTTTTTTCTATAAGATGATTTTACACCGCATGACGCCGTTCTTGGCTTTTCTACTTTTTCAATCAATCATAAAATTATGATCCCAAAAATACAATGTTTGGATGGTCTTTGTTTTCTCTTCCATTTTCCCTCTTTTGTGAGAAGAACTCTTCACTCTTTCAAATGGTCTCCGAGGCATTTTCATCTTCTACGCCCGAATGTGTCATTTCCATGTCCCATTTTATGCCCAATTGCATGCCAGTGCCAGACTACTGTGCTGCTTCTCAAACAGACCCCAAGACCATCATCCAGCAGTAGTCAAGAATACTACTTGACTCGTTCAAAGTAATCCTTCGGGAATCGGAATGGAGTCGAGGAGCAGCCTGCTACATAAATTGTTCCTAGTAAATTAGAGTAGTAGCTATGTAGTCCTGACAAAATGACTACTCTTAGACTTGTGGCGGGGCCACTAGTTTTTTCTTTCCTTTCTCGCATTTGATGGGCCGTAAGACATTAGCATATCGATTTCCATCTAGCACTGCGTGCTGTTTGCATTACGCATAAGGCGCGCGGTGATCGCAAAATAAAGAAATTGTGCATATAAATTATGCATTCGTTACTATCAACTATGCCATCTTGTTCGCTTTGGTGACTCTACGACGAAAATTACACAAATTAGATCCCGGGCGTTAATTCGAAAATGGGGGCTAAATCAGATCAAAAGTTTACTGAAGTCCTACCGGTAGATCGATTTCGCCAAACTTCTTGAGCAAGACATATTGGAAGCGTTCGTGGGCCACGAACTTCTTGCGCGAGTCCAAAATGGCGATGATGTAGTTGGCATCTTTGTGCGTCAAGCCATCGTGTGTTTTCGTTTGTAGAAAAGTCTCCACTTCTTCCAGATTCTCACATTGTTCTAACAAAGAGATGGCGTAATTCTCACATCTGTAAAACAAAAATAGAAACAATAGTTAAATATAAAGTTTTCTTTTAATTTTCAATTATGAACATCAGAAGAGAGTCTTAAAAAACAAAGTTTTTCATCTCCAATCATTAATGTTTGATGTGTGCTGCACCCACAAGAAATGCACTGCAAGAAAATGTCCCAATTTCGTGTGATGAGAAACGTTATACTATTACTGCGAAAATACTGCAAAAGCAAAACTATCTAGGTGTCCAAAGTACCAAAGCTCTGGACGATTAGTTCGAGTCCTTTCATAAGTTTTATTTTGGAAGAAATATGACAAAAAAAAACCTCTTTCTGTCTTCGCTCGCTTCGCTTCGCACCTCGCCCGCTTCGCTTTAGATATGAACGCGGTAATGTAAAAAGTGGTCAACTATCTGCTTCTGAAGAGACTCTTTAAAAAGAATCGGGCGAAAAAAAGTTATGATGCTTTTTTGTTACGAGCCCTCAATCTAAGCAAAGAGTCGTCGTTTATCTTCCATGGAAGGAAGGAAAGAAAGAAAGAAAGCTGCTTGGAGGCTTATTACGAGAACGCCAGTTGTGAAGCATCTCGTCAATATATCTTCATATCTCACAACACTCTACTATTTCTATCACTTTCAGAGAAGAGGGGCCAGAAAACATTCATAAACGAACGGCCCATCTCACGTTAGTAGCCTCGCTATTTCATTTTCATCGCCTTCTTCTGTATCAATTCTCTACTATGCTTTCTTCAGAACATTCAGTGAATGTCTCATGGGAATGGTAGTTTGACAAAAGCTTTACAGGAGGATATTACACCATCGCGTTCCATCCGTTTGGGCTTTTATTGAGGGATTTATCGGCTGCTACTGAATCGATAGATTTTCTCTTTTACGACGTCAAAGTATTTGCCTTGGCAAATGCAAATTCATTATCATCCTAAGGAAACATGTCACATCTGTATTTGGCTTTACTTTTATTAGCTTTGAACAGCTTTTTTTTGATTACTTGTCATGGTATAAAAGCTTGCACTCATTCATCAAGTATCAGAGCATCAAAGAACATCAAAGAAGCAAGATGAAGTTGATCTTGATCCTTGCAACGCTTTTGGCCATTTTTGAAGCTTCGAATGCTTGTATCAATCCTTGTAATGGGGTGACAGCAGCCACCTGCACTGCTCCTTGCTTTACATGTGGATTGTGCTCGACAAGGTGTTGTCAGTCGCTTTTTGGACGGTCTGAATCGGAAAATCCCCAAACTGCTGACCGACTTTTCTTTAACCTTCCTTGTGCCACTGGTAGACAGGAAAACGAAGAAGAAGAAGAAGAAGAAGACCCAGACATGGATCCAGGTACGTGAGCTACTTTTAAAACTTGCTTGGACACCCAGTAGTACCTAATGTTACTAACTTTTGTCTTTTTTCAGCTCTCAATGAATTAGAAATGCAATCTTTCTCTGTTTGTAACAATGACGGTGAGCCTGGATTGACTTGGGACGAAGTGGACCTCTGTTTGGTAAGATTACTATTTAATCTATTTCTCGATACATATCTTAATTTGCAATTGTATTGTAGACCACATTTGGACATCTGTTCAAGGATGTCAACATTCCTACCAAAGAGGATTTCGAGCATTTTGATACAAATGCCGACGGCGTCCTATTCTATGAAGAATGGTTAAACACCTTGGGAACTCACTAAATAAGGATCCAATCGAATAAAGAAAGTATTGCAGCATAATTTGCTTACCTATGCTCGATATCCGAGTATTCGCGTTTGTATTCCGGCGTAGCCTTGCCCTTTGCCGAAGCCTCGCAGGCAAATTCAAAGCACTTTTTGACGGGACAGAAGAATTCGGATGAAACGTCATTGACATTTTCCAGAGAGGCGACAATGTAGGCGGGACTGGTAATGGCTTTGAAAATCTCGATTCGTTTGAGTGGATCTGTAATCTTGTCGATACGTTCCAGTCTGTATCCGTAGCGGAAGAGTATCTTGACACGTTCGTAGTCGTTGTGCTTGGCCGCGTAGAGCATCGAGGCTGAATTGACCTTGGGTCCCGTCGAACCGGCGTAAGCTTTGCTTTTGTGCGTGAACTTCTTTGTTTTATGGTTCTAAAAAGATTAATGATCATCTTTCCGTCGCACCCGCACAACACTATTTCTTTTTTGTTTTATCCTACAGATTAAACTTTTTCTACATTTGCAATTAAATGGGATTTCTATCTTTTTTGTTTTGCTATATACCGTAGATTGCCTATTTAACGCCCAGGCGTTAATAAAAAATTTCGAGCTCTGAGGGGGCGTTAATGAGGAATTGTACAACACAGATAATAAATGAGTAGGCGTTATTTCTGTGCGTTGATTCAGATTGGGCGTTGGGCGTTTAATAGGTTATCTACGGTACTTTACTTCTGTCTGTAGAGTATTAGTGAACAGTTGAGTTTCAAGATGGCAAACTTTGAAAAACATTCTTCAAACAAGTTCTCTTCTAGAAAGTTGAGGAGAAAAAACTTTGCAGCTTCAGGGGGGCTCTGAACCCTGCCTGAAATTCTTTTCTTAATGAGAAAAATTCCCTGCTCGCTTGCCTCGTTTTAAAAGAGTCAAATCATGTCTGTTTAATTTCCTTCCCAGCTTCTGCACTGCAGTTGGAGTAAATCTTCAAAGTTAGATACATACCTGGTTCCATTTGAGGATGGTTTGCAAGATTGCCGAGTTTTCCTCTACAGCTGTCGAGTAAATAGCATGTTCTACCAACTCTGTTGTATCACTCAGCGTTTTGATTTTCTTGTTGTTGCAAAAGTTTGTCAGAATTCCGATGACCATTGCCTCATTCTCGATTTTGACCGCGCACGACAAGGCGTCCTTGATGCAGGCATCCACATGCCGTCTGGAAAAAAGGGCCAAATCAACACCATAAGAAAGCCTTACCAGAAAAAAAATCTAGAAAGGACAGTGTTTGCCATTTTGCTTTTTTAAAGAAGAAGACTGCGTTGCGACGTCACGACCGTTTTTTATGTGTTCTATGTGTGCCATAAAAGCCCACCACAACATTGCGCGCGCGCTTGCGGCAGTGTCAACCTTCAATACTTCATAAACGCTTTTATGTGCCCTTGGGGAATGAAGAAGAACGAAAGAAAGTTTTACTGGTAATAAGGACGATAGACATCTTTCCAACAAAATGTTTGGTTTTTTTTCGATGAGAAAATCTACAAGAATTTGACTACGAGCGATGCAGACACAGTCGTAAGAAGATCTAATAAAAAATCAACTAAGTTTTTATGTCTAACTATTCCTATGCAATAGTATTTTTGTGGCCGACTGAATAACATGAAGGCCGAAGGGGAAGACATGTTCCAACACTGAAAATTGCACCCACCATCCGCTGCTAGTTCCTCGCTGCTCTCTCACGTCTTTCATTTCATTTATGGCAACAGCCACGCACTAAAATTCAAATCCGAGTATGTACTACGAAGTTTATTACATTTCACACGCTCTATATTGAAAGTAAAAGCAGACTTTATGAGAGCGTCCAACTAGATGCAGAAGAAAAGCGTACGCTTCACGCGTGCTCGCTTTCTAAATTAATGCAAATGCAACACCTTCGCATCTCTGATATGATAGGCCTGCCGGAAAGGCCTTTGAGTGGACATTTGGACAAGCAGACAGAATAAGAAATTATAAAGATAAGGATGCAAAGACAAGAATCTGTTTTGACATTGAAAAAGGGCAGTTATGACTGCGCTGCTCAAAAGTAAAAGGGGGCGAATAAGAAAGCAGAAAGCCCTGAATAAATGGGCAGAGTTGGCATGAAATTTGCATTTGGAATGAGAAATACTGCTGCGAGCAAAAAGTCCTCCTCCTCCTTCTCGACTTACTCTCCTTTTCTTCGCATAAAAGATAAGATTCCTGTATCGGCCAGAACATACTGACCATTTTCATATAGAGTGGAAATTGACCCATTTGATGATGGAGTGTTTTGGGGTATCTGATATTCATGTCTCGTCACTCCAGTAGTACTTTTTACGTTATTTTGTTACCAAGACTAATTTTAGACAAAAGGAAATGATTTGAATTTTCCCGCTCTTTTCGACAGGTGAATCACAATAGAAAAAGGCGGGAAAGCCTTGGAAAAACTCAGATAAATGCAATATGACACAAATATGAGATGAAACCATTTTTCTTTACTGTTAAAATGTAAGAATACTAGCTTCGAAGAAAAGATTTTCTTTTCAGGTCTCTCGTCTAAAAAATTCTTTTGTATGTGTCTGTACTATGGGTCAGATCAGAACTGTTATATTTTCAAGAAAAGAAATACTCGAGCTTTTTGCCAATAAGTAGAAACACTTGAGAAAAAATGGCCAGGCTTTTCATCAAGTGTTCTTTACAAGAAACGAGCTAGCCATTTATCTTGGTAAAATAGAAAATGGTGCTATGTATTTGCTGCACTGTATTATCACGATACAACGATATACTATCTACTGGGCCCTGGAGCTACCACGGTGAATATCAAAGTATATTCTGGTGACGTCTGCCATCATTTTCTTCCAAAAGACCGAATAGATTTCACACTTGAGCAGACACATTGTTAGTTGTGCTGAGGCCTCTGGATACAACTGGTATTCACGGAAGGTACATTGTAGTAAGTAGTATTTTTCTCGTAGCTCTTACCTTGTCTCCTCGGAAGCCGAATAGAGAAAGTCAATCATTTCTTCCACCAACTCCAACTTTTGCGTGTACTTGACGCACACATTGATGCATTCTTTGCAAAACTTTTTGTCATTGAATAAGTTTTTATTGACTTCGTCTTTGAGAACACTGAGATCACATTCTCTGAGTGAGGCTAATATGGCCTCACGGCTCAGATCACCCACACGCGTCATACCATTACAAAACAGGGCATCCACACTCTGGAAAGTATTTCTTTGAGGTCGAGATTCTAAGGAAGTTTTGGATACACAATTGATTTACCTTGATCTCCCAAGAAAAGCGCATTTCAGGGTAAAGGCTCGAGGCCACGGCACCCGCCACTGCTTCGTTAAGATTCATCATATTTTGGATGCGCTCCGGGTTAATAGTACATCGGACTCATTTCCTCTTTTCCAAGAAAAAATGTTTTTTACGAGCGAGAATTGTAGTCTCTCGTCAGCAGAAGCTCCCCGGTCTCGCTGGCTACGTGACTCCCGTAGTCCACAACATTCTGAAAAATGAACCAGCGTCAAATATACTAGAGAAAACAAATGAAGCAGAGCCAAGGAACGTGTCAGATTGGGGTGTTCCATTACTCAGCAGGTTAACCTCCTTTCTTAATGGTTTTGAATCCTAGTTGTACAGCTACTTTTGCTAGTCATTGCCAAATTCTTTTCTACAAGGATGGTACATAATGCTACTTTTGTATTGTTCCTATTTTTCGCAACAACAAAAGCAGCTCAGCGCAAAAGATGACAACATTGTTGGGGATCTCCAAGAAGACTCCTTTGTCCCATTGGAGATTTGCCAAGAAAAGAGGCATTACTTTATGTTGTAGTACTGCCTGCTCTACGAGGGTTAGCTTCTCTACGGACAATACACAAAGTAATACATATCCCTATGCAGGCACTATATAGTACAGTGCATGATTTTCACAAGTCAAGATGATTAACGAGCTTCTTTCTGCTCCGATCCTAAGCCATAACGTGCAAGGAATGTCATTAGTCTGATTTTGGTGGAATGGATGGAGTTGCTGCTCCTGCTGCTGTATTTGTTGTCAACCTTACAACGGATACATTTCAAGGAATGTATCCGCTTGCTAATTGAAAGGCAGCAACTCAAATACACGGATTTTCACTTTTCCAACTTTTGATCTCTGAGTGTTTTAGCAACGGATCGTGAATATTTACCACTGAACAGAAAAGCAATAAGGAATCATGCATGCATGTGATGGGGACTCCAGCTGTTACTAAAAGCTGCGTCAACCAGCAAAAAATAGAGGGATATAACGAAAAGTGTGAAAAGGAAGCTTCTTTTTTCTCCTTCTCCATCTTCTTTTCCTTTTTGCTAGGACTTCCTTTAAGTTCAATACTATGTCATAAAGTTGTCATAAACTGCATGGCAATCTATCCTCCAACTACAAATAAGATAAAGGCGATAAAAGATAAATGGTTGATGAGACAATTTCGTTTTGTTGACAGGGAAAAGATGGATGGCTTTTTTGGGATACGCAGTAGTACATATATCTAGTTGAGCACTGTGTTTGAAATTTGCTAAAAAGGTCTATATTTGAATTAAAATGCAAGCAAAGCTAATTCGAAGATCTATAAACGTCATCTTACTATGTATTGTTGAGATTACAACCAATACAACCATACTTCAAATATGATAAAATGAGCTATTTATTAAACAATGTGTGCACTGTGCAGCAACGTTATCAACTCCTTCTAGTTCAAGCCTCTGTGTTAATGGATTCAAGAGGGGAACTCTTGTAGTTGTCCCATCCAGAGTAAAGAATGGTTTACTGCAGTAGAACGTTTCAAAGCTAGAAAAACTATCTCTGTATGTATTGCTGACCTTTTCTAACTGTAAAACAAATCTAGATAATGGAATGCACACGATTTTTGCACAGGTTGCATTTTGTTGCGACTACTGCAATTATCTTAGGAAATAAAGGTAAATACTGCTGGGTCTCCAATACACCACATGTATTTGGTGGTATTACAGTACTTGCAATGCTTCTACCCGCATTTCTCGCCAGTGCTCCTTAGTCCTTTGCAGGATAGTAGCTGGCCTAGCAAATTTGTTTAAATAATTGATGTGTGTGTAAACCTGTTACAGTATATGCTACCGTCATTCATAGTAAACTAAGTTGATTAGCCATGCATATGTGGGCCACTCCTGCGTATCCTTTCATTATTAACTCGCACTTGTTCTCTCCCAAATCTAGAAACAAACGGTTTTGAGGCTGCTCTATTAATATAAGTTTTTCCTCGCTTATTAATGAATCTATGGTACTTGCATGTCAAAGACTATGTGCTGGCCTCTCTCCAATGACCTCTACCATTGTTCTCTCTACTCTCGGATGACCACCATCAACCACCAATGTATTTTTCAACATTTGTACACCACCCACTGCACTGATGCCACAATGCACACGCCACACGTACGTCGAGAGCAGACTGGTGGCTGCTGCGGCGCATTTGCATCATTAATCTTTTCTCATGCCTGACATGATTCCCCGATAAGTTTAACTTATGGATACCCAAAAGTAAGCCACTTTTTCACCAGCTTTTCCTCCATTTGTGACTTTGATGCATGAAATGGGCTAATGAGATGATTGTTACCACGGCTACTGGTTAGTGGTTACAAAATAGGATAAAAGTGCACATTTCAAACTCCCTTGGAGGAGTGTGGTACGTGATGCGATACATTGCATTGGTTGATTGCCTGATGCGCATTTTTAGTTATTCTACCTGATGCTGTATGTACCTAGTCTGCGTGTGTCTAACGATGTGTTGATCCTCAGAGAGCCTGCTGTTCCTGATGTTACTCACTCCTGACCTTCATTCTAAGCTAGTCGGCGAGAGGAGGTCGTTTTCGGTACGTTACCGACCCGTTCCTGTGCGGCGAGGTGGTTACTGTAGGTTACATACAGAAGGGGGCAGTCAATGAAGCAAAGAGGGGCTATATTGCCGCAATGCGGCCTCTCGTAGCCTTCTTCTTTTGCGGGGGGCCCATCCAAGACCATTTTTGGTTTGCTTGCTAGGGCTTTCTTTAATTGCCATTAGCATCACAAACTGACCTCATTTTCTTATAGGGACTCTACTTACAATTCGGTACTCACCCAAGGAGATTATAACTAAGTTAGGAAAAGGCCTAGTGCATAATAGTACATCTCCCATTGGAAAATGACCCTAAAAGAACATTCTGTTTTTTCATTTTAGCTGTTTCTTTGAAAACCTGTCTTGTATCCTGCTTTGAATACATAATATTGTACAATTCCTGTAGACATTTATGAGACAGCAAAAGCAGTATTTTTCTTTCCACAAAGCCTCCTTCTTTGTCATTTCATACAACATAGCTTATCTTGCATGATTGCCTTTTGCCTTGCATATAATACAACTATGTATTGTAAACAGAGAATATATGTAAGTATGTACCCAATTTTCCAGGAAATTAGCAACTTGTATTTAATGACACAACATGCAGCAGCAGCACATGTTGTGTCAAGGGCACTGTAAATTTGGCAAATTTAGAACTCAGCAGAGAGGAAATCTACATAAGAAGCACCTGCTTCTCTATACTCTGGTGAATACATATTACACCATAGAGCCTAATCCATAGTGTCACGTAGCCAATGTATTTTCAGCCTTGAATTTGACTCCCTTCCTTCCTAATAAGCTCTTTTCTACCTTCATGAAATTCAAACCTTACAAGACTTGCATATGTATTTGCAAAGAAAATGCATGTTTTCCAATCCAAAGTTTGAGTCCTTTTGCAGAAAGTAATTCACTTGGGATTTCTGCAGGAAAGGAAAGGCACTGCTATACTCTCGACTTTAATGGTAATTAAAGCTCATTTTTATCGTGGAGCATGAGTGCTCGACGCCTTCTTTTGGGGGCATAATTCTTGGCTGACTGCAAATCGTAGAACATTGGGTGAAATGTGCGATGCTACTGCCGCACTTTTGCGCTACTGGACAATGAACGACCATTAATTTTTCAGATGACTGCATTTGTCATAAGCTGTGTGCAAAATGGTGATCGTGTCAGTATCATGAATTGTCCAACGAATATTTTTCTTTTCTTTTGGATAACTTGCCGCATAGTAAAATTCTTGTAATAATCTATTTAATGCCTCAATAGATGCGCAAACTTATGGTAATTAAAGATTCTGCTCCTCAGCTGCTCTCCTACCCGAAAAGTTTTCTGCCTGAACCAACCTAAACCTGCAAAAGTCAAATTGTGCATTTTCATATCAAAGTTTTATGAAAGATGCGTGGGGAATCGTAAAAAGCCAAGCATGGCAAAATGAACATTGGGAAACGAAGAAAAGACCAGGGAAGCTGCTGCCTACGGCGGCGGCAAGAGTGGCGACGCATTACGAGCTGCATTTCTAAATAGAAAACTCAGTTTTACATCCTTTTATGAGAGTCTTTAGAGAGAAAAGTTCACTGCTACTGTGCTACCTAGTTGCATTTTAACCAGTAGTATTATAGTAATAAAAAGTACAGATTTTCAAGTAAATGAGTCTCGGAGAGTAGAACTTGCATTAGGGAATGAATGGATGAGCAAAAGTAGCCCAAAAGTACCATTAGTACCAAGTCTGATTTCCCGCCGCACAAATTGTTTTCCTTACAGATTTTTTTTGCTAGTGTCGGTGGTTTCCGATACTGCTGCACCAACTGTACTACAAAGATTCGCATCATTACTACTGTAACGATCTCTGCGGAAAGCCCCCTCTCATTTGGCATCGACAGAAACACGATGAGGGAAATTCATTGCAAAATACATTGCATTTCCTTCAGTATTGTATGTAATCTATATACAGCAGAGTATTTCACACACTTGCAGTATTACAGTAGTATCGTTACATCAATGTCATCTCATTGTTCTGCCTCTATGTCAGAAGTACTCTTGTCAACACTTCAGGACATTTAAGGATATAAGCAAACAGCCTTGGCTTGATTGTTATGGCCTTGAAAAGAGCCTTTCATTCGTTTCACAACTCATTTGAAGTATTTTAAAAGAAGACAAATACGAATTCTTACCTTGGAAGTCAACTGCAGTGCTTTTTTCGATGATTTATTTAGCAAATAGTCCTGCCCAGACTCTACCCCAAAAGTGACTGAACCGTCAAAGTCTCGCCTAAAGGCTAACGAAAGGCCGACTTCGTCGCACTGCAGCTCGACGAAGAAGCTCAACTCGCGAGGAGCGCGAAAATGGGCGCATGCTGCTCATTTTTCGGCTAGCGAGGAAGCACTTCTTTCCTTCTACCCGCTTGGCGTCCTTTCGAGCTTGGAAATGGGTGATTTTTCTTAAAAGATGGCTGAATTATTGGCCCCTATCGGCTACTACTAGGCTACTACAGCTTACTTACAGAGTATTACCAGACCAAAAATGATGCCACCCTTTGAAAATTGAAAATCTGCACTTTTTGAAAACCTGTTCACAATGTTCTCCAAATCTCTTTTTACGGCCCGGCCCCCAATAGATTTGGTGCATTTAGAATTCCACTTGCCAACAGATGTGTAGTAAATTCGCTTTTAAGCCTCTTGAAGACAGTTGTCAAAATAAAGCAAAATTAGCTTTCAAAATTTCAGGGGCAGCGTTTAGAGAAAAAGTGGATTTTTGAAAGCATCCTGGAACGTAAAGTTTATTTTTGAGTGGGTTTTAGACGTTTTTAAAATGTACTAAAAATGAGTAATAATGAGGAAGATTTCTTTATTTTCAATCTTTTAGGAACAAAAAAGTAATGATAAGAGACTTGTCCCTCAGGCACGAGGAGCAGTTGCCAAAGGCAGATTGATTAAGTGCTTCCAAAGTTTTCCACTACAGCTTTGTATTCATGGTGTTGATCATCTGTATGCACGGGAGCAGTTCTTATATTTCGTCATATGAACTGATGAACAGTTGTTGGGCCCGCCGTTTGTGCCACAGCACGCCAACTATGAGAACGTCGAAGAGTAATGCACTCCCTAAGAAAGCTTGCCACCCAGCCTTGAAGGCTGATTTGTCGTCAGTGAATTCATAGATATGTACAGCGTAAAGGCCACCGATGCAGCACATAAATATCACCGCACAAAGTAAAAATATCACTGGATTGACATAACGTCTACGGAAGAGCGAATCCCACAGTTTTTCAGCAAAATCGCTCATGATAGTTGAACAGGTTGACATTTTAGAGGTTGTTGTTGAATATTTAGAGATGAACCCTAGACTGAACCTCGCACTGGTCAAGACGCCGCCGCGCCCGCGCTCATTCACAAGTACCTGAAGAGGATTACCAAAGATTACCTATCCAAAAACGAAATTTCCCTTGGGAGGTATCGTGCAAATGGTTGCATCCTTTTTTCTTTGTACAATAGAATATTTCGTGCTGAAAAGAAAATGCATGACACTTGAAAGCATTGTAGATGGGCAGCAGCCAAATGAATCGTTTTATGAGGGAATTTCCCAAGAGAAAGATTACTCTGCGCGCATTAGAATTGTAGAGGTTCTCTTATTCTCATTTTTATTGTACAGTGGGACTCGAGAGTGTCACCATCCACTATGTGCCAGAGGAGAAATTTCTGGGCGAACAGTGTACTATTTCACTGTATTTCATTGCATATACATATAGATTTAAACTTGTCGTTTTGCTTCTTGTTCTGGAGATGATAATACACTGTATCATGTTTAAGGTAAGTCCAAGGTGGTTGGAGAATCCTGTAAGTGAAACGAGTGGGTCTTTCTCGTCTAATAGAAGGACAATAATCATAAATCATACGAGAAAGCCTGCCATGTTCCCCTTCTTCTTTTATTCCTTTTTCGCACTTCTAACGATTAAAGCAAGCTTTCTTCTTCAAAGCGCAAATGTGTCCACTTCCATTAATCTTTCGACCAAGTTTGGCTAATAACGCGTGCCCTATAAACTACTGTTTGAAAAGTGACCCCATTTCTTTTTCGCGCGTTCTCGTCGTGCAATTTTTCTTGAAAAGGCTTTTTTAGCAGCGTTGGCAATGGCAATATCTTCATTATTTATTGCAATTTTGGCACTACTGTCTGTCTGTTCAGTCAGAATTGTACCCTAAATTCAACATAAGAAAATAAGAGATGGATATAATGAAATAAAATATGTGCCAATTTTTGTACCAAAATATTAGGACTCTTTAGTCTGGCAAAAAGTAAAATTCTATTTCTAAGGACTTCTTTGGCGGGACAGGCGGCAAAAGCGTCGTAGTAAAAGCATGAAAAATGGGCGAAAGTCTATGCAGCAGGTGTGTGCGCTGAAGTGAAAGAAATATTGTTGTATTGCAGTCATACTTTTATTTCTTATCTCGTTTACTTGTAGTTTGGTCGTCCTCATTCTCATCTGTCTTATGCTCGTCTTGTTGTGACTTTCGTTTTGTTGTTTCAGCCTTGGAAAGCCAATTTGCCATTAAGTTTTTCGATCTTTTCTCGGATGCTGTCATACCGACACCCGCATCATCCAAATCCACTTTCAAATACAAGTGGGAATCTTTGTTTTTCACATTTCCAACGGTCTTTGAAACTGGATGCCAAGAGATCTGAAATCACACAAAAAGGGCAGCATTTACTTGTCACACTTTTTTTTTTTTAAAAACTCAGAAGATGGCGCTATTTTTCTATTTTTCTGTTCTAAAATTCACTTTAGGTAATTAGCACTACAGTGTGAACGTGAAGAACATGCCCCCGTGCATCTGTTGTGTCGTTTGTCATAAGTGCAATTTCACATGCAGAGAATAGGCGTCTTTTCTAAAATTCTATGCACTTTTACTTCATATAACTACTTTTATTGCACTACTATAGCTAGAGGGTATGGATGTACATTTTATGCAACTTTAAGGCTGCTCAAAATTCTATGGGATAACCATATAAAGAATTATTGAGGGGGGTTTGGGCCTTGGGGGCCTTCTAGGACATTTTTTTATCCCGCGGAAAGGATTAGGTAGAGAGTTATTTCAAGCATGATTACATTTCAGGCTATCCCCCAACTGCATTACATTGCATTCCTAAATGCAATTCACAGCAGTATTTGGTGAGTACTGTCCTAAAAGAAGCCATACGTATAAAATACATACCTGTCCTTTTGATACTGTTTTGGGAAGAACCTCCAAAGCTGAGGTCCCATGGAGGTGTGGATCTAACCAAGCCGTCACGGATTCTTTGTCGGGTAGAATGGCAGGCATACGGTCATGAAGCCAAGCCAAGGTCTCGTTAGCTTCCCTACAATTCCAAAGAGAAAAATCCCATGGGATCAATGGAAGAAAAAAGAGAGGATTGAGGTTTATAAAGCACATAAAGAGGAAAACTGCCAATGCAAGTACGTACATACTATTCTACTATTCATTAGATTCTTTGAAGAAAGCTTTGAGTACCTCGTAATAACCGTGTAGTTAAAGATGCCGGACCTCTTTCTCGAAGGCTCTTTAGCTTCTTCGTCGTTATCTGCATACCAAATAGAGTAAAGACCAGCCATAAACAAAGGACGAGGCCCATGCCAGTCTTCTCCGGACCAATGTTCTTTTTCGTTGGCTTTAGCAAAGTCGGGAAATTTGTCATCATTAGACATTTGATTGGCGTATACGAAATAGGGCTGCTTTTGTCCGGATTTCAACTTTTTCCATTCATAAAATCCATCGCAGACAATGACACATCGCCTGTCATTTTCCACTGATGGTTTGTATAATTTACTGTCGGATAGACCTTCTAATCGGGCATTGTTGGTCGTCAATTTGTGATCGGTAGGACTGCTTCCACGGTGCCAAAAAGGAACTAAACCCCAAAGCATAGGTTGGACACACAATTCTTCCTCTAAAATGCAAAACTGTTCTCGTAAAACGGCGGTGAACAAATAAAGCATAAAGGTTTTTACCTTGAAATAAAACTGGAGTGTAAGCCGTAGGTGGCACGTTGGTCGAGGTCTCGTAATGGCCGCCACAGGGTGCTTCTTTCCATTTAGGTACTTGTGGAGTCACGGCGGAGCATGCAAAAGGCACAACATTTTTGTTAAGAGTACAACTTGTCCGGCCACACATCTTTTGTCAATTTTTCTGATTTTTGTTTATCTTGGGTTTCTTCCCGCTCTATTTTGACGCAAAAATTTTGAAAATAAATTTGATTCAAAATTAAAAATCCAATTCTTTCCAATTTGAAAAATATTTCACAAGAATTTTTATTCAAGTGTACTGCACTTTTAATCTATGTCACTTACCCTCATTAATTAAGGAATGCACTGAATTAATGCAAACTTTCTTTATAAATAGGTCTTCTGGGGCCCCACTTTTGCGTAAACCGGGAAAAATGAAAACAAAAATTACAAAGTAAATTCGTCAAAATACCATGGCCACCAATTACCACCAAAAAGTGGCAAACGAAGTGGAATATGAAACGGTAACTTAATTGAATTTGTTGTCTAATCACTTTGGAATAAAAAGTTTGACTTTCTAGCGTGAACTCAAGAATGTCCAAGCTCAAATTAGTGGCGCCACAATGGCATGGATTTTGAGCAAATCCCAATCTTTGAAAACAGGAGACGAAACTCATGCCATTTTTGGAAACATTGCTCACCAACATGTCAAAGGGCAGATAACAGATTCACAATCGGACCATACAGAAGCTAAAGTTATGTTAGCCATCAAGGTACTAAAACTAATAATCTCAAACTTTTAACCTTTAACCTGATATTTAGTCTGTTACAACTTCTCATATATATTCCTATTTAGTTTGTCACTGTTCTGCCAAATACAGTTTGGAACCGAGAGAAGAAAGAATGGGATCACGATAATTTCAAACTATGGAAAATCAAACTTCAGACAAAGTTGGGGCTAAATGCTCAGATTGTCGGCTTTGTTCGATTTCGAAACGTGGGAGGCAAATTTCTGGTGAGTCTTTAGAAAGATTTAGTTATCACACGTGAGGATTATAATTTTTTTTGATATTTCAGAAAACTCCAATAAGTGCAATAGATGCTAAGCTTTGCGAGTTCCTAAGCAGAGCGGAGGGTATCATAACCTTTTTGATGGCAGTGTCAACGCAGGTGGACTTGAAAGAGGACAAAAGGAACGTTCTGACAACAGACGTCACTCTAGGCTGCTTCAAGGCTGGAGCTGAAAAAGGAGATTTGGAAAAGGGATATGTAGACTTGATCGTGCAAAACCTAGGCTTGCCCAATGCTTGTGTCGTCGGTTCAAAGCCGGCAAACGTCTTTAATCGCCAGACTTTATCCTCTTTAGAAAAGGCTTCATCGCTTTCGTCGCAATTGCGAACTCAATTGGAAAATGTCCATGATAGCTATCAAAGGCAATTGCAGCCTCTGGCAGTTCAAGGAAAATCGACTGTGAAAATGGACGAAGTTTCACCAAGAAAAAGAACAAAGCTTTGAAATTGAAAGTCATTTTATAGAAGAATAAATAATATGCTGGTCGAACTAATTAATTTGGTAATCGTTTATTCTGCTGAAGCTTCAGATTTCTTTTTACGATTTCGTACTCGTTTCCGCTTTTTGCTTCCTTGATTATCATCTCCTTCATCTTTTCCTTGCTGTACTTGTACTTGGATCAAAGGCTTCTTTTTGGATTTCAGACATGAAAGTGGATTTGGATTTCCCGACTTCCTTTTCTTCTTAGCTTTCACCTCTGTCTGCACTATGCCTAATTGCTTTTTGAGATTTTCCACTCGTTTCTGATCACCTGTCATTCGATCGTCAACAGTCTGTTTTGCATGATTTTCACTCATCCCTGAAGGCTTTTCCAGGACTGGAGCACAATGATGTAAATACATTAAGGGTGTTCCGACGACTTTTCGACACTTTTCTCGTAAGAACTGGTCATTTGTGGCTAAAAAATAGTGATTATTTTTGCTTGCTTTGACCATGGATTGAAGACAAGTTCTGGCTGATTTGGGCTCATCATGACCACATTGATGCAATGCAAATTGTTTAAGGATGGTGGTAGCACCGGAAAGCTGAGGCCCTAGTTTCTCACATTCTTGAATACAGCACTTTGTAGTCAACAGTTTGACTTCTCCGAGATATTTGGGCAATTGTTCTTTGATGTTCACTTTCATCTTCAAGCATGCTTGACAAAAGGTTCCGTCTAAAAGGACTTGATAAGGCGGATGATGTCCATAATTGTGCTTGAAAAAGCTCAAGATTCTCCCGACTTTTTTCTGTCGTTTCACCTTCATATTCTATGGCCTGAAAAAGAACCGAAAAATTTACGTTAAAACGATATGCGTCAGAAAAGTATCATTTGTAAAATGTTTTTTCTCGTTTATTGAATTATAATATAAATTGGTGTGTATCAAATTATACTCAAGAAATGACCAGTTCTTCTTCAACAATTTTCCGGTACTCGTCCAGTCCACCTTCCAATCGATGGACTTTTCCTTTCGAGCAGACCCATAATTCATTGCAAATGGCGCGAATAAGTCGCTCGTCGTGACTGACTAGAACCATTCCACCCTGCAAGCAGAAAAGTCAAGAAAATGTAAAATACAGAATAAAGTAAAATGCAAGATGAAAAGAATAAGGTCTCGTAAAAATTGCATCGGCCTTGAGAACAGAATTTGGATTACGCTACGCGTTCTAGCTTTTACAACACAAAGCTATGAGCTGAGAGAAGAAGGCCAGAAAATTCTATGCAATATTGGGCATATAAAATGTGGGAACAGCAGAAGGCTAAAAGGGACTCTGGCTTTGATCAATTTTCTACCTCTTTGGCTTCTTGCACTCGTAAAAGTGTAAAGCTACCAAAAGAATGGAAAAGTGAAAAATTCCAGAGCCGGCAAAGAGCAAAAGAATGGTAGTACTGACTTTGTAATTAGAGATGGCGTTGCCAAGGGCCTCAATGGTCTCAATGTCAAGATGATTGGTGGGCTCGTCGAGGATAAGAAAATTGGGCCGATGTGCACACAAAATGGCAAAAGCCACTCTGGATTTTTGTCCTCCGGAAAGGCTGGCAATCTAGGAGAAAGAAGAATAAAAAATTATGATGAAGACAAAGTATGGGAGAGATTTGAAGAAAAAAAAAAGCAACCTGCCTCTTCCCAGAAAAACACATTTTGCAGGGAATGAACTAAAGTGAATGATGAAAATGAAGATATGCTTACCTGCTGCAATGCCAAGTCGCCGGTCACGCCGAACGAGCCCAACATGCGGCGATACTCTTCGACTTTTTTACCCGGGAAATGCTTTTGCATCAGCTCCACAGAGCAAACCTACAAGGACACAAAAAATTGCAGAATGAATCACCAGAGCAGAAAATTGCAGCTTTTGCCACATTTGCAGCAGTAGTAAAAGTAATCTTGTTAGCTGAAGAAATCTTACAGTCATGTCTAATTGGTCGACGTGATGCTGCGAAAAGTATCCAAACTTGAGGTTGCGATGGCAGCTGCGGGTACCTTTGGTTGGCGTCAGCATGTCCATGAGTAACTTCAACAAAGTTGTTTTTCCCGCTCCATTTTCACCTACAATGCATATCCTGGATTCCATAGTTGCCGACAAATCCACGTTAGAAAATATCGGGTTTTCCGACCCAGGATACATAAACTCAATCTCGCTCAATTCGAAAATCGAGCCAGACAATTTTTCCACATCTGGAAACTTGAGTTGAACTTTTTCTTCTTTTTCTACGGGTTTCAGGTCAGGCAGTTTTTCTAAATGTTTGATTCGGGATTGGACCATGGAGGCCCTTTTGGCATTGAAGCGAAACTTGTCGATGAATTCTTGGACGTGTTTGCGGTGATCCATTTGGGCTACGTATTCTCGTTGTTGGGATTTTAGCCGTTCTTCCATGGTATTAACGAACTCAGTATAGTTGCCTCTGCAAAGTAAGACAAACAACTCATTTACTCAAAAGAAACCAATACAACCACAATCCTCTTCTTCGGTGTGGTCTTTTCAAACTTTTTTTTTCCTTCTCCTGAACTGAACAGCAGACAGCTCTCTAAATTGCCTACCTAATGCCAATAGTTCCTAGCAAGAAAAGTTTGAAAGACTTTCAGAGTTTAGAATCGTTACACTAATGAGTTGAACATTTTTTTGTGTATGGCAATCCAACTCAAAATGGGTCTACGGAAATCGAGGTAACATTTTATGATCCCACAATTTCTTAGTCATTGTCATTGACCATTCAGGTTTAGAGTGTAGACTGTAGACTCATTCAAAACGTTTTTGCTTGCAGTTTACTCATTCTACTTGTGTACTGTTTCTTACTGAATAGAATATGTTTGAAAATCATTTTTAAAATCTTACCTGTAAGAATCTAAACGTTGGGAATGTAAATGAAGCATATCCGTGGGGACTTCATCTAAAAATCCTCGGTCGTGAGAAACTACTAAAAGCGTAGATTGCCAATTTTGCAAATATCTTTCCAGCCAAATGATGGCTTGCATATCCAACATGTTAGTGGGTTCATCGAGTAGCAATAAATCCGGTTGGCAGAAAAGTGCGCGAGCAAGCGCTAATCTCATTCTCCAGCCTCCGGAAAAGCTTTTGGTCGGTCGCCGTTGCATATCGGCCGTAAAACCAAGGCCAGCAAGGATAACAGCCGCTCGAGAGGGGGCAGTGTCGGACTCAATGGCCTCCAATTCAGAATAAACGGCCGTTAATCGACTACTCAGCTCCGCATCGGCAGTCCTGTAAATTACTTTTGGTAATGAATGCATTTCACAGGTTTTCTACTTCAAAGCAGTAGCATCAAATTTTAAAGCTTAATTATGTGCATCAACATGTAAAGTAGCAAAATTATGAGTTACCCTTCAGCCATTTTCTTGTTAATGGAAGCTTCTTCGGCTAATAGAGATTCGCGGACCGTGTCACTTTCCAGCACACTTTGCAAAGCTATGGTTTCATCACCCACAACTTCTTGCTCCACGTGCAGAATAGACAAATGGCTTGGAAGGACTAATTGCCTAGTAGACATCATTCTGAGTAGAGTGGATTTGCCATGTCCATTTCTGCCCACCATTCCATATCTTCGGCCGTAAGTCAGTGTCATGTCGGAATTTTTCAACAACACTTTCTCTCCAAAGGCCACATCGAAACCTTCAAGTTTGATGTCTTTAGTTTGCATACCGGTTCCGGAAGCGTCTTTTTTGCTGATGATCTGCGAAGCACTGGCTTCGTTGCTCTTATACCGGTTCTGATTGACAGGTCCCGCATTTTCTTTCTTTTCAGCCTTCTTAGCTAATTCTCGATTGGCCTTTTCAAGCTTTTTAGAATCAACTGTTCTCTGTAAAATAAGAATTTAGTTCGAGTTTGTTCAGTCAACATGTAAACAAACTTACCAAATTATCTTCGACTTTTGAAATCCATAAACTTTGAGTTTCATCAATTATATCATTTTCCGATGAAATTGATCCTAAGGTAACTGCAGCATCGAGTTTTCTGTGCTCTTGTTTGTTCAATGATCCATTTTGGAAATTTGGCTTCAGCATGTGCATCAGTTGATCACAAAGTTTTCTCAAATCTGAATCACTTTTATCACTGACTTCACTCAAGACACCTCCAATGGCTTCAAAAACGTCCTCACTGCTCTCAAAGTCATCACAGGAAGCTTCTAAAACACCTGAAAAATACAAAGATATTGCAATGATGTTTTCAACTTTTCAACAACGAATTCATTTCCTTACTTTCTATGTACTGCGTTAAATCAGCGTCTAAGGTTGGAATCTGGGATTTGACAATCTGTGCGCACTCCGAAGCTGCCATTTTTAGTTGAATTTGCAAAAATAAGCGTTTGCACAATTTTCATGCGTGGACAAGTCGGAATTTTCAGGCACACTTTCTTTTGTTATGTTGACGGTTTGCATCTAAGACCATCTGTACAGTTTTTTGGATTTTGATCGCCAAACTTCTGAAAGTAGAGACTAATATTTTTATTGAAGATATCTTTAACATTTTTACAAAATATTTTGCTCAATTGATAACATTTCAACAGTACAATGTTTGGGAAATGTGGTTTACTAGGTTGACTTTTATGTCTAAATTTTTGTTGTTCAAGACATAAATTTTGACAGAAGATTTTGGAGGTAAACAAAAGGTTTTGAATTGAATGAAAAATTGTGCCGCAAATCCAGATCAAAATTGGTTCGTCCTTTTCTAAGCAGAGACTTTAAAAGTGACAATGAGTGTTGTAATGGTGGGGTTTATATTTCTACGTAAGTACTTATTGTATAATTGGACACCGAAAAGACTTGTTTATTTATGTAATATTTCAGCTGATTGACTCCATATAAAAATTGGGCAAATTGAAGTTTAGGTCCACAATGTTTGAAGGATACAAGGCTAAAGTAGCAAAAGATGAAGAATTAAAGAAATATAATGCCTCTAGTGGTTTTCAAAGACAGCGAAGAAAAACTTTTAAAGAGCGTTTGACACCCGGTTGGGCTCTATTCTATTTTGTGGAATTTTCAACACTCTTGTGGAGTTACGCGCTGTACAAGAAAATCAACCAAGATATCGAATTCCGCTACAAGATCTATAAACATCCTTATTTAAGTGGAACTGTCGAAGGCTACTACAAAACGGCAGAATTCTTTGACCCCAACAGTAAAGCCCGTTTAGTAGATCAAGAGATTTGGCGTAGTCAAGGCAAAGAATTGTAATTGTAAATCAGACAAAATGACTGACAGAATCATAGCTCTAATTGATATGGACTGCTTTTACTGCCAAGTTGAAGCTAGAGAAAACCCAGAACTTCAAGGCAAGCCTGTTTGTGTAGTTCAATATAAAGATTATAAAGGTGGTGGAATCATAGCAGTGAATTATGAAGCAAGAAAATTTGGTGTGACTCGACAAATGCGTGGCGATGATGCCAAGCAAAAGTGCCCAGACATTATTTGTGCTCGTGTTCCCGAATCAAGAGGGAAAGCGGACTTAACTCGTTATCGCAATGCTGGCAGAGAAGTCATCCAAGTTCTTTTGCAATTCGGATGCGTGGTTGAACGCGCATCCATTGACGAAGCTTACATTGACCTAACTGCCATTGTTTTAGACAAAATGAGCCACATGAAAGTCACCAAAGAAAAACTACCAAATTCATTTATAGTCGGATATGAGGACAACACTGAAGTCTGGTTGCAAAATACATTCAATTCTAATGATCTAAAAACTGATGATGTAAAATTGGCCATTGGAGCTGCCATAGTGGAAGAAATGCGAGCTGAAGTCTACAATCAAACCGGATTTAGGTGTTCCGCAGGCATTGGTCATAATAAAGTCCTGGCCAAATTGATTTGCAGTCTCCACAAACCCAACAAACAAACTGTGTTACCTCATAGTCAAGTCAAATCCTATTTTGCAACAGTCAACCTCAACAAAGTTCGCGGATTGGGTGGAAAATTAGGCGATGCCATCAGTGAAGCTTTGGAATGCCAAACCATGGGAGAACTGGCGCAAATTTCAATCCTAGACTTACGGCGGCATTTCGACGAAAAAACCACAACTTGGTTGTTTAATTTAGCCAGGGGTGTGGAGCACGAAGAGGTCAAAGAGCGTGACTTGCCCAAATCGATTGGGTGCAGCAAAAATTTCAGAGGTAAAGAACTTTTGGATACCAGAGCTAAAATGGAATTTTGGATTGGAAACCTTTGTGAAGAAGTTGCTGAACGGTTAGTCAAAGATCAAGAGGAACATGTTCGCGTCGCCAAGACGTTGACCGTCAGCATGAGTTCAGACAAAGAGGGAACAATCACCCGGTCTGGGCCTTTATTCAGTTACGATCCCATCAAGATGAAAGCTCAAGCTTTGCAATTGCATTCCAAAACCAATGAACTTCCAGGCACTGATCCCAATTGGCGGCCTAAAGTGTGTAACGTTTTGATATCTGCCTCAAAGTTCGCGGATTCTTCCAAAGAAAACACGCAATCCATTCACACATTTTTCAAGACTACCGAGAAAGAAGTTGTCACTGAAAATGATGCGATAATTCCAAGCACTAGCAAAACTATTGAAGAAGCTGTCATAGCAAGTGGCAGCAAAAAACCTATTGTTGAAACTGTGGCTTGCGAAAAATGTGGGAAAGAAGTGTCCCCTTTTGAACTCCCAGAGCACCTAGATTATCACCTGGCTTTAGAATTGCAAGCACAATTGAAGCAACAGGAGAGGCAAGAGCGGCAGCACCTAGCAACCAAAAGCATTATCCACTCTCCTCAAAGCAGTGGCCAAGGCAGTGGCAGCAGCAGCAACGTGAGTGGTAATAATAAACGAAAAGGGCATCATCATCAACCATCTCCATCTTCTTTGCAAGACGCAAAAAAGCAGAAAACCATATCGAGTTTTTTCACCAAGAAATGATAGATAATAAAATGAGCTATGAAATTCCAGCAGCTTCTTTGATTTTTAGCAAATGCATTTGTGTCTGGGATTCCTAAATTAGGTTCACTTGCCCACAACCCCACTAATGACCAAGCCCATGAACTGAAATCCACCTCGTGTCTCGTGCAGATTCTTCGGAGGAGCAACGACGACGCTCATTTCTGCTTATCAGCCGCACCCTTTTCTTTTTTGAAGACTCTCCAAGCCAAGGTTTCAAAGTGAGTTGCTGTTGTGTACATATACTCTTATCCCTTTTTTTTCAAAGGGCCAGACTGGACACACAAAGGAAAGAGTGGTACCGCACGTCCTACTCATTGTGGATTTTTAGCATCACCTTATATCATCATCTTTATCATGCACTCCTCTGACATTTGTGTGCCAGGCAGTGACGAAAGGGGAGGAGATGAAAAATGATCCATTGCATTTCTTGCGACGCCATCTCCTTTTTTTAAACATTTGGTACTCGGCTCTGTTTGTCATATTGTGCAGTAGTGTCATGAGCAACATTTTTTTCGCGAGCGAAGCGAGAAAGTTTTTTCCAAAACTAGAAGCATTCAAAATATGTCAAAATGTTGTGGATTTCTTGCGGAAAATGAATGTATGTAAAATCCGCCATACATATGGATACTTTGGCTACTACGCTGATACAGTTTTTCGCTTCACTCGAACTTCCAAAGTTGGCTGCGACTTAGTCATCTAATCTGGACACCTAGGCTTGGTATTTTTATAACATTTTTATATTTGCGTATGTAATTTTCAAAGGTAGACGAAGACAAAAAAAGGTTCCATGCCCTTGTCAACTCACTTTTATTATCTTACGTTTTTATCCCCTAAGTACTCATTTGACTTATTTTTGGCTTTAGGTTCTTCTGCAAACCTGGTAAAGCATCACTTAGAGGAGTTATTTGAACAATCTCAGAAGGATTTATAACAAGCAGTAAATTTGACCCAAACCCATTTTTGGCTTTAAATATCTCTCTTGGTTCTTCTGCTAACTGGTAAAGCATCACTTAGCTTACAGGTGCTATCTGAAAAAAATTGAGAAGGATTTATGGCATGCAGTAAATGAAAATAATCGAAAATGAACAAAAGCAGCAGGTGTGATGATGGACATTGACCTTGAGTAACAACTTTTTATCTCAATTTTTCAAGCCCATAAACAAAGTTCTGAAATGGCTATCAGCAAAGGACTGCTAAACTGTTGTACTCAAAACCTCCTTTTTCAGCTCACAACGTAGGCATATTGTTTGGATTCTACTTGCGATTCTACGAAGTGATTAGCAACATTTTTCTCCCTCGTCACTGCAGCAACCTAAGTATGGAGGCAGCAACAAGGGAGAGAATAGATGATGACCGTCATAAAGTGCATACTGTTGTCAATGCTGCATGACGCCTATTAAAACATTAGTCCAAGTAAGAGATTGAAGGTCAAGGATAGTCTGAAGAAGACGCTTTTTTAAAGTACCTACTCAAAAATTTGCAAGTTTGAATTCCAACACTTCATTACTCATCAGTTCTTTTGCTCGACCACTTTCATTTAACAGAAAAATCTGCCCAAAATCAACATAATACTACATAATTTCATTCGTCTTCGACTGGTTTCGGCCTTTCGGGATATCCATATCACTGCACAAAGAGTCAATCATAGCATAAGTTGTAAAGGAGAATGTCCAAATAAAGCTTTTGTACCTTTTGATGATAGGCTTGCTTAATAATTTTTGACGGAGTCAGATTAATCTTGCATAGGTGTTTTTTCAACTTTTAACAATTCCAAGTGCAAAAGACAATTCGCTTTTTTTTTGAAGACGTGCAAGCATAAATATTGTAGTAGGCATCGTTGTTGTTATACATACATACCAATTTTGCACTTGCACAAAACATCATCAAATTAAAAATGTCAAGCCTCTTGTCTTAATGTGTATGTACTCAAATGATTAAGCACCTCTAAGTGCATGCACCTCCATCAACATACATAAAGAGAAGCTTCTTGTCTCGTCTACAAAAGGATAATTTTGGGTGGTGTTTGCAAATGTAACGCAGTACTCTGAGAAGATCACTTTTTGTTAAAGATCCGTCTGGAAACGGTATAGACATAGCATTTCAGGTCAGACAGGTCAATTTAGTACATCCCGTTTGATTTGTGTCTATCTTCTGAGAATTATTACTCCTACTATCATCGTACTTAAGATTTTGTAAAGTGCATTTGCTAATGCACATTTGAACTTCCGTTAGAATTTTCTTGTTTTTTGGCGGCTTGCTCTTTAGCAACAAAAACAAATTACTTTGGAATTTGATGTGGCGGAGATTGTGGACATAGTATAAGAAAGAAGAAGTAAAGAAGAGGTTTGCTCTTTGTCCCTCTAGAAGAAGAAGATGCGCTTGCATTGCAAATGGGGCCAGTCATCTATCATACCGACGACCCAAAAATTAATTGCTTTGCTTAAAAATTCATTTTCGATTCTTTAGACTTCAGACTTCACTTCCATTGATAGCAGTGGCATCAGTGATGTTGTCATGCCATGTCACCTGAAGAATATTTTGTGTTGATAGATGACGCGTCCCACTGATTAGGTCCTTCTTATTGCGAGATTGTTGCGCCATGTTGGAGAAGTCGACGGTGGCGCCAAGGGTCCTCCAAGAGGGGTTTAAAAGGCTCGTACAAGTCCTGCGGGGACACAGTCTCCATTGGGCAGTGCTCGTGTCAATTGCTCAGACACCTGTAGGCTCAATCCTATCAAAGCATGAACAGTTTTGCAAAGGTAAGCAAATTGTTCAAGTTTTAATATTCATTCGTTTTTAAAAATGGACTTTTTAGCTCTTCTTTTTGGCCTTGGTTGCCACCTCCTTGGCCGAAAAACTTCAAACCTCTCGTGATGGAAAGAGTCTCCTTGCAACCTTTCCATTCAATGCTCGAAATGCCGGCGGAGATCATGGACATCATGATCATCATGGACACCATGGTGAGCATCATGCCGTCGCTCCTGCCCGCGCTTTCTCTGCTCCTGGAGCTCCCAGAGCTCAAAGACAAGGCGATGATGACATTGCTTTAGACATTGGATCCATTGCTGCTGCTGGAGAAAGATGCATTGACAAGGTTGTCATGACAGAAGAAACTGAATATGATGATGTTATCACTTGCAAACATAGTTACAGTGAAAAATGTCACACCACCTACACTACTGATTTCGAACCCCAACAAGAAGAAGAGTGTGATGAAACTTTCACTAAGAGCTGTTTCATCGAATACAAGAAAACCGCTAGCGAAGAAAACGTTAAATTCTGTCATACTCCTTTGATCTGCGAGGGCGAAGGCGAAGAAGAGTGTAAAACTGTTTATGAATCATTCTGCGAGACCACGTAAGATCTTTTATCTAAAGCGAAGCGTTTTGAAAATATTTTGGTTAAGAATTGATCAAGTAAAACTTTAAAAATCCCGGAAAGAAATCAGCCGCAATCACGCAACCTTTGCAATATTTTCTATTTAATATGCATCATTTAGGTACCACATTCATGAAGTAGAGGACGACGTTGTTGACTGTCAGACTGTGTATGACGAGAAATGTGAGCCCCAAACCAATGGTTACACCACCGAGGAAAAATGTACCAAGTGGCCTAGACAAGAGTGTACCACCTCCAAGGTCGCTGTGAAGAAGCCTACTCCTCAAACTCAGTGTGAAAAGAAACCTCGTCAACTCTGTGGTCCTGGCGGTTGTATCCCCCAAGCTGGTCCAGAAGAATGCTTTGATAGGAAAGAGACCATTGTCCAAGAGGTCCCTGAAGAAACTTGCAACCTTGAGCCTCAAAAGTCCTGCAAATTCGTCACCAAACTTGTACCTCTCTTGAAGCCAACCGAAGAGTGTGTGGATATTCCTAAGGAAGTCTGCTCCAGATCCAGACAAAACCCAAGAAAGGTGCAAAAGCCTGTGGTCAAGAAGTGGTGCTACGTTCCCTCTGAGGAATCTGGCCTCGCTTAAAAGAAGTGGAATAATCTTTTGTCTTTCTAATCAGTAATCAAGTTTGCTAGTCGACAAGATGCGCGCGCGTGATGACCGCTCTGCACCATACAAAAATTACTACACTGCCATTCTTTTTGATGTACATATGATTTGGAAATTTGATATCTTTGGTAAAATTCGCTTTAGAAGAAAATAATCTCTCTGCTTTTTTTGGCTGGCTATGAGGACTTTTTGGGCTCAAATCTTGTGAATTTACGACCTCTGTGAAAATTATACTTTAGAAAATACCAAAAAAAAATAAAGTGGCCTTACGATTTTTTACATGACTTGTGTTGTGTGTACTCTGTCGAAATTGCATTTTTTGTAATGTCTGGGTTTAACCGGTCTTATCTGGATGTTTGAATTTCCCGCCTCTCTTTGCCGAGACCCCTGAATACAGCGTTACAAAAATAGAAGATGACTCATTGGTCCAATGAAAATCTTTTATGAATCTACAATTTTCTTTAAATGTTTTTCTTCAAAAGGATTCAGGCATAAAAGCGAAAAAATGTTTCAAAGGTGAAGAAGTCATTTGGTAAGTTTGATTTTTAGAATTTTGTCAAATTCGATGACACTTTTTCCAAGTTATTGGCGTTTTTTTCAAAAGTTTATCTGGTATTTATGTTTATAGCTAGTCATGTTTTTGTTCGTGATTTCGTGAGAAGAAAGAATTCGTGAAAGAAACGTTGTGCAGATTTTTCTCGTGAAAATTTCATAAAAAGTAAACAAACATGGATTTATCTCGTGCCAAAATCAGTGATGCCGATAAATTAGGACTCTGCAAAAAATACTTCTTCTTAGGATTCGCATTTTTGCCCTTTCTATGGGGAATTAATGCCATTTGGTTTTTCAATGAAGCGTTTGTTCGAAAACCAGAGTTCCCCGAGCAAAAATCGATGAAAAAATACGTTGTGATCTCTGGGACACTAAGCACCATTTGTTTGGCTGCCTTGATCACCTGGATGGCAATTTTTACCAACTATCGTGCACAATGGGGAGAAATTGGCGATTATTTATCGTTCAACATTCCGACTGGAGCTGCTTAGACTTATTTTGGCATCATTTGTGATTTTAGCATTAGTTTGACTAATTTTGGACCAAATTCTTAACAAATATACCGCTAACCTTGTCAGAAGTCTATTTTTCATCAGAATTAAACTAAGAAAAGGTGTTTTTTTCTCTTTTGATTTCAGGCTTAAAAATGCTACCCATGGCCGAAATCGTCCTTCCTCAGCTATCAACAAATGTACCCGCCTTCTTGGCCAAATTATGGAAAATGGTTGATGATCCGCTAAAAGACCATCTGATATCCTGGGGTCCCATGGGCAATACGTTTGTAATTCACAACCAGGCTGATTTCTCTCGGGAACTTTTGCCCTTTTATTACAAGCATAACAATATGGCCAGTTTTGTCAGACAGCTCAATATGTATGGTTTTCACAAAGTGGTTGGAGTAGAGGCTGGTGGCCTCAAAAGTGAAAATGATCAAGAAATGGAATTTTCCCACAACTACTTTATCAAAGGACAAGAAGTGTTGCTTGGTCAGATCAAGCGTAAAGTGTCTGCTAACAAAGCTGTTGCTGCGGGCGCGGTCAATTCATTTGTTCCAAGCATCAAAAATGAAAAGGTCACTGAAGTGCTTAGCGAAGTGGCCCAGCTAAAAGACAAACAAGAAGACATGGATTCAAAGTTGGATACCATGAAAAAGGAAAATGAAGCTCTGTGGAGGGAAGTTATCAATTTGCGACACAAACATACTAATCAGCAAAAGATTGTGAACAAATTGATCCATTTCTTGATGGGTTGTTTGCAAGGAGGCATCCAAACTGGACACGGTGTCAAAAGGAGGTTTCAGACTTTGCAACCCTTGGCCATTGAGTCACGTAGCCCAAACAAACAAGCCAAGTTGGATATCCCTGGTACAAGTTCAAGTCAAGGTCCGGTTATTTTAGACGTGACCAATGACCAAATGGTTGCTCAAGCAGCTGCTGTTCCAGCAGCTCAAGTACCCACTACTCAGTCTCCTCAAATGGACACTCTTGCCCAAGCTATGCAAGCCGTCGATCCAACTTTAGTCAATCCAGCCATCAGTCTGAGAAGTCCTATCAAGAACGAAAACAACCCTGGTAACCGACCAGCACTGAAGAGGGAATTGTCTCGAGAAGATTTCGACGCTGATACCTTCCAAATGCAAACAGAAATTGACAACCTCAAAGATATTCTCTCAGGTCAAATTACCTTGGATTCAAGCTTGATCAGTAACCTTTTTAATCCCAATGAACCACTCATGACAATGAATTTCAATCAAGACAGCAACAGTAGTGGTGGAATTGGTGGTGCAACACTACCAATTGAGATGGAGACCAGTGCTGAGGAAGCCAACAAAATCATTGACCAACAACTTGATCAGCCCAGCCTATTTGAGCTGGCTGATGAGTACGAAAATGAATTGATGGGTCCTCCAGCAACCACCATGTCCAGCACAAATGACTTTGCAAGTCTCGAAACACCACTTCTGACCGACGATTCCTTGGACACCAATCCTCTCTTGGCCCAAATCACCTCACAAAGAACATCGGGGAAAAAACAGAAATTTTAATGAAAATTGAAAAAAGAAATATTGTATACATATGTTGCATCTTACATAATCCCAAAATACACACAATAAAATGTTTTGTTTTTGCAAAGAAATTGTCGAGTTTTTATTTGAAAACGTATTTCTTTATCCAAAGTAATGAAGTTACAGCTGATAATGAGAACCAAGTTATGAGATATGAGAGATGATCGTTAGGTAGCGTGACCCGAGTCTGTCCTCCGATTGGACCATTTTTGACTGTCGATGATTGATCAGCGTCAATGAAAATTGGAAGCGTATTGAATTTTTCCGCTAAGGCCTCAACATCTCTTGAGCTCCATTTATTGCCACTTTCCGGATTCTTGGGTTTGAATCTCTGTGCTTCATCGGTTAATCTTACAACACCAGTCAATTCTATCACATTTGAAGGCACGATTTCTCCTCGTGTCGATGGCTCAATTTTGTTCTTTGGTACCCAACCTCGGTTGACAAGGATCTTGTCTTCGCTATTTTCTAGTTTAAACGGAGTGATGACGTGAAATCCGATCGTGTCAGTCCTACCAAAAAGTCCACCAGATTCGTCTTCTAAAACTATGGATCGTGGACCAACATAAACTTCAGTACCGACTTCAAATTGGCCTCTAACTTGTACTTTACTGAACTCCAAGTCTTTGACTTCGGCTGGATTTATTGGTAACTCTATCGGTGGAGCACTGGTTTTCTGATCTAATTCTTCTAACAAGTTCAATTTCCATGACCTTCTTTTCACTTGCCAAATTCCAAGACCAAAAGCTGTGGCAGGACATATCTGAAAAAATTTGGAAATTGTCACTCCCTGAAAAAGGGGTTTTTCAAAATTGTTTCATACCAGAAGTAAATAATCCCAAGGTTTGATTTTATCATCTCTAAGCTTGACATCAGCTGGTGTTGCTTTATCAAATTGAAATCTAGATGCTGGTCGTCTTGGTTGAGTTCGTTTGACTGGATGCAAGACAAGTCGAATGCCACTTTTGAACATTTTTGACGGATTCGGATTTTGTAATGTTTTTATTTACATCTCAGTATTTTTGTTTTGATTGCTACGAGATCCGATGTTTTCTTTTTTCCAGAAAAGTTTTGAAAAATGCCAAAATTGAATGGAGACGTGTTTTTATGTGAGATTTCTTCGATTTTGCTGAACTGAGAGTTTCAGTTTCTCGAGTTTCTAGAAAATTGAAAATTCGGAAGAACGTGGAAGAACAGAACGGAAATCAAGAAACGGATTTGAGAATGGCTACAGCGAGAAACAGTCAGACAGTGAACGAAACTTTTGACCAAATGGTCCAAGATTTGGTTTGTCATTTATGTCAACGCTATCCCCAACCTGAAGATCAGAGATGGTACAAGTGTTCTGAATATCACCACATTTGTCAATGTTGCGTCGAATCCAAAAAGATTGAAAATTGTTCCTGTCTAGGGAATATTTCTAAAAAGGTGGATAAGATGACAGAAGCCTTACTGAAGTTGAAGACTTTGAGGATAAAATGTCCCTACTGTTCTGCAAGTCTTTTTAGGGACAATATTAATGTCCACAAGTCCGAATGTGCCCGAGCCGTAAGATTGGTTCCTTGCATCTTAGCTAACTATGACGGTTCAAAGAAATGCAAACTTACAATAAGATATGAAAATATTTTGCTTCACTATGAATCAGTGCATCGTAGGATTCCCATTATTGAAAATGGTGAGACTCGCACAGGTGGTAACCGGATGAAAGCGGACGTTACGGACCATTATGCCATATGGCCCAAAAAGACTGAAGCATATGGAAGAGTCTTTATTAGATCTGCAATAGCACGAAATGGAGTTTTCTATGAATGGATTCAGTTGCTTGGATCGCATACAGAAGCTCAAGAGTTCATATACAGTTTAGAATACAAAGGACCAAAAAGTACTCATGTCTATTTGGGAGAAGTGGCTTCAATCGATGACAATTTAGAAACCATCATTACGAGTGGCAGATGTTCATCTATTGGATTTGAGAGTTTCAAACACCAATTTATGGAAGCAAATACTACCAAGCACACATCTTGTGTTACTATCAAGAAACATGATGATCAATGAATACATACGAAATTGTGCAGCATTTTCACAATATGTGCGTAATTTTAAACTTTCATTTGTTGCTTCCAGGTTGTTTGAGTTTGCAAAAATGGCGTCGGAATTTGTGGAAACTTTGACTGAACAATTGAAGTGTCAAATCTGTGAATGTGGTCCGAAAGCTGGAAAGTCACGCTGGTACAAGTGTACCGCAATGCATCAAATCTGCCAAGATTGTAAAGAAGTCAACCATGTTTGCAATTGCAAAGAAAAAATATGTGGTTCAGTTTGCAAAGTGATTGAAGCTTTGTTGAACGTGAAAAAGATGCGTTTCACGTGTGAAAATCATGGTAGAGGATGTCAAGAATCATCGGGTGAAGAAAATATGATTTTCCACCAAACTGAATGCATTTACAGGCTTGTAAATTGCCCTCGCATAACTTGTGAGTCAAAAGTACCATTTCATGAAGTACTTGACCATGTGCGTGACTTAAAGCATTTTCATGGTGATGAAGTTCTTGTCAATGGTTCAAGAAAAAGGATTGCAGACTATATTTCAAAACCTGTAGGATCTTATACTTATAGTGGGTTTAATTTAATCCCTAAAAAGCTTGAAATGAAAGATCGCATTTTCTTTTCAACTGCTAAATTGAAGGATAGAATATTTTATCACTGGATTCATTTTGTCGGATCACCAAATGAGGCAAAGAATTACGTTTACACTTTGGAATACATTGGCAACGATAATAGAAGTTGTAGCTACACTGGGCCTGTGACTTCAATTGATGAACCTTCAGACAGCCTTATTTCAAAAGGACACTGCCACACTATCACTCAATCTGCATTGACTAGTACTCTCTTCAAAGATGATAAAAACTTTGATTACTATGTCAAGGTTACTAACATGAAAGAAGAAGTGAAAGACCAAAACGTCGAATCCGGAATCTCAGATGATGAATAATTTCGTGAAAAAAAGTAATAAAGAAGAAACAATTGGTGCGTATTCTGGATCATATTTCTTTTATTTTAACATCGTTTTATGATCATTTGCGAGTTAATCACAAAATCTTGCTTGCTTGGTCTGTATGAAAAAATGCTATTTTTTAGACACATAGGATGACATTATCATTGTATGCTAGAGAATAATCGTAATTGAGACTACAAAATCACATTTAATTGTTCGCAATGGTGGTTCTTTTCTTTTAGTTTTAGTAGTAGCACTGCTGACAAAGGGAATAAAAGGGAAGGAGGAGTAGAACTGCTTCTTCAAACCGGGTTGTACAAGTCTTCATCTGCAAAACAAATCAAGATAAGAAAAGTGCTGTCATCGAGGATTTAAAAATCATCAGTAAGATCATCAAAGATGATTCATCATCGAAGTCAAAGTTACGTCATTCAAAAGGCATTTTTTAGAACATTGCAACAGTATGTAGTGGATTTTCGATTTTTGGCGGAAAAAAATGAAGACTCGCTCGCAAGTCTCAATGTTGACTTTTTGTGTGATTTTCAAAAGTTTTGAAAAAATGATATAGTCTTACCTTTGGATGCAGGTAGGTGATTGACATGAGTGTTTGATGGTGCTAGAAAGGTATTGGTAGTACATTCGGCATATGAAGGTAAATAGTGTCTGTTGCTTGTGGATGATGTGGCAGATCCTTGGTTCTGCTGGCTGTGATTGCACCGTCCTTGTCGTGTGCTTTGTATCGGCATACTTGCAGTAATAATATTCGGACACAGCCAACCCACATTTTGGGGACACATTGAGCCCAAGTCCCAGTACTCGATTTTGTACTGAAAGATCCAAACCGGAAGAGACAAGAGAAGATAGATAAAGGTCAAAACTACACCAGCCGTTTCAAAAGGTTTCACCACCTCTGGATGGGACTGAGAAGAACTGAACTTGCCATAACAATAAAAGACCCACTTGCCAACCACGCCGGTCATCGAGCCCAGTGTCCAGACTAATAGCCACGTTTTGGAGTCAACGAAGGCTCCATACATGAGAGCAAGGGCACTAAAAAAGGCTAATACTCCAAAACAGATATCTGAAAAGTATGTATGCGCATAGTATCGAAAATTGATTGGGGCCATCGATTTCTTACCTAGATAACGGGCCATCCTGAGGTCGTCATTGTACGACTGGGATGTTTGCCACATTATAAAGATGTGGAAGATGACCCAGATGAAAGCACAGAAGCTGACCAGGACTCCGAGAAGCTCGCTGTATATCTTCAAGCAGTATCGGCTGGCCATGATGTTACAACTACATTTACAACCTGTAAATACATTCAAAGTCTTTTAAAGTCGGATATTATTGAGTTTAAAAGCTGTTACCTTTTGTGAAATCGATGAGTGACTGTGTTTACATTTGGACACTCTCCTCCTCTAACTCGACTGCTTTTACTACTCTCCAATCCAAGGCAGTAGCAGAAGAAAAGTAGTCTACGCAGCAGCACTAGTCAGCACGTCTCCCGTTACTACTGTCGTCGTCGTCGTTGAAATTCGAGAGCTGTGTAATCAAAATCAACTTCTGCATTTTCTTCAACGATACAAGTCATCTTCTGTGTCTTCTTCTTCCCTTTTAATATTCAGGCAGCTGATGCTGCTGCTGGACTTCTCCGCCTTTTCCTTGCCACACTGCAAAGCCTTGGGGGGCCTTTCTCTCTATTAGAAAGCAGTTGACTTCAAAAGGGAGCTTTCTACCAGCCTGACTCCTCCTTTGGGAACTCTCTTGGAAGAAAAGCTCTAAAAAGACCTGGTTTTGTTGCAACCCTTCTTTTTTTATACATGATGCACATTTCTTTTTCTAAGACTAATGTAATTTGGCAGGGAAAAATATTGGGTACTTGACAAAGTAACTTTTTTCCGCAACGACCTTGAAAGTTTTGACATGATAGGTGTGACATAGCTATTTGTCCTATGGGTGTTAAATGGCTCTTTTTGCAAACAACTGTCAACCTTTTTTGTGGGATATTTTAGTATATGTACTATGTAGTGACAAAAATCTGAGAGAAACGAAGATTGTTACAGCTTGCTTACAGACAATGAAAAGCATCTACTACACGACAGACTACAACTTCGATCAATTACAGCGGCATCACTTTCTCGCTTCATCTCCTATTTGGGTCTAGTCGTAGACACTCACGGTCTAAGACATTCGAATGGTTGATGGTTTTCTTATTCTCCACGCTCTACTATCTAAAGCAGTAAAGCCAGTAAAGCATGCTTTATTTGCTTCGCTCCCAATTTTCATGTATAGGGAAACGTTTTACTTCGTTTCTGAACGTTTCAAAATCGACACTAAATAGATACAAACATAGATTATCGCTATCGGACTGAACTCCCACCCACGATGTTTATAAGTTTCCGATGGTGTTCACAGAGGGGACACATCATAAATGCAATACATAAAATTCAATTAAAAAGTCTTTTAAAATACTTTTCAAGCTTTTTCAACTATTTTTGAAATGTTTCACTTATTGGACATTGATAATGTAAAACCTGCTTTTGATGAAAAATTAGGTTCACTAAATCTTATGTAATACAAGTACCATGTACATTTTTTACTTTTCTTGATGCTTAGATATTCTATTAAATTAAATGACATGAAGATTTTGTTGCGCATTCAATGTTTATAATTAGTCCCAGAGTGTGTTATTGATTACTCTCTATTATTATCTAAAGCAGTAACTTATATTTTATGCTGCTCTTCCAATTTTTATGTAATACAAACAGTAGTTGCAAGTGCAACGTTCTCGAACGTTTTTATGAAAAAGGCAGACTTTGAATATCTAAAGCTTGGAAACTCGACACACGAAAAGTGTTCATAGAGGGACATTTTTTTCAACCACTGTAGACACTTCTAAATCCAGTTTACAGAGTTTACAACATTTCACCATTTTTTCCAGATTTTCAAAAATTCTTGTATGGTTTCACAAGTTGGAAATTTTGATAGCGTACAGCTTGCTTTTGATCAAATTATTTGGTTTACTACATATCTAAAGCTCAAATAAAACTACAAATTTTTCGGTTTTCTTGTTGCACAGACGTTCTATGCAATCGTTGGAAGGTTTGTTCCACTTTATCGCTTCTCAGCCTCATGGCTTTGATCAAAGTGTAGTATCTGTTCTAGTTAGTTTAACAGCTAACTGGGAGTCAAAGATTCCCTGTAATCTGTTAACCTAATCTTTATAACTGGGGAGGAAAATTGAAGTTTACTTCGTTTTCTCAATAGTCAGCCTTGAATTGCAGTATCTCAAGGAATGGCTTCATCCCTACTAACAATCAATTAGAGTTTATTTATATCTAATCATTTCTACTGTTTTACTCTTCGAGTAAATAAAGGTGCTGCCGCAAGGGTACACGAAATAAGCCGCCTCAGGGCATGGGTTGACCCAACGTCGTGCCAACATAAAAAATTGAAGACAGTACGAATATTAGTCAAGACAAGTTTTTAAAAGTAGTTATGGAGCACCATTAGACCAATTATGTCCATCTATGTGAGTTGTATCAATTGGAATAAAGAAGTGCCCAATTGGTATGAAAATTTCTTCAGCTCTGCTCAAACTCGGATGCCAAAAGTTGCTCAAACGCTGTTATTGCCAAGCACTATTCACAAAGAAGAAGGAACAAAACATTTCGACGATGGAACTGAACTAAAAGAAATCATCATTGAGGTGGAAGAGCCAGAAGAACCAAATGTTGACGATGAGACTGATGCACGTGCAATGCCTCTCATGAAGGCATATGAAGAAAGTGAAAAAGTGGAAAATAAGATCAGTGCATCCTCAATATTTCAAAAGAACTTGTCAATGTGTCAGCCTTACCCTTTTATGCTAGCAACCCTGGACACGGACTTTCTAATAGAATCTCCTAAATTCCGTTTTTGGGAACTTTTTAGTTCGTGCATTTTCTGTAATAGTTCGAAAGAACAGTCAAATTGACTTGGGAAAATACACAAATTATAGCAATGTATCGCGATATTTAAGAGAATATTCAACAGCTGAAAAAAACCTGTGTGTGTGGTAATTTCCAAAAGTTGTTGTAGCTACACCTGTGTGCGCTTCTATGATATTGCCTCCAAAATTATATGATCCGTATCTTTCCAAGTTGTATCCAAGGCTTGAAACTACACTTGTCATCGTGAACACAAAATTAGTCATTCTTTTGTTCTTGAACAAGTCAGAATGATTTTCAAAATTTCCATCTTCTTAGTAATTTGGGTAACTTTCTATTTTATTATTCTGTTAGAAAAACTTTTAATTTTAAGTTTTCATTTCCATTTTTGATAGGTTCATGTAACCACCACTTCCACCACCACAACCTTCACATCGAAACCTACACTGACAGTATTCAATTTGAATACTTGGGGCTTATCTTGGTTTGATGATGTTCCAAATGTTTCAAAACACGAGCCTTACGACCTCAAATCAGTTATGGACACATACTTCCAAGTATGTATTGTTGCGTAAAAATAAATGTCCACCTTTTTAGTCAAAGATCCTTTTTCCCTTTTCAGACTATGAGGGATAACTATCCCAACCCAAAAATGATTGACATGATGAAGAAGGTACCTCAAAACCGGCTGATCAAAATGTTGAATCCTGCTAGGAAAAAGAAGGAACGATTTGAAGCAATCTGCCAACACTTGAAGGACAATGATTTCGATGTGGTCTTTCTACAAGAAGTTTGGTTTGAAAAGGACTATGAATTCTTGAAAGAATGTCTGAACGGAACTGGCTACAAATTTTCCAACTTTGATTCAGAGTGTGGAACAAATTCTGTAATGCTTTCTCTTTTCTTCAAATCAATCAGCTTTTTTCATAATGTTGACTTTCAGATGTCGTTGGTTGGTTGTAGCGGCTTAGTGACAATGAGTAGATACCAGCTTTCCAATGAAATGACTTCTCCACTGCCCAAAGGAGAACTGTACACAACATTGAGCAAACCTGAAGATCTCATGTCGTATATCCAATTTGGCATCCAAAGGAAAGTCTTGATACATGACCTTTTTGTAGATGATGTGTGTACCATAAGGCTTGTCAACACCCATTTTAGCCCAAGCGATACTTTTAGTGCACTAAGGGAAAGGCAAGCTAGGGAAGTTATCAGGAATCTCGATAATACAACTAAATATAATATGACAGTTTTGGGAATGGACTTGAATGACGAACCTTTCCAAAATTCCCACTGGACAGCTTCCTATAGAGTCTTCAAAAATGCCAACTTTTCCGACGGGTTCAATGAGGAATTCGATACCAATATGGCCTATCCTGTAACCTTTGCTGATGAAACCAATTCTTGGACCACAAAAAATTCTAAGACTTTGGACTACATCATGGTTCTCCCTCATGAAATCGACGTTGAGAATAATGGTCACGTTATAGTTCAAGAAGCAGGTTTCGTTGACATCGCGGTTCAAGATTTGAAGACTACAAATGGCCATAGCTTTTCGGAACATAATTCTGTAAATGCCACTATCTGGTTGCAATACTATTGATGCAACTGGACTGATGTAGCATTGTAATGAACGATTAACTATCTTTCCCTATTTCACTCAACACATCTTTATGTTTCTCTATCTTTCTAAGTTCACATTTTTTTATAACAAAACTGAATAAAAGCCGATCTTTCTTTAGGCACAAACCATAAAGTTGTACCTTTTAACTAATCAACGAATCCGAAGCCATGGCCTCGTTGTCCAAACGGCATCAAAATGTGTAAAAGAATTTCACGCAACCTTGCTTTGCCTATGATCCCATAAGAAATTCCAATAGCATTGCTATTGCACCGCCGGGGCAACGATCTTCTCTCGCATGCACTCACAACAGTCTCACACTGTTGCTACAGTGGCCGCAATGGCGCAGGTGAACCCTATCACTCTGTTTCCTCAACACATAGAATGCAGTTTAAAAACTCTAAATTGATTTCCTCCCCTTTTTAAGGAGTTAAGAAATATTGGATTTATAATCCCACATCCATTTTCTAAAGATTTTCATTTGGTACTTTTTCACTTCAATGATCAACGCCCATTGATTGGTCATAATATTTGTTGAATCAATGCAGGAAACAGTAGAGGAAATTTCGTAGCCTGTACGTGTGTGAATCACGAGAGGAGACCCCTCGCACTCTTCGCGCCACCGCCAGCTTTGTAGCCCTGGCCATCAAGGTGTACAAGTAGTACTACACCGAGTTCCTGTTGACAGAACAACAACAAAGTAGAACAGCTAGAGCAGCACTTTTTTTCACGCTTTATACGTGATGAGGAATAAATTGCTTTAAAAAAAGGTAGGGAGAAATCTTTTATAATTCAATTTTAGACCTTGAAAGACTTATCCCCCTTTTTACCATATTTTTTAAAAGGGATCGAAATCCTGCAAAAAAAATTTCTTTTCACGAATTATGTTTGGAAAACTTGACCCGATTTTCGAGTAATATGAGTAAGGTAGATTCATATTTCAAATCTTGATAGAGAGGAAAGAAACATTTTTATTGCAAAAAATGTACCGTTCCATTCCTTCAAAGAATGTTGTTGTAGTAGGTTTGTTTGTGCTCCATCATTATGCGCGGGAGATGCACCAGATAAGCTGGTACTTTGCCCATCACGTGACACAAAGATAACCTCTTGAAATTCAATTCAAAAAACGAACTATAAGAAAAATGAATTCCATGTGAATTTTTATTTGTTATTATGACGATGCATTTTTCTATCATATCAGGCAGGTCGAGGCGCACTTTTTCATTGCCTATGAGAGCTGCAGAGGGTCCCTCCTGTACTACTAGCTGCAATGCATGTGAAGTTACCTGGTCCTCTACCAAGTGGTAGGCAGTAGTGGTTGCTTTGAAATTGAAGCCCCCTGCTACACAACAGCTTACATGCGTCACTCCCAAAACAACTTTAGCTAAAAGCTAACAGTTTTTGGCGGACTCTAAAGTCGAGGAAAATCAAGGATTTCATGCCTTGAAATTCCAAAAATAGGTAAACTATATTTTTAATCAATTTTTGAAAAATAGTCTCTGTAATTTCTGTATTTTTTGGTCGTTATTTAATTGATACAGTTTCATAATTCTAGAAAAGTTTTCCTTTTCCCAAAAGAGATCTTAACGAGACAAACCATATTTCCGCATTGGCATCGATACTATTTTAAATGGCACACAACAGCAGGCCCATAATTAGTACCTTTACGCTATAATCATTGTTGGATCTTTCTGCAGGTGCGTGCATCCTACACAAAGCCCATTGTAATGAGGAAGCCGGTCCTCCGACGTCATAGACCACTATCATTACTGCAGCCGTCGAAGTGAGAAAGGGGACGAAAAGCATACCTGTGTGTAATAGAAAGCAATCGCGCATTTACTTGACAGTTGCTGTGCAAAAATGTATCAAGATTCGCGAAGATACGGAAATGTTCACCCCTATGACTACGCCAATTGGGGCTACATTATCCTCTACTTAGTGGTCATCTTGTTCAGTTTATTTGGCAATTCCATGTTTTTGATGACCATCAAGAAAAATCAACATTTTCGAAGAACTCATCACATTTTCCTGGCATTTTTGTCCATGCGAGATTTGATTGTTACCATTTTAGTGGTGCCATTTGTAATTGACAGTCAGGTAAAGATTATTGATTACTGTTTGGTTAATCAAAATTAACTTGATTAAAACTTTACTTACAGGCGGTCAATTTGCTGAAATGGAAAAGTGGAGAAATCACCTGCAAACTCTACATTTTCCTGCATTGGGGCACCATGTCAACCCATGCTTTTATGCTGGTCTTTTTGCTACTCTTTCTGTATTTCTGGTACAGAAAACAAGAAGCTTACATGAATGCTGATGGAAGTACAGTCGTCAGACAAACTCGAATGCACAAATGGGCCATTCCCTTAGCTTGGATAATCGGGTTTGGTTTAGCTGCAGTGGCGGGTGCTTTGGCACGAGTGACAATGAATCAAAATACAGGGATTCAAAGTTGTGCCGTTTGGGATGGCCGAGGATCTGGATCTGGCGGATACAGTGTAGCTGTATCCAATGTATTTGTCTCTTTTATCGGGCCTACTCTCATTATTCTGTTCCCTTTCATCGCCTTACTAATGCAAGTCTGTGGTGGACGACAACCCAAATTGGATCCACCGCACAATCGTAATGCAATGATTGCTTTAGCGCTAGCTTTTGTATTCGTTGTATCCAGAGCTCCTTACGAAATCTACGAGTTGATGAAACTCTTCCACAAATCCGGCTACGGTTTCAAAGCTAATTCAACTTGGGGAACACCATACGCACATTGGACATTTGAGACAGACATTGTCTTGAACTGCATGATTTTTGTAGTCGCAGCCATTCATCCCATCATCTACTTTGTATTCAGTGCTGAATACCGTACTGGTTTGTCAAATGTCTGGAAAGGCTTGGCTTGCAATCAATCGCCAGCGGAGCGAGCTAGACAATTAGAAGCTAAGCGTCAAGGTAGGCAGTATTCCAATGGAGGACAAACTGGACCGATTGTAAAAACTAGAACTCCCATGCATATGCGACCCGGAGACCAACCGCTATTGAACAGTCATGGGCAACCCCAGATTATGGCCGCAGCTCCAGGTCAACCGCATTATTATCCGTATCCGCAAATTGCGGGGCATATCCAGCCGCAAGTCCCGCAACCTGGTACTACTTACTTGTTTCCGGAACATTCATTACAACCTGGACAGACATCTTTCAACAACAGGTAAACTTTTAAATAAGCTTTGAACCCAATTTTCGTCTACAATTTAACATATTTTCAGTTTTGAAAGAGCAAATATGTCACCTGCATTACCGGCAGAATTCGAATACAATGGCCTCAGATACATTGATATGGCCCGAGTGGAACCCAAGATTGGATATTCCCCGCAAAAGACGCCTCCGAAAACCCCAGAAACACCCCATTTTTCACACACACCTTTTATTAACCCCAACACCACTACAGCGAATCCGGATCCCGTTTGGCCACAACCCGGACAAGTGATTGAGATGAAAGATATGCCTGTAGCCACATCCGAGAGAAAGAGTACTTTTGAACTAGAAAACATGGATAGTAGTCCGGGAAATACTTTGAGAGAACGAAACCGGCGTATTACATCACCTCCAACGTCGCCTAATCCTTTAGACAATGAGGAACGTGTGGAGATGCTTCAAGAAAGTCCGGGAGCGAGCAGAAATCGTCGAAATCGTCAATCTGAAAATCAACCGGTAAGACTTTGATGTGAGTTTCAAATAGGCTCATCTCCTAGGTAGTAATTTTACCTATATCATGCATGCAGCCTGCTTCATTACAAGGAGAATCTGAAGTTGTTTAGGACTCAAAATAAGTGAGTTTGGCCATTTACCGGATATCAAATCTAAGTTCTTCATTTACTTACAGCATCAGGAAAAAAAGACTAACGGGAATCTGACTGCTTTCGGAAGTCGTTCAATCAGTCCAAGCTCAGGTCATGACAATGTAGAAATAGTCATCACGGGACGCACCCGATCCCGTCAAGACTTGTGTCCGGAGGTGCCTCAAAGTAAATTTGAACATGCTGTATAAAGCCTGTCTTTCTATAGTGTAAACTGACTTGAAGCCTAATAATCTCTTTCTCATACATACACTGTGACGTGTGCAACTCGAATAAGATATATGTGATCACGAGAATAAAACAAAAAAAGAAAAATACCCTAATTTCAATTGTATCCTTGTTGAATAGTGAATACTATGTCACGGATTATCAGCTCGCTCTTGGCTCAGTCGAAATCTAAAAATAGATGTCAAAACCAGGGGGAAGAGAGAGAGAGAATGGTCGATGTGGAAGTGGAAAGCAGCAGAGAGTCAGCAAGGCTGCGACCTCCTTCCATCACTACAGCTTGGCATAAAGTGGAAAGCAAGTTGGTAAACATTAGTACAGAGGCTGATGAAAACGACCTAGTTGCGTTCAACAACTTGTAAAGAACGGGAACAAATTACTTTTAGGAACAGCTGACCAAATAAAGGGCTAAAAGGTAGGTGCCACAAGTACTAAGTAAATAAGAAGGATTTGGGCACTAATATCAGTTGATCCGGAATGGCATTGAGGAAAAAGCAATTGGCCTGAAAAGTAAAAGTAATAATACCTGGGTCTATGTCGTAACTGTGGTTACGGTGACAGACATTGAATAACAAATGCCTTCTTAAGTCTTGAAAGGCATAAGAGTTCTTCCAAAAAGGTACTACCGAATTTTCTAACCAAAAATTGATTAGCATATCTATTATCTTTGTAAACAGAACCTCGCCCTTACATTGTTATCGTAAAAGTAGATTCCTCTCAATGTACCCATTCTACTATGTACATCCATACGTGTTCAATGGGGGGGAGGGTCAAGATTTTGGGTTTATCCCCCCCTCTCAAAACCCAGGTCAAGACACCTATCCCCCCCAAGCGCGCCTTAGTAAAATCAGATTTGTCTGGGGATAGATGACCGAAATTTCGGGTTTATCCCCCCCTCTCAAAAGCCAGGTCCAGACAGTTATCCCCCCTATTTAAAATACGTTGGGGTATTAATAGAAGTGTATACAATGTTTTTTTTTTTTCCAACTGAAGATTTATTTCACTATATTGCAACAAAATGTAACAATTGAAAACTGAAAGACAACATTTGGTTTAAGAGATTCTATCCTTATAATTTTATCCTGCTAGGTCTTCAAAAAAAAAAAAGGCCATTCCATTAGCAACAGTATCTGTATCGCCGCATCCAAGGCCCAAGATCGACAGTTGTCAGTTCAGCAATTTTGGGTCCTGGAAAAAAAAATTACACTGACTCCTATTTCTGCACTTTAGTTCCTTTGCAAGGATAAAACTTACTCGTCCTAAATCCATTCTTCAGAAGTGGAATGATGTTGAAATAAACCATTCCATATACTTCTTCATTGCCATAAATTGCCAACAGAAGAATGACTACGAAACAAAGCGTCAGACTTCTCATGGTAGAATGGTGGTATAATTCTACTTCTTTAGCTTCAAAGTTTCCTCGATCCTATGAGCTTTGAGTGCTTTGAGCGCCTTGAAAAGCTCGCTTACCACAAAAGGAGTATGTCATCAGCTGATCGGTGATGACGTCATCGAACAGAGACCTGCTGGTTTAGTTCAGCGATGACGTACTCCTATAGCGGAAATGTGTAAGGAAAGTACGACAAATCACGAATGGCCTTACAAACATACATGTGCAAGGGGGAGGGTTAAGACTATCCCCTCCTCCCTCTTGGCCAAAATTTCGGGTTTATCCCCCCTCTCAAAAGCCAGGTCCAGACAGTTATCCCCCCCTCTCAAAACCTAGGTTGAACACTTATGTGTACATCTATAATTTGTAGGGCCATTAGGCCAATATGATTCCTGTCATATGACGCGAGGCATAAGTCTGTAGCTGTGAAGATAAATATTTATCTTCACAGGTCTGTAGCTGTACTACGTCATCATGCTTTCACTTTCAGTTTTGCTACTGCAATGAGTGAGAGTGGCGGTAGTAAGAAACGACCAAGTTCATCCAAATCGAGATCATCCGGCAGACCGACTACAGCGGAATACGATAGAGCATTGCAACAAGACATCATGGAAGAAGGCAACGTTGACACTTTGGCCAATGATCACAGAGCACCTGTCAGCACTCAAGTCAAGTGTGCCATAACTGGAGGAGTTGTCCTTTTCGTCCTTGTGTTCACTGCAGTCGTAATTGTGGACTCAATCCACACTATTGAAGAAGGCAATGTGGGCATATATTTTGTTCAAGGAGCATTGGGAAGTGATTACACTACACCTGGAGTTCATTGGTCTATTCCTTTTGTGACCACCATTGAAGAAATCACTATTCGTCCACAAACGGAGACACTAGAACCTATTTCAACCGTGACCAAAGATGGAATCCAAAATACCTTTCATAACATTCAAGTATTGTCTAATGTAGAAATTGGGTCCTTGATTGACTTGATCCGGAAATTCGGAATGAATTTTAGACATGCATTGATTTACGATCGAGTTTCTGAAGAATTGAGGACTTTCTGCGCAAATTCCACAATCGATGAAGTAAGGATTTTGCAATTGAGTTTGTTGGTTTCTTTATTTGAAAATGTATATTTTCAGGTGTATAACACAAAGTTTTTGGATATTGTTAGCCAAGTGAAAATCCAAGTTGAAAAGAGTATTACACGTCTTGGCATGAATGGAATCAAAATCCTCAACCTGGTCATACCTAAACCAGATATTCCCAGGGACATTGCAGCTAATTACAAAGCTGTCAAAGTCCAATGGACAGATCAATTGGTAGCCAAACAAAGGCAGATCACGGAAAAAATCCGCAAAGAAACTGAAAGCATCAAAGCCATGTTGGATGCGGAACGGGAGAAAAACGTAACCAAAATCACACTGGAAAAAGCACTGCTTCAAAAGGAGAATGAAAAAATGATTAATGATTTACGTAAGTTGAGAAACAAAACTTTCTTTTTGCATCATGTAATTTTCAGAATTTTTACAGAGAATCAAATCATCAAATCTCGTGAGGAGAATCAAGCTGATGTGGATGCTTATAAGAAGGAAAAGGACGCAGCGGCAAATGTACAACTCTACACAAAAGACTACGTTAGTCTTGAATTAGCGAAAGAGCTATCCAAAAACACCAAGTTCTACTTCTCAGGAGAGACAAGTCCTTTAGGAGGTCTTTTGAACAAACTTTTAGGAGAGTAACCAATTCCGGCTCTGTTCTATGTGATACACAACCATTTTCCCTCTCTAGTTCACCAGTAAAACCTGGCAATATAATCATTGTTTTGAAATGTGTTGTAAATCCTAACATTGTAAGAAATCATCTTAATGTGTTAAAAGAATAAAAAGTCTTTTAGCTCTTTTAGTAATTAGTATGTAACGTTGGTAACGTTGACCGATTATAAATGACGCATCTGAAGGGAGTGATTCATAGCGATGGAGCGGTTCCAAAAAAGTTAGGCCATTTTTTGTTCAAATTCATTACACTTAAAAAAAAGCATGCTTTGCGCTGCCATTTTAACTAAAAAAGTATTTCAATATACAAAAATAAGTAATCAATCATGTGAGAGTTAATCTTGAGAAATATCCAACAATCGCACTTTGAAACCTTGACGATTTTGAGATTGACGTAGATCGACCCGTCAAGACTCGTAACTGTCAACAAAGGACAAAAACGAAGGTAAAAAGTGACTCATAGATTTACGGAATTTGAGTCAGACTGATAAGGCCTTTGAACAGTTTTCAACATGTTCTCTTCTGGGTCCAACATGACCAAGCTCAAGACGAGTTTGAAGTTAACAATTAACAGGTTAATAATTCAAATTAGAAGGATTGAAAGTCATGATTTTTATTTTGTCCTTGTTTTTCAGGTTGAAGCTTTTAGAAAAGAAAAAGACAGAAATGGCACTGAAAAGCCGCAAAGAAATCGCCGATTACATTCAAATTGGCAAACCTGAACGTGCAAAAATTCGCGTGGAACACATCATTCGTGAGGACTACTTGGTCGAAGCCATGGAAATTGTGGAAATGTATTGCGACCTATTGTTAGCTCGTTTTGGTCTGATTGAACAAATGAAGAATTTAGACGATGGTTTGGCCGAGGCAATTTCCAGCCTCATTTGGGTCTCTCCGAGGTTGCAAGCAGACGTTCAAGAGCTCAAGACAGTCTCGGATCAATTGGTGGCCAAGTATGGAAAACCTTACGGATTGGCTTGTCGCGAAAATTCTGTGGCAACAGTATCAGAAAAACTCATGCATAAGATGAGCGTTCAAGCACCTCCCAAGCTTACTGTTGAAAAATACATTATCGAAATTGCCAAATATTACAACGTGGAATACGAGCCGGATCCTCAAGTCATGGGTCAAGATGAAACTTATGGCGTAGATGCTTTGGCCGATTTAGGTCCTGCACCGCCATTGATCAACAAGAATGACTTAGAAAACAATGGTGGACCTGGACCAGGAGGTCCTGGAGCTGGAAGTGGTGGTGGCGGAGGCGGAGGATTTGCTCAACAACCGTTTGCGTATCCTCCACCTATTGCTGGGCCAGTGCCTCCTGCTTATCCTAATTACCAGCAAGGTTATCCGGGATATCCTCCACAAGGGGCTGCAGCAGGTCCACCCTTTCCAAACCCTCCAGGTATTCATTTTCACCTTTAAAAAAAGGAAAAAATTATGTTTAATGTAATTGAATCTTTTTTCAGCTATGAATAACCAGCAACTGAGCATTGATGAAAAGACTCCTGTGAGACCGGCCAGCGACGGACCTCCACCATATTCAGGTATCGATCCAGCAGCTTCTGCGCCTCCTGCAGCTTCTATCAATGCTTCTTCAAATGAGACACAGAATTCAAATCCGGCAAAAAGCCTACCTATTGATAATAACTTGGATTTGCCAGAATTGCCTACTGTGCCTAGCGGAACTCCTTCACATGATCCTAGCCCAGACACGAAAGGTGGTGATAACGACGAAGACATTGATTTCGACGATCTGACTCGTCGATTTGAGGCTTTGAAAAAGAAGAAATAAGAGGAAGCATTTGCTAATTACTATCCAAGAAAATATCCTGAAATACATCTGGAAATACTTATTCGATAAAACTGTCATTGTATCCTAAGAAAAATTCGTCAACTTATCGTGTTTCAAAAGCTACATAACGTTTTAGAAGGTTAAGGAAAAATTCTGTCAAATCGTCGCAGTAAATCCAAACACTGTAAATCTTGAAAGTTTATACAAAATGTTGCGAAAACATCATTCGTCAAGTTAGAAATAGGATTTTTTAAATCCATAAATATCGAAGACATCACTTAGCCAAGAAACAATTTAAAAGTGAAAAGTAAATCGTGGCTTCAAGACGTGAACATTGCCCACAAGAACGGGAAGCCACTGCCGAAGATGAGGAATCAAGACGGAGGCCGACGGGGCCAACCTCCCACAAGCTCGGGGAGCCACTGCCCGGGGCCGAAGACGAGGAATCAAGACAATATTGTCCAATTTTCAATTTTGTCCAATTTTCAATTTGTCCAACTTTCAATTTTGTCCAATTTGTCAATTTTGACAATATTGTCTCGCGCGTTAGATTGAAATTTTCAATCTTGTTAAACAAAAAATTCCAATATCTTTATAGAAGCCGCAGTGGATTTCACTGGAGGTATCCCGGAAATGATTGATTTAGAAAGTTGCAATTATAGTCGTGAACGCCTATTTTACATCATGTCCAAAGCAGATGCCAACGGAGCCTTCATGGGATGCGCCTTAACAAGCGATTCAAGACGCGCTAGAGCCGCTCAAGACCTCGGATTACAATCCAGACATGCTTACACCATCACCAAGGTGGTTGAAATCCGGTCGCACAAGGTAGCAAGCGGAATTCCTTTGGTTCGGTTGCGGAATCCGCATGGAAATAACCGGGAATGGAGAGGGGATTGGAGTGATGGTGACAAGCATTGGCAAATGATTCCCAAGCATAAACAGTCAGATTTGGGCTTGAATTTTGACGATGATGGCGAATTTTACATGTCCTTCCGTGATTTTTTGAAGTATTTTGGTGAATTAGAAATTTGTCATTTGACTCCGGATAGGTAATGTTCAACTTTGATTCACTTCATGACAGTTTTGTCCATTAGATGGCACCAAAAAAGGCGAATTTTACATAGAAAAAAAAATCTTGAAAAAATTCGTGAAACTTTGTTTACATTCAAGCTACACAATGCAGAACTCCTTTCATTTTGATGAGATATTTCACAAAAAAAAAATCATGAAAAAATTCGTGAAAGTTTGTTTATTTTCAAGCTACACACTACA
>LT727932.1:268166-377060 GCA_900157175.1 Oithona nana
ATGATTATCGTTATTTTTCAAAGTTTTTGACACAGACGCACTGACGCACTCAGCTTAACTGGCTGTACGCATGACGCATGATTCCATAGAATTTTCTCTTCGTACCAGTGCGTCGACGGGTCGACATCGATGTACGAGCGCTCTTCGAACGAAGCCCTACCCTAAATCGTCGTATTGCTTCTTTGTTCACTTTATCGTTACACGAATCTGAGTAAACCATAACTGTTTTCAAGATGAAGATGATCATCAGGCTATAATTCTTGGCTCTTTTCGACTGTTGTGTGTCAAAAAGTGCCATATTGACGAAAAGGAAATGCAAGCATTTTTTGCAGTATGTGATGTGCAAGAATGCACTACCGTGGCTTTGATGATGCAATTCTTGTCTGGAAAAATAATTTCACATGCCAAAAACAAAATCGTAGCAAAATGAAACTTATTTGGTATTTGGTTCCGATAATTGTATTGCATGTATTAAAAGTAATCAGGAGATGGGTATTTTGTAGTTTTGATAGTTTCCGGAATCCAGAGTGCAACATGACCATTTCGCCCCTCTGTTAACATTGTCTTAGGTGATGTTTTCCATTGGCATGAGTCAATTGTATCATCCGTGCATTCAAATCGTAGAATATTGGCGTTACACAAATCTTGCGCCTTGTTGTATCCTCCAGTTGCTACCAATCCACGATTATTTGGCGATGGCAAAATTGAAAACATGCGGAGTGTTAGTGGCAACTTTTGAGCAGTTTGCCATCCTTTGCTCCATTCATCCGTATTTAATATTTCTACAGATCGCGTATCCTCGCCTTGATCGGACCAAGTACCACTTGCAACTAATAGAATGGTAGAATCGCCCAATTTAAAACTTCCACATCCATGAGTCATTCTTGCTTCTTGAAGTGAAGGTCCGGATGTCCATTTTTTGGTAATGAAGTCAAAGAGGAAAGTGGAGTTGATCACAATGTCATCATTATCCCGGAAATTGTATCCACCAGTGGACAAAACGTGCGTCTCGTTGATTTTTATGAGGCAGTGATACATTATGGGGTTTGGCATCGAAACAAAACTTTGACTTTTCTCAAGACTAATTAACTCTGTTTCAGCCAGTAACTCAAAGTTTTGATTTTCATCAGTTGCATTAAAAGTTCCTCCACCTGTCACCAAAAGAGAATCATTGATTACCACTGCAGATGCACCAAATCTTGGTCTTATTAGAGTGGCCGAATGAGTCCAATTTCCATCGTTGTTTAATGCATAGCAATTTGGAATGTCAACGTTCTTTGAATATTCGAATCTATGGTCAGTGAAGTAGCCACCGCAAAGAAAAGGTGTATCCTGGATTGTTCCTCCAAAAGCCAATTTGATGTTGTCATAAGGAGCTATGCTGACTTTGACACTTGTTCCGGATTCCTCTTGGGATGAAAAGTTTATTATATCTGTATGTTCCGATACTCTCTCAGGAAAACCACCGACAACCAGTAGAGTTGTACCTATAAATCAAACATCATCACCAATGAATACAATTAGAAGTATTCAACTTACTGCTACAATCAGTTGTGCACTCTTCAAATTCGGAAACAGTAAGTTTTTTGCTCTGCTGACCAAATATCAAAAGTTCACATTCTTTGTACCGTGATCTGGTACCGATGCCACAAGTTGCTGAACAAATACTCCAGTCCGTCAAATTAGTACATTGGCCTGAAAATGTTGAGTTAGTTCAATCCCAATGTGACAATACTGCTTACCATCTTTTATCGCCGTTAAAAGAAGAAGAGCTTTGTGCTCATCCCCCAGTCGTAACAATTCTTCATTGCAAATTGTAAGATTTTGCTTAGTTTCTTTCAGTACTTCGCAATCATTGTCTGACCTGACTTGAGCAAACGCTAACAAAAGAAGAAAGATGCACAGAAAAATCATGTGTTTTAAAAAACACATGATTGCAAATAAACCCGTTCTGTAATTTTCCAGTGCCAATAAAGTCACATGATTTTTTAAACTGGAAAATCAGAAAATAGAAATACAACACAGGAAATGAAGACTTTTTGCACTTTTTGCCACATTTCTGTAATATTCGTGTTATTGTTGGATTTTGCTCAAGTATGGTCATCAGACTGCGACGAAGAGATTGATCCATTGATAGTAGAAACTAAGCAAAATTTTATAGTTTGCAACACTGAATTTAGACGAATGGAACACGAACATAAAGCAATGTTGGGTTATTTGGAGATTGAACATGGTCAATGCACCAACATGACGGAATGGAGTGATTGTTCTGTAATATGCGGCATCGGTACAAGAACCAGATCTAAAGATTGTGAACTATTTGCTGATCAGCATAGTAAAAAGTTGACCATTTCTGAATCTGAAGAATGCACAACTGAATGTTACAGTAAGTATTGCTGATCAAAAATAGTATCAGAAAGTAAAAGTTTCAAATCAAAGGTACAAAATTATTGGTCGTCGGTGGTGTTCCGGATACAGAACGTTCAGGTGTCATTGATTTTTCATCCCAACAAACACATTGTTCAAAAGTGTCTGATATCCCTCTAAAAAACCTTAAACATGCTGTTGGAGGAACAATCCAAGATACACCAATTATTTGTGGAGGTCGCATAGTTGAACAATACACGAAGATGGATGTATCCGATTGTTTAATCCTAGGCAATGACGGAAACTGGTCAATTTCAGTCTCTCTCAAGAAGGCAAGAACTTCTGCATCGGCAGTGACTATCAATGACACTCTTTTGATCACTGGTGGAGGATTTTTAGGTTCTGATGGGAAGAAAATGGAATTATTGGCCGAAACCGAACTGATTACTCTCGAGAAAAGTCAAAATTTTGTTCCTTTGCCAGAGCCGTTGGTCTTTCATTGCCTCATAAAGGTCAATGAAACGCACGTTTTATCCACCGGTGGATTCAATGAAGAAGTCAATGTTTTCAATTCTTCTTACTTGTTTGACTTCAACACCATGGAATGGACTTTAGGACCTACTTTACTAGAAGAAAGAATGTCTCATTCTTGTGGAAGCTTCCAAATGGGTGATTCAACTGTTCTGTTGGTGGCTGGAGGTGTAAAAGTTGAAAATAAGGCTGAAATCCAAATACAATCTGTTGAAGTGCTGAATACCAATGAGTGGAACAGTGGATGGCAAACTGCTCAAATGTTACCCTTACCACTCAGCTACACTTCGATTGTACCATCGCCTAACAATAAAGGATTGATATTGGTAGGAGGCATCAACATGGTTCAAGATTGGTTTAATATCAACTTGCTTCAATTCAATTGCCGAGATGATACACTTGATTCTTGCCAATGGACTGCGGATCCCTCCAGAACGTGGGTTGAGGCGCGTTACGGACACGTTGCCATGTGGATTCCGGAACAGATCAAAACCACTCAATATGAATGTTGAAACTATTTTATTTCTAACAATATTCCCATTCTGGGTGATTTTTGGGTCGACATTTCTCAGGACAAACTGCTTTGTAAGGTTCAAAACTAAATGGAAATGCACTGACATAATTGAAACTTTCAATCTTTCGTTCTGTTGGAAAAGGTGAAGTATGTGGGTAAACATTGCAATAGTATGAATCATGACTCAGGGAGTTGGACATGGTCCATGGCCAAACATACCATCTTAGAAATTGTTGATCTTCTCCATAAGCTTCTTGATCCACGTATAATATTGAATCTTTGGCAACCAGGGCAAAGGCTGAAGCCATCATTGATTTCTCCAGATCAGATAATTTCAATCCCCAACAACATCCAACAATGCAATTTCCGTGATGATAATGATCTCTCATAACATGTAAAGCTTTTCCGGATTTGATCCATTCCTTGACAGCGACCACTTCTCTGGGTACAATCAATGCATCCAGATCGCGAGACATGAAGTAATCCACTTGTGGATCAATGGTTGGTAAAAACCGCCACATCATTGGGAAAATAGGTTCAATGTCTCCTAAAGCAGGTATATTTCTAACATGACACAAATCCAAATCTGGATTTTTGCAGGCAAAATCACAGAGAATTTGTAGTCGTAGATCATTGACTTCGAAGTCAAAATAGAGTCTAAAAATCCAATCCGGATAGTGTTGACGCATGCTTTTGTAGTTGCTAAATACTCCTTCGAAATAGTGTTTGTGGTATTTTTCTTCTCTGATTGAATCTTCTTGGCCATAAAGTGAATAGGCAATTACTTTTTGTCTGTTGCCTCGAAGTGACGCATCTAAACTACACATTGTTTGGTTTGAATTAGAATGATTGTCTTCGTTGACGTAAAGCTGTCGATGACATCCACAAACTTCCAATTTGACCTTTTTCTTGGTGAATTGCACATGTTTTCTAGCGATTTTCTTCGATTTTTTCAGCTTTTTGGGGTATGATTTAACGATGCCTTTGATGCTTTTAGGTACTTTAGTACCACCATGAAATCTTTGATTGATGATTTGGAATTTATCTTGAATCTGTTTACTTACACTGAAATCTTCATTAGAAGCAATGTCTTGAGCATTAATGCTAATGCCACAAAAAGCAAGAATTGTAACAGTTAACAGCATCTTTTTACTTTTAAAAGGAGAAAATATGTACATGCATTTTTTTCCCTCTCTGCTCGGGTTACTTTTACCATCTTTGCTTTGCATCAGCGTGTTTGTATCTCTTTACTCACGAAACCTTTAATGCACAATTATTTTCAATTTTCAGAACATTTAGCTTTTCAAACATTTGTGATACAGTTTCCAGTAGTCAAGGCCATTACGAAAATAGGTGTCGGACGTCAAAATCTCTCTCCTGCACAGTGTTCGAAAATCCCTCAAAAATTATTCTTTGACAACATTTGCATTGAGAACTTGCACTCCATTTTTGGCGTGAAAATTCAAACATTTGAATTAGTGAAATACAGAATAGATGTTACTTTTGGCTCGAAACCTAACATGAGACATTTTTAGTGATTGTCAAACACTGTGGATGTAGGTGAATTTTGTCGCAAGCGGAAGCTTTTGGCCGCTTCTGGCTCCTGTGGGCTAATTCAACGTGATGGCATAAAAGGGTGATAGGCGTATCAGATAGTGGCCTAATGACTAACTCTTTTCACTATAGCAACCCGACAAGATTCGACACGCTCGGCTGCCATTCATGACCCGACTCATCTGAACGTACCAGATGACGAGACCCATTATAGCATGAGATAAACAGGGTGTGTCGCATAGATCGAAGCATTCAAATGATGCTTCGCATGCTGCCCGCTTCCGGTTTTTCTCCCAATTTTTTTCGCGCAAATAACTGAAAACACCCTCCGAAAAATCATGAATTTGGGTTGAGTAGTGCATGCTTGTCACATATGATGGTTGGAAACACACTTGGCGGAAAATCATTAGTTTCGCTTTTAGAGCATTTTGGGTGGCATAAAATCATCAAAATTATGATGTGCACTATTTCACAGCAGTTGCTCCATTTGTTGTAAAAATGTGACTTTTACTGATAATTTGAGACACTGTGTAAAATCCAGGATTCTAGTTAGCCTGGTCCAACTTTTGACCCATTTTCATAAGCTCGTTGTTATGGTTGAGAGCTTGGTATACTTGTCTTCTTGGGAAGAAACGTTCTGCTCTGCTCATATTTGAAGGGTGTCTCGTATGAAAATGTCCATTTTGTGTAAGAATTATGGTCGGAAATGAGCTGTTTTGTTCTGGTAGCGTCTGGCCTTTGGGCAGTGTGTCGTGTGTCTTTTGGTCAAGAGTCTATGATTAGTCTGTACTTGACTAGAGGGCAATAATGTCCAGTAGCACAGAGAGAATAAGAAAACGGGGTTATGATGTCCTCCAGCAACAGTAACTGGAATATTTTAAGCCACCGGACTAAATTACACGCCTTTTCATAAAAAAGCACATATTTCATGAAAAATTGTGAGAAAAGATAGACATAGTAGATGCTAATGCTGATTTTGGCGTGAAAATTCAAATGCATCTTACTTTGTTGTAAAATGAAACCTTTTGAGTGTGAGAGTAATCTATTGATAAGAGAAGCCTTTCGCATGTCACTAATTTACTATTTCAAGCTGATAATTAGTGATGCGGTAGCTTAGCTACTAAGCTTAGATAATCGCATGCAAAAATTCATCATTCTAACCCACCAATTATTTTTCTTTTACTACAAGACTGCTTCCCTAGACCATAATTCGGCCTTGAAAGCAAATCTTGACATAAATAAAAGTCAGACTGCTCTCTGGGTTTCAAATCAACATTTGTAATCTGAGCCGCATTGTGGCAACACGTCAGGTTTTTCAGATTTTCTATTGAGTTCCGAGCAGCAGCACTTTTTATAAAGACTTGTCGCAGCAGGCAGGACCAGGAGGGAGGAGGGTGAATGCTGCCAAATCTCAATTTTCGTTTTTGATGTCAATTTTGCTCACTTTGACAACTTTTTGTAGATTTGTTCATTGTTCGAAAACCTACCAAAAGAAGTCTGATTTTCAACGCCATTTTAGTGTTTCAAACTGAAATAAAAATCCAATTGTAAAAACATGAATTCAAAATCGTCATATTATTTTTTTCATTTCGTTGAAATCACATGTAGTTTCGGTAGCTTTAGTAGTACAGCGTGTGTCTGTCACATGCCTGTGGTTCCCACGGTTTTTAGGTAGCGATTTGAACGGGCGGCCGCGACGCGACGGCCGCCTGTCCAGCTCGCGCTACCCACGTGAAAAACGCGAGCTCGAAACCTACGCCAATCATCACTCCATGTCAACACGCCGAGCAGAAATGATCAAAATGATCAACCCAGCACCGGATTCAGGATTCGATTCAGGATCCTCTCCCGAACTTTTCAACCAACACAATGACGAAGGACCTATGTCTAGAACAGCTCAATATCGAAAAGTAAGTTTTTTTCGTCAAAACACAACATTCACTCGTTTTGCCTTGACCGACACATTTTCACGATTTATTTTGTTCATCACAGGTTATGAAGCCCCTTTTGGAACGAAAAAGACGTGCCCGGATCAATCGATGCCTTGATGACCTAAAAGACATCATGGTGGGTGCTTTACAAGCCGAAGGAGAATCCATCACTAAATTAGAAAAGGCAGATGTCTTAGAATTGACTGTGAGGCACTTGCGGAAATTGAAGCAGCAGAACGCTTTAGGTCTGACTCCGCAAGCAACTTATGCTGGTCGCTTCAAAGCTGGATACGCCCATTGTGCACATGAAGTTTCTAAGTTTGTCACCACAGAAGACCAACAGAAATTAGATGTCAATGTTTCCACCAGACTTTTGTCCCATTTGGGAGGCTGCATACAAGCTTTAGAAACCATGCCACCTTCAGTTCTATCGATGGTTGTGCCAACTACAAATCCGACAAATAAGTAAGTCATACAGAAAATTGACCTTTGCTTTAGAAAAAGAACAAATTGTGTATGATTGAAAAACTAATCGGTATTTTTCTTATAGTTACCCACAACAATCCGTGAGTCCCCTGCCCAAGAAACGAGCATTTGATTATTTGGATCATGGATCCAGTTGTACTCCGCCTACAAAAATGATCAAAATTGAGGAGACGACTTCGAGTGAAAACCGAAATTCGTCATCTTCACCAACCTGTAACACTGAAGCTTGGAGACCTTGGTAGAAACGAATTTTTCCAATTTATTTCATTAAAAACTGTGATATGAAATACACTTGCCCCATCCAAAGTACATACTAACTCAAGGTGAAACTTATTTTTAGAAAGCGCCTCATGTAAATCGTGATTATAGGACGAGGAGCGGCGGGGTCTTGATTAGCATTTTTTATGTGTGGTCTCCAAAAATGGGGACAATTGACCTCCCCTATTCTCTCTCTCCTCCTAAATTCGAAGTTTGCGTGTTCAAACTCTCCTACCACCCAATAAATAACGAGCAAAAAAATGAGTCTAGAGAGTAGCAGAAGCCTAAAGCGATTGTTTGGCTCCTTGGGAAAAATTAGCCATAGTCTTTCTCAATAATCTCCTTGTTGTCGGGTCATTGGTTAATGGCCAAGCTAATAAAAACCTCCTTTTCCGACCAAAAATTCCATCGAGAGTAAACAATTGATGATAATCGAAATTCTTTTCCCACGAGTTTCAAGATCGTAAAATCACCTTCTTGGGGGCACAATATGGGCTGCTGCTGCTCCTGTAGTGGAACCATATGCCAGCGATTTTCAGTGGTAGTAGCAGACCATCATCACCTGAACCTAATCAAATATTGGAATTCTTTTCGGAACGATGAAAGAAAATCTCATCATCATTTTTCTTAAACTCTAGTTGAACCCAAGATGGTTGAAAAGCATCACATCGGCATTTTACATCTTACATGCAGATGAGCAGGGTCTTGAAAAGCTGCGGGGCCGTAATCAAATGTTGGTCACGCATCAACAAGATGTTAACTCACCATTTAGCCATAGGCTTCTGCATCCATAAAGTCTTCTGCGCCTTCTGCAAAGCAAGAAGCAGGGGCTTCGCATCGGCGAAACTCAAAGATTTGATTAGAGCTGGACATAATTCAATTTTCCCCAACTTGGTAATTTTCTTCATACCAGAATTTCCTTATGATCGATTCTCACGCTGCCATGCCCTACCCTCGGTCAGAACCGCTAGAGTAAAATCTAAGGCTACAATCTAAGATGGTGTTTGATGATCACTTTTTTTCTTCTCTCAGTGCGAGAGTAGCACTCATACATTGGGAGTCACATCACTCATCCACCAACTGAATCAGATACACCCAGCGAAATTCCAATACTTGTTTTTCAAACTTGGTTTCTAAATTACAACTTTTCAAAACTCTCAGTCTTGTCAAAAACAGTCGATGTTCAAGACAATATCTTTGCTAGCTCGGCGCTTCGCGCCTCGCTCGTTCCGCTTTTTAGATGAATATATTTCTGATATTGTAAAGTAAAAAGGCCAAGCAGGTGTCCAACACCGAGATCATGTCTTCGAATTTGGCTTCTGGCTACGTGCTTAGCAAGTGAAAACTCGAATGGATGAAAAAATGCCAAGACGTCTCTCGTTGATCTTATTCCCACGCTCTCCTTGAGGTCAGGCTTAGGCATGGTTGAGGTCAATTTTGGATCATCGTAGCGAAAATGAATGACCGCGCGCAGCAAATGTCAAAATGCATTTTACTTATAATGAAACGCTTGCGGTAAAGAAAAAAAATTTGAAGATGGAATTTTTTCGGCCTCGTCTGAAAATTCAGTGGTTTGGAGTAGCAATGAGAAGCTGTCATCACTAGAGAAAAGGTTTGCATGCCAATTTGGTTTTCTATTACGACTTTCAAGTCCTGAGGAGCATGCAAATCATGCAACTAAGCTTCTAAGCTCAACATGAGGTCAATCCCGACAAATAGACCTTTCACATACATAGCTGAAGAAACAAGAACGAAACTTGGGTCGCCGCGCGTCCTGAATTTTAATGAAATGACCGGCAGTACTGCAATTAAAAAACGAATTCTTCAACTGTCAAAATTGGAATATTTTATTTTTGTCTTGGGGATTTTTTTTTACGAGGTCTTCTCACAGCTCATCTTTCTCATTTCATCTCATGGAAAAAGTCGTAAAGTCTCCATCTCACATCTCATTATAATAATTTCCATTTGTGGATGGGAAGGGTGTTGTCAATCAGGTTTTTTGGTTGCTGACCTCATCTTCAAGTGTTTGTGGATTGCTTTAGAGACCCGGCGTCTTCTTCCCACGGATCAGGAGTCTTCAACTGAAAAGCTTGGAAGGTCAAAGAGGTGACACGTCAAGCTAAAGGAGTAGTGCAAAATTGCCAAATTGGCAATCATCATCGGAATCCTAGACGTGCTACATCTGGCCAAGGATTTTCAAAACATGACATGCAATCCCCCAATCATGATCTCACAACTTTCGCCACTGTTGAGCTGCCATGCCAAGAATACAAACGTCGTTGTCATTTCTATTCATAAACACAAGTGTCATCCTGCTTTTAAATCCATTTCAATTTTGAAGATGCTCGAGGCTAGTAATGAGGTTCAAATAGGCTAAGAAAATCTAAGGAACACATGCTTCTTGAACTGGAATCTGGAAAATGAGCAAAACATTGCTCAACAATGTATCAGCTGGGGGTTGAAAATGTTATCATATGTAATTCATACCGATTTCACTAATCATTTCAAAAAATCTGAAAACAATGCTTCTTTATCAAAAGAGTCTCGAATCCTTGGGTAGACCAAAGCAAGTTTTTTCAATCTCACAGGTGTAGAGCCAAACTCTATTCATAAAGTTGATTTTTCGTTCACGCTTATTTTGTAGTAAATGAGCTTCAGGTGTGGCGCTTCAGCTTCACAGCTTCAGTTCAATTTTTTTTCAGGTAGTAAAAGGTCTTCATAAAGTACGGTGGCGGGCATGATTTCACGTGTTGAACATGTATCATGATGGGTATCAACCTGGGCTGCTTCATGAGATCGTGAGAATTTTCTCCACATGAATGAGGTCCATTCATCCGTGGTTCATTATTGAGTCTCTTGGACTACTAGCCACTCAAATTAGCCTACTCACTCAAAAGAATCTCCTAACTAAGAATTGAAGAGGAGACTTCGTTGGAAATTCAAAAGACTCTGAAATGATGACTGGAATAATTTGACTATTTTTATGGGTGCATCGTGAGAAAAGTATTTAATCACACATTGGGGACATTTTTGTCGTCGCCACCCACCCCCACGTGTGCATTTTCTCTCTGTGGGAATAAGGACACATTTCCAAGCGTTCGCATAGTATTTGATTCTTCAGAAATCAGAAGTTGCTCATCTGTCATACCACAACATTCCTTCATTTTCACATTCTGGCAAATTCCAACAATTTGTTTATGTGTAGTAGTATGAAATAGAAGAGTTGTGAAATTATGATTGAATTGGAAGGAAAATAGTACACTGAATATAGCTTGGTAAAAAATGGTCCTCCCTCTAAGTATCGAATTTCCTTGGTTCTCAGGTATTACCGAATTCTTTGGAGACATGTTCCAAATTCTTTGTGTCCATCATCTCCTCATGACCTTTGGAAAGAAGAGATGGATACACAAAGGTAAATCCCATAAGAGCTCACTGAGATTTTTTCTTCCCCTCAACGTTTTCTTTCTTTCTTACCCACAAAAGATCACTATTTGTAACTCTACAGCCCGTGAAATCTGGCTAAAAAGTCCCTCTATAAATCTTTCCTACTTTGAACGAACCTTCAAAATTCAACTCTATAATCCCAACGTTTCCTGATTCCCATCATTCCTTCCATGCCATTCAAATTGAAGAATCCTGACTAGAGTGAAAACCGCTTTTGCCTTTTCATTAAACCATGTCAAAGTGTTTGAAAATCACGCAAAAAGTCTCATTTTAGTACTGTAGTACAACATTTTGATACGTTTACTTTTTTACCCAACAAAAAGAAGGCATGAGAATGTACTTTTGTAATTTGGCGCGAAAATTCAAATACAGGGTGTGCAAACACTGTGTATTATGTAGGGATGGATGCCTGGTCCGCGCTCATAAGTTCACGTCCAATGAATGACTTTTGGATTTTCTACCGTATCAACGTTGCATGAGCATGACCCGATTTTCGTTTTGCTCCTCATAGTAGGAAATGTGAAACTAATCGAAAATGGCGGAAAAACAAAGGTCTGCACTATCGAGAGTTGGAGACCCTGTGAGGTGGAGCCTGCCCCATTTATATCTCTAATGATTTTCGCTAAGATGACTAGGAGACCTGCATCATGGCCTCCCTGAAGAGATTCATTAACCTCTTAAGCTCATGCACAAATTATTAAAGCTGCTTTTTCACTGCTGCTGTGCTTATAAGCCTCCTCGACTGACTACTCATGTGGTCGTGGGAATAAAAAGGAGGGCCGAAACTAAATTCGCTATGCTTAATTATAACCCACCCGTGATGTCCATCAACAAACTGCTCAAAAAGTCCGTTAAGCAGCAAAAATGAATTTTTGACCTGAATTTTGGGTTTTGCACTGGGGCCCTAATAATACACTCTGTTTGAAAGTCACCTAGAAATGTCGCATTCGTTTTGGTGAGAAAATTAGGATACACTTCACATACACTACGCTCGCAATGATGTGAAATGAGACCATTTGAGTAATTTCAGACAGTGTGTTGAAAGATTACATTCTTAAAAATATTTCTAGTTTAAGATAATCCAGGCGATATGCTATGCAAGAAGCAGCAAGAGCTAGAGGGGGGATGCGAGTGTTTCTTCAGTAACGGTCGTAAGTTTTGAGTGTGTTGAAATGTGTGCTTCTGCTGCTTGCTCTTGTGTTTTTATCCGTGGGTCACACGTGTGAGTCGTAGCGAAGTTTTATGTTGTCCCAGACCCACGCATAAGTTCCCATAACTGCAGATGTTTGGTGACTCAAACAATCTCATTAGGGATTCTCCGTAAGCCATAGCTACAGCAGCCAAGCTTTAAGGCAGATGGAAGTTTGAAGAGACGAACGACGCCGAGCAAAGTTCTCTTCCGATTCTATTTTTTCACACATCTGGCATCCCGCATACATACATAACGCACATGCTTACTTAGTAATCGAAGCAGGAATTGAATGCTGAAGCTTCAAAAGAATTGATTCGCATATCAAGCCAATCCTACTTACCATCTGCAAAGCCTGATTCGTGATATGTATTCTCAAAGGGTGAAAGATAGTCTCTGCTAAAGAATTATCGAGCTCGCTTCGCTCACAAAGTTGTAAAATGAGACTTTCTAAGTTTTCTTCAAACACTGTATATCGGACATCCCAAAAAGTTTTGGACAAGGAATTCAGGGGGGAAAAAAATCTCCAAAAATCAAAGTTAGCGAAAAAAGTCTTTTAAAATCTCCCTTCAATTTGACGATTTTTTTGGCAAAAATGCAGCACTATAATTTTGAGCGGCTTTGAGATATTCTCAAAAAGCTTTCCATCCAAAACTTGTTGGGACACCCTGTACGCTAATGGCGATGGGATTTGGTGCTAACAAGACAAGCTCATCTGGAAAGTCTGTTAAAATTGTTTTCCGCGCGCAAATACGCCCATTGCAGACCCTTGAGTAAATTACGCGGCATTTGTCGCTCCTCTTGAATTCCTTGGGTAAAGCTAAAGCTGCTTCTTCTTAGTAATGAAAGCTTGTCATGAGTTGAAAGAATTCACGGTATGAAACACACGCGATAAGGACGAGGAGTAAGAGAGCTTTTTTTCCCACAGTGCACTAAGGCTTCACAGCAGGTCTTTTATTATACGATGAGCGTCGGTTTTCCCTTTGGACTTTGGGTAAGCACCTGCCGCTAAGCTAGCGAGGGAAAAGCGACGCTACTACTACTGCATTCCAAAGCAATAAAACTCTCATGCATGCCCAAAACCGAGGAGCAGCTTCTCTTTCCTCAACCCCAACAGACATGGCATGGAATTCCGACGACAGCGGAATTGCTAAAAATTCTTTAGGAAATTATTACACGATAGATAATACTAAAGGATGTTTGGATGGATGAAATTGTGAGTTTTAAGGAGAGTGTCCATGTGTAGATGATTTCAGCCAAGGATTTGTTCTAGAAAGCTAAAAGCTGAACCAGAAAAAAATGTGGAACATAACCACATTTTTCAATAATAAGAAAAGAAGTTGTTGATACTTTGTATTCCATAAAAGAATGCTCGCATTCCGATCCTGCTGGTCTTGGACCAGTTCCTGAAAAAGCGTTGAAATTACCACTATTGTTTTGGCTTCCCAAGGTTCTAAGCATGTGCGGAATTTTTTGAGCAGGTGTTATCCGGTGGGGAAAAATATAAGCCAAGCTATGCTATGAAATTCTGTCAAACAATTGGGGATTATAACGTAGTAGTATAGCATCATCTGTTGCTACTGCATCTGCTCTACATTTTACTTTTTCCCAGACTCGAGCCCTTCGCATGCCGAGCACGGACGAATAACTCCCCCAAAAAAATTCCCCTACCCTTGATGCTACAACGTTTTTTCCTAGATTTTTTTGGGGACTTTTGTCAGGTGACTTTTTGAGTAACATTTTTTGTTTGAATTTAAAAGTCACCAACTTTGTCTTCTCGTCCGTCCCCCCATTTTTAATTACAGGTGGAAAAATTCCAGGAAGCATTGAAGCTACTCCCCATCATCCACAATAGTTGTACTACCTAAAAAAGATGGACATTTTAATTGCAGGCTGCTGCTATCTGTATGCTGCTGCCAAGCTACTGGATTTGACAAGTCTAGGCATTGATTCCCACGCAGTCGAGTGAGTTGGATGTCTTAAGTCTTGACAGATCAGCGAACCCACATGACAAAAGACATCAGCTACCTGAGGGCCCACCTATTGGCTTTTCAATCAGATAAGAAACCGCTAAGAAAAAAGAAGCCTGAGAGAGCAGTAGCCAGTCAGTCCTAACCACACATCATCTCATCGGACTGACAATTTCACTACTCAAGGGAGACTTTTGATACCTCAAAGCAACCTAAAGTGAGGCCCTTTTAAAATAGTTCCGCTAAGTGCAACTTTGTCGTAGAAGTCCGGCAAAATCCAGTAAAGTTCAACAAAGCGTCATTTAGCCGTTTATCGACGGCAGAGAAACTCAACTTTACCCTTTGTGGGGACCTATGAACCAAACCTGATTAACACTTGTAAAAAAGTTGGAACTTTGATTCTTGCCTTCTTACATTATGTCCGGGAGACAAATTATAAGCCTCACATATGAGTAGCAAAGTAAACCTTTTTACAAATATATTTGGGTCACAGATTTATTGCGGACTTTATTTTGATGGACAGCAATCAGTAGATAAGATGTGGAATGTTGAAAGGCTCAAAGTAAAGAAGCAGTAGCAAAGCAACAGTTTCTAAAAAGTCTAATTACCGTACTAAGACTTAAGTATTTTGTCATCAACATCGTGTATGTCGTGCGACGATTTCAAGAAAAATGAGCCACATGACATCACTTCTGCAACTATTTTGTGTCTTCAAATGTGTTGTAAAATGGTCCATTAGAATAATTAGCAGTGTGGTTAACCTTTAACTTTTAACCATTGCATTCACTGTGTAAAAAATCGCAAATAATTATCTCATTTGACTTTTCACACCGAAAATGGCCAAAATTTTACCTGCAATTTCTGATTTCACCTTTGAAAATAAATGAATCGTGCTTCGTTGTTGTAAATAAAATGAGACATTTTGATGATTTTTCAAAACAATGTGTCACTGCACAAATATTCCAGAACCAGAATCGATCAATTTGACAAGTTTTTAGAATGAGATTTGGCCTCGATTTGTGCTACCCTCTAGCGGTAGAATTATGTTTGCGTCGACTGGAGGCGGAGTCATAAGTTTTTACGAGAGGCTTCTTGAGCCCCCGCATGGCGAGAGAAGGTAACTGCATGAAGATCAGCGTAGGCGCCATTAAGCCCATGTTCATTTAGAATATAAATCTCTGCTAAGGCTCATCCAGGGCTGCTGCGGCTGCAGCCGTGATCATCATCATCATCATTATAACGAGGGCTACTTTTCAGACTAAAGGACCATCCTGTATTTCAGACCATTGAAACACAACCAACAAACATGACTTTCAACTTACAAGAGAAGAGAAACAAAATCATCATTAAATTGTATTTAGTGTACTTGTCAAAACTGCTCAGAAAATATTTGCTCTAATTTTCTGGAAAGTACTTTCCCAACTTTATCGAGGTCCTAGTGTTGTGTAAACCATGTTTGCATGGCAAATTGCAATTTCAGGAATGCTTGCGAACTTGCAGTTGTGCATCTTCTTTTGAATTTTATGCCTCACGTTTTTGTTGATCAATATTCTGGGGTGTCTAAGATCATTAGGTCTCGTTCTCAGGGGTCGTAAGTAGCACGTTCTCCTTTTTCATGGCATCACATTTCATCGTTATGGAGAAGAGGGTCCTAAACTTTTTTGTATACATCATACACTGAACACTCGAGTTTGTCTACCTATTTTTTCATCTTTTTGTCTTTGAAATGAAGGTTGAAAATTAGATACAGTGTTCCAAAACTTCCCCAAACAGGTAAAACATTTCCACTTCATTTTTGAATTTTTATCATCTCAGAGATTAAAAAGGTTGCTCCATGACTTTATCTCGAGTTCAGACTGTAGTAGTAGCGGAATAGTAGTGGAATAGGAGTCGTGAGATCGGGCCTCTTCACCTTTTGCTTGACCTCTTTGCTCCAGTCACGATACACACACACTATAATAATAATGATGACTCCAGGCCACGATCCCATCCCAGGGCAAAATACACACCGCTATCTCATAGAAGACGGAGCTACCGAGACACTCAAAAAAACAAAGGTGGGAAAAACCCATTCAAAAACCTGAATTCCAGGGCAGCAGCAAGCAAACGACTTGACTCAGGTCGTCGGGTTGCGCGCAAAAAAAGAGATGCTGCTGGTGGACAAGCAAGGGTTGAAAAATTGCCGACTTGAGGGTCTCAATTATCTGAAGAAATCGTAAATGTTGAAATGCGATCATCCGGACCAAGTCTTTTTCTCACGCGAAATCTGACCGAGGTCAAGTAAAGGTCATTCTCATTCATTTGCAGTTAATTTTAGGACACTTCCTGTATGATAGTACTACTGTGCTCTGATTTTGATGACGACAAGGAAACGACTCAACTACAATTATAGACCACCTCATTGGGGGGTTCATTATGAGTAGTCAACCATATTGACGAGTTCGGCCATTGACTCTGCAGCTCTCCTTATCAACACAAAGATTTTTTTGACATTTTATCATTCAATGCTTTTCCCTTTTACTGTCCCTGTCTCTTTTGTTACGGTTTCATGCTCTATTTCCACGGTGGTAGTAGCTTTTTAGTGGAGGAAGTAGCTCTATTAGTGAAATATGCATGAAGACTTGATCTTTTGTTTCAACTCACAGACTTCTTTCCCATGACTTTGTGGCTTGGAGAAATGGAACCTTAGACCTACTTGCTACTCCTACTATACACTCACTATCAAGAAAGCAATGTTCACGAGCAAAGCGAGCGTGAAGTTTTGGCGGGAAACTTTTAAGATCATGAAAAAAAAAGTTCGTGAAACTTTGTTTACATTCAAGTTAAAAACTCCCTTCATTTTGACGAATTTTACTTCAAGTAAAAATGATTCACCTCGATCGCTCGTTTTAGAACCTGAGATTTTTTTTATGTACTTTATAAGCTTATTTTATGGCTTTTTCAATGTAGACTTTTTATGAGGCAACAAGCAGATCAAGAATGCGGTGGAAGCTTGGGAAAAAACCTTTTCCCCTTCGCCATTTTTGATCCCACGTGCAGGTCTCGTGACCCAAGATCTGAAGTAAAAGGGCACGACCTTTATGAGCTACTCCGGACTCCCGGTGAACCTTTTTTCGCCATTCAAAAAATGGATGCACATTTTCAAGAAGCTGGAAAATGCGTGTTGTGCATCTCCTTCCTTCGCTTATTTCTTCTCCGGCCAAACTTCTTTTTTTACTACTTCTAAGGTCAAGTTTCTACATCACGTGGGAAAAAAAGCGACCCAAAACAGCTTCTCCTCTAAATATTTACTGGAAAAAAAACACGCCCTAGTTTTGCATATTTTACTCATTTCCTCACTAACTTAGCCCACCTACTGGTGTCCTCTTTTGTCGCATTTCCTCAGGCTTACTTATTTATGTGAGAGAAAAGTTTGGACACAGTTTTTCAACAATTGTTATGAGGTTTTTCACTAAACGATTTGTTAACATGACACCTCATAAAGAAGAATCTCTTTTCTATTTAGTAAAGAAGAGTCAAAAATATCTCAACAAATATTGAAATGAGATTCTTCTGGTAAGATTTCAAAGGGGTGTTGTTGATTTTCAATAGGCGATAAAAATCTTTGAATTTTACTGATAAATTATGAATCATTGGAGTGTGATCCGTGAAAAAAAGGCAAAAGAAATTTGCAGCTCATGCGACGCATGGCAAATCGATTCGCCTTTTCCATACGTTTTCCTAATGTTTCCTTCATTCCCGAAATCATTTGACAGTTACTGAAGAGAAGACAAAAAGAAATCTCATTTGGACTAAATATAGAGTAGAATTAGGTAGGAAGAGGAAGCCAAATGTCAGAGCAGATTAAAGTCGATGATCCATTTTTGCTATGAGAGACCGGACATTAGTTCGTCGCCGCCGGTCAACAGGATCTTAGAGGTCACCAACGGTTTTCACCTCTGCTGTTCCTTTTGCTTGTTGCGTCGTTACTTCTACTCCTGGGAAAATTCAAAAAGGAAAAACAATCCTCTTGACAATTTTTCAAGAGGTGTTAAAAAGTAAACAATTTGAGAGTAGTTGTACTACCAACCATCAGCATCAACGTCCATTTTCAAAGAGTGGTTGGCACTGCCCCGTTTTATGTCTGGTGGGCACATGCATGGCACAAGCTCTAGTACTGCTGTTATATGAGTCTCTTTCTTTTTCTCGTTGGCCCCTTCAAGACGTAAAGTGAGTGCCCTCAGGAGCTATTCAGATGCGACAGGGCATTCGACTTCAAAATGAGTAACAATGGATTCAAATGACGCGAGCAAAAAATGATGTCCTATTATAAAGTGTTTTCAAAGAGATTTACCTAAATTATAAGGTGTAAAATTAATAGACTTGAAAACTGATTTCAATTGAAGATTGATAGTCACGGCTAAATATTTTTGGCGCAATTTCTTATGCAGTAAAAAATGAGTTCTAATCGAAGACGATTATTTTCGAATAAAAATTAAATACAGTAATGCAATTCTGTAAAAAACAAGTTATATAATTGAAAGAAGTGTGAAGCTTTTTAACCATCGACCCATCAAAATACGCAGATGCGCAAATGGTCATGCACGCCAGCAGTATTGACCAAACGTTAATTACAAGCTAGTACAATGCCCTGTTAGGTTGCATCCATTCCAAGCCTTGGTTCATAGGTGGGTCCCTGTGTGTTCCTGGGAATGGATGTGCCATCCAGGTTCCCACGGTAGCTAAGCACCAGCTCATCAACAACTCACATGTCGCCAGCTCTAGCGCTTGAATTCTCGAAGTTTCACTTTTACCGGCGAGCTGCGCCTCGGCGCGCCGTTAGACTTCAACGTCGCGGAATCGACGGATTCAACTCCAAGCATATGTGAAACACTTTAGTAGATCCAGTGATTCCAACGCAATAGTGTGTCATGTAACAAGTCATGAATCCTCCAAACGGCGGCCTCGGAGGTCAACACCATCACTCACAGCCTCGTTTTATACCACAAAACATGGCACCGTATTTTTCACACTTTCCTGCGCATTTTACCAATGCCAATTTGAGTCCGGTGGGCTTGAATTTGTCCACAAGTCCATCGTCCAATTCAAGCTCAAATAATAACTCATCTTCATCACCTTCGTCCACATTGAACTCCTCAAGTTCACCCGAGGACAAAACCGAGAAAATGTCAAGATCCACACAGTATAAAAAGGTAAATAGTTTCTTGCATATTTTTCCGATTGAGTTGTCCTTAATTTTAGAATAATATATTTTCAGATTATGAAACCCTTACTTGAAAGAAAACGCCGAGCGCGGATCAATAAGTGCCTAGATGAGCTTAAAGACATCATGACTGCAGCCTTACAAGCACAGGGCGAGAATGTGTCTAAATTGGAAAAGGCCGACATTCTAGAACTCACTGTGAGACATTTGCATAAAATGCAACAAGCTCGAAGGCTCATGACAACCTCAAGGAATCCATTAGAAGAAATTCATAGGTAAGACAATCTTTATAGTAAAGTAAAAGGTTAAACGAGTGAAAATGAGACGAGAAACATTTTTATGGTGGTGCGCAATTTTAGTGTCAAAAGGGCAATTGCTTGCAAAAATAGTACTACAGTGATCTATCATGTTGCTAAATAGGGTCGCAGACCATTGGAACATTTATGAAAATTACTCACGCAACCTTTCTTTCGTTTTGCAGGTTTCAAGCTGGTTATTCTTCATGCGCTCAAGAAGCTGCTTCATTCCTATTATCCACACCCGGTGTTGATGTGACAGTTGGCCAAAGGCTTCTCGCTCATTTGTCTACTAACATGGCTAATCCTATAGCTTCAGCTTTACAAGCTACCAGGTAAACAACAAAACAAATCGTTTAGCTCCTAAGGCAATCTTTATTGTAGTTTGCAATGCAAATGGTCCCCGTAAAGTGTCATTAAATGACCTAAAATCTTTTTCAAACACTGTGTTTGGGTGTCTAAGAGATCTTGAGACCCTCATAAATTGCTCATAATCTCTGATCTCTTACTTTATGTCACTATTCTTATTTACAGGACAACCCCGTCTCAGCAGCCTCTACCCCCTGCAGTGCCTTTAACCTCCACACCGGTTACGAGGTCATCTCCTTCTCCTATGCCATCATCAGATAATTCTAAATTATTGAGAAGGTCATCCTCACCCAATTTGTCTTATTCAAGCCCAAGCAAAAGACTTTTTCATTCTCCACCCTTAACGACACCGACCTCAAATCGTAGTCCTCAACCTCCGAGGCCATCTTCGACTCCGGCTGCCTCAGCTAATAATTACTCACTTACGGTTTCAATTCTCAAGGACTCTGAGGACGAAGATACTACTGATTTTGTTGGAGGGCAAGCCAAGATCATCAAACCATCTCCTATTCGATTGAATCCAAATGATCCCGTTTGGAGGCCATTTTAGTCATTTTATCAGATCTGATCTCACTCTATATTTTTTCGGCTAAATACACTATTTTTTAATGTCAAAATATGTCTCTCAATTGTTTTCAACCGGAAATTTGCATCATCATGGAAATGTGACACGATGAATGATGGTAGAAAATCAGGTCAGAAAATCTAGGGATTGAAACTCTGCAAATCCATGATGGTTGAATGAAACTTGGATACCAAACAAAAACCAATTTTCTCGTGGCTGGCGGCAAACGTCAACTTCGCCACCAATAAGAACTCTTCAGCTCTCAGGTTAACCGCAAACCTCTCTTCGATTCGCCGTTCCGCGTAGACTCGCTCGCTTCTGACAAACCGCAACAAGTATTAACCCTCGTGTCGCTCGTAAAAATAAAAAGTCAAAAATTGAGTTCATGAGATCAAAGAAAAATATTTATTATTTGGCATATCACAGCATTTTTTTTATGGAAGACAATACAATTTGAGATCACGATAATTGATTGAATTTTGTCAATTTGCTATTTAAAATGGCCTCCAGACAGCCTCTGATTTCATTTGTGGTGCAGGGCTGGGTGCTCCAACGGAAAGTGGTGAGCTTGAGTCCCGGCCTGAGTTGTATCCACAGTCTGATACTGATGAAGGGCTCAAAGGAGGTGATGATCTTGTGACTTCCATGCCATGAATGGATGATCCCAAATGGGACATAAGTTGGGTTCCCATGGTGATGTTAACGCCAGGCATACCGGCCATGAATCGGGAAACTTCGGCGGCACAGGCAGTGTATCCAGCGCGATACCGATCGCTGTCCAAGCTGGGGTTGGCTTGCAATTGTTGTTGTCTTTTCAACTTTTGCAAGTGTCTTACGGTCAATTCCAAAACGTCGGCTTTTTCTAATTTGGTGATGGATTCTCCTTCGCTTTGCAGAGCGTAAACCATCAGGTCCTTGAGGTCGTCCAAGCACTTATTGATTCTGGCACGCCTCTTGCGTTCTAGGAGGGGCTTCATGACCTTGCGGTACTGGTGGGTCCTGGACATGGGAGCCTCTTCGACAGCCTCGTAATTGTCGAAGTTTTGAGGATAGGAAGTGTTCTTGTAATGGGCAATAATGGGAGCCATTTTTGGTTTTAGGTTGATGTGTGGCTGAGCTGAGATCTGGTAAGTTAATGATCAGTAGAAGCTGAGTCGCGCGCCTTTTATAGGTCGGCGCGCGCGTTTCTGTTTAGGTTACCCGACGGTGGCGGCGGATGGCCGGCTGCTAGGTTGACGCGCGTGCCGACGGCTGCTACTATACTACAGCAGCTCGTGTTATGAAGTGGAATCGTGGGAACGAGGTTCGAGAAGAGCTCACACAGAATTGTGTTTCACCTGGAGCATCAATGGTGGTGGCTACCAGCTGCCTCTGCTTATCATCTAACATCATCAGCCAGGGGCACCCTACTGGACACCCTGACACAATCAGAATTTTCCGGGTCTTGTACCACTACAGCTACCAAATGAGCATCATGGGCCTTGAACAGGGTTTCACTTTCAATTACATGCCTATTTTCAAAGCAACAAATTGCTTGATCACAGGTTATCTCTTCTATCCAACATCCAGAGCTCCATTACTCCAAAAGACACAGACTTTTTAATTTCTTGAAAAATGAACCTTATTTTTAACGGTTTTTCTTGACTTTTGACGGTTTTGAGATGCAGTCTAGTGCCGAGCATCTCTCATTCATAATGTAAGCGTGTGAAACCCGAAGAGGTCGAGAAGGGATCAAGAGTGAATAAGAGAGTCTGAGCAACTCGTGATAGTCATCAGTACTACTACTACTACTATAGGTGCCGACAAGACAAGGCTTCACAGGGGGGAATTCGCCCCCTCTCTTTACCTCTAATGAAGAAAAGCTCACTTGCCAATTTTCATTGAGGTGAACGATAACTTTTCTTTGTAGTAGGAACCACACTGGCAAACACTAATTAGATGACTATTACCCTTTGAATACCCCGCGCCAAAGCAAGTTCCCCCTCCTTAAAAGATAGACCCAAATGATTCTTTCATCTCGCTACTCGCATCGCAAGTGTTCTCATGTCTGCGTAGCATGAATCAAGCGTCTCAAGTAGCAAAGCCAAGCACCAAAAATGAAAGAGGTAGTCAGTCCAACCTCCATTCATGACTTGACCGTGAGATAGAATTTATGCAGCTGATAAAACATCATCTTTTGGGGAATAAAAGCAGGTCTGCTACTCTGAGAAAAACAAACAGACTAAATAGCATCGGCTTTTATCGCCCCCAATTTTGAAGTTTTTCTTTCAACAATAAATGCCGCCTTTTGTGTAAACTTGAGAGATAAGTTGTTCAAACGATGCTTGGCTTTTGCTTGGGATTTGTGTTGATATCAGGAGCGGCAGCGGAAAATTGCGGCTTGTCACACTAGAGCTTCAGCAGGACTACTACAACGCGGTAAACTAAAAACCTGATGCTACAAGCCTCTAATCTTCTTGTTAGACCTAAAGACATGAGATTTGTAAGATAGAGTTACCAAGAGTTGTTTTCATCCCTGGTTTTTCAAGGTCTTTACATTTATCTAAACGGGTTTTCAGTGTATAATTGACAAGACAATTTCAATTTTGGAATTTATGGTAAAAAGTAGGATACAAAAGGCATGTAATGGAACATAGGTGAATGGAATCTGATGTCCCACAAAATTAGGCTTGAAGCTTGTAAAAAGGGCAGGTGCGACACGTGCCATCGTCATTGGGCTTGGACCAAGCCGAAAAGCTGAAATTGAAGTGTTGTATGACGCACAGCAGCAGCACTACCAAGTATGCCAAGAATTCGACGCTATACTTACTTTCCCACAAGCTTGTTGCAGCTGCCATTTCCCGCTACTACTGCAAGCCTAGTATGAACTTCGCTTGGCTTCACATACTTGGAGCTTCTCTCCCATGGGTTTCAGTCAGCAACAGTCGCATCTGCTGCCCAAAATTATACATTGCATAGGTATGATAGTGATCATCTGCCAAAGCAAAACTATGTGCGTTGGGCTTTCAAAATACATCTGCAACCAACATAAACCACCAGTGGTTCCTTAAAAGCTTTCCTATATTTTCGGTAGATATTTTTCCGCAAAGGTGACGTGCGTCGAGCACTCTCCAGAATCTAATTTCAGGTGTACAAAAAATCTATCGGAATTATAGAAGCTTCATATTTATTTTTAGAAAAACTGGAAAAAGACTTGAAAAGTCATGTCTCACTGAAGCTTGCATCCTCTCCCATTTTTCCTTGACATGGTTTGTTGACGGCTTTGTATCTCGCTTCTTTTTCCCAAGCTAGTGATTTCCTGTGCTGTTGCTAAGTTTGCTCTTCTTACTTTAACGCTGGCTGCCATATGTCCTGATGAGAGTTTTGAGCAGATGTGAAATTGACGAAATTTCTCGACTGGCAACTACGCGTGGGAAAGTCGCTCGTGGGGGAAGCGTGGATGGTGAACTGGATGATCCTATTCTAGCAGCTTCTATACTTCTAAATGACTTAACAGATGCGATATCCTACAGTAAAGTTGCCGACTATAATAGGATGGATGGATATGGCAAACTTCCGCACCTCGTCTCTGGCTTTTACAATCATGTTGTAAGGACGCCTCGGATTCTCCCCGCCTTTTCAATTTTCACTGCTTTATTGGAGTACAGGGTATCCGGACAATTTCTAGATACCATGATGAACAATAGTACAAAGCTCACAAGCTCACCTAACCAAACACTTCTGAGCTTAAAAAGAGTCACATATCTAATCAAAATATGTTCTAAAGCTCCCAATGAAGTTTGGTTAGGTGATTTTCAGCTTCAGATTTCCAACCTTACTATACACTTTACCAAACATGATTGGTCACCCTGTAGCTTTGCTGACAACGAGGACGCGACGTCATCAAGCATGACTTCATAAACAAGTGGCATGAAATCATAAAGAAACAATTGTCGTCGTCGCAACTGTCTAATGGTGTCTGAGGTCAGCAGAATTCACAGGTTGTTATTCGTCGCTCCAATTCTAATGAGCGTCAGTCAAAGGTTTTTGAGAAATGATTCTCCAAACCTCAAGGCTTCTAGAAGCTACTCTCCAATTTGACAAAGTCATTGTGTATTCGCCATTTTGCTTGAGCGATGACAGGTCGTCTCTCCGTTTTGAAAACAAGCCATTTATCTGCCCAAAAACTGTTGAATTAAGTAGATACGCCCGAGGGATCAGGTAGTCAGGCTCTGGCAGACCACAGTTGAGGGAGGGCGTAACAGATTCTGTTGGGTGATCTTGAATCCCTGAGAGATTGGAGCAGATGTGACGCACATAGTTGTCGTCTTCCGTTCCCACCAACTTTTAAATAAAACTCGGCGGTTTTAGTTTAGACACCTGCTAAGGATTCTCACAACGATTCTGGCCACCTTAGTGCTCGATGACCATGATTTTCTCCATTTGAGGACAGCTACAAATGATGATAAACATCAACAATAAATGAATCGCTCCTCTTGTACCTTGATCAATGAGCCTAAAGGGATTTACTTTGAGCTACTACTTACTTTGAGCTGGTTTTGCAAGAGACCCTTTTCTTTGGATTTGCGAGATAAGGATCTATGAAAAATGGGTTGGCAATTTAGCTGACCTGTGGTTTTCTTTGCGATGCAGTTTGAATTTTTGCAAGGTGGAATCTAGATTGCAATCTTGAAATATGCCTTTTTTGGAGAGCTGGGGATTCTGATAATTGGTTACTTTTATATGGAAAAGTTTTACATTGTTTGAAAATCGCTACAAAATGCCTAATTTTAAAAGCTAGGTTAGATTTGATTTTCAAGGAAAATGGTTAGATGGCGTGTGTGGTTTAATTTTTCCGACTATCTCAAAAATGAAATATTTGGGGTTTTCCAGCACTTTGTCATATTTTTTGCTAATTTTTAACCATTGTGAGTTTTGAAAAATGAAACTGATCTGAAATAAACCAGAATTCTAGGTTGATTGATCAAAGCAAATATTTGTGCTGATATTTAGTCAGGCTCCTATAAATCTGAACAAATCTAAACAAACAAGGGTAGCAGCACGCATTCCAATTTCCAATCATGACAAAAATGGTTTATTATGCCAATCATTTCTAAATATTTGCATGTCAAATGGTCATCTGCATTTATCAGATGTATCAGAAGGGTGGACTTCTATAGAGGGAACACAATTTGTACTACATTCTACTACCTCAGGAATTTATGTCCATTGACCTGTGACAACAATGATAATTGGGGCTACTACCGCTACCCAAACCTACCTAAAAATTCTTTGTGCGATCTCAATCCCCAGTGTCACCTGTGCTTGGAAATTGCTCGCATTCCTCCTCGTAATAATAGTAATGGTCATGACGCCTCCCCGTTTTTCATTTGTTTTCACTTCCAGGGCAGCAGCAGAAGCCCAAACTCAAGAATTTGCTTTTTGCGGTTCACATCTGCTGCCTCAGGAATGCAACGCGTTGTTCTTCGCGCAATTTCCTGGGACACCTGACAAAAGCCAGATAAGGATCCTCTCTCATGAGTAGCTTTTAAGACACCATGAAATAACATTTTTGTAAGCCCAAATTACTACTTTTACAATGGTTTGAAAATACCCCAAAACCTTCTGGATAGGACCAAAGAACATGAAAAACTTTGGTCAGGCAAAATTCAATGTTAGATTTTCAAAAATCAAATCAGAATCTGAAAAAAAAAAATATCTAAAGAATTCTAATTGATGGATGATTGGATAATTGGAAGATGATGCATCTCATCTTATGCAAATGTGTGTCCGTCAAATTCTTGAGCTCATTAGAAGGTAATGGAGCTCAGATTTCAGTCTGGGCAGCAAGTGATCCTTTAATTTACTGGCTGCTGAAACGACCCAAGAAAAGTGGACAAACACGTGTAGTTGTAGTGTGCCTCATTGATCATTTGACTGATGCCAGTTTGCGATAAATCCTTGCACGTGCGAGGCTAGACCAGTGGTGATTATTGTGATGGCCAAAAACAAGAATGGGTCTCTTTGGTAGTCTTTGGTAGTAGTGCTAGTAATTGTCCAGGTTGAAAACACGACGGTTTTTGGCCCCTGGCTAGCTAACTAAACTGTTTAATGACAGGAAGTCCCATGATAGCTATAAGCCAGGGTCACCAAAGGAATGTTTCAATTTCATGCCTGCAACAAGCCAAGATCAAAATTTTTCATGATAACAGTGCTAGTCTCCTCAGCAAAGACAAAGAAAATGGTTTTATGGCAGGAATTTACGACCAGGTTTAACCTGCCATAAGAAGCCAGCTACTACTACTATTTTACTTTCTTTCTCCAAAGTCTACAGTCTAGACAATTTTTCAGTAGTTTTTACCAAAAAGCAAAATTTTAGCCTGAGGACTCAAATAGAACTGACAAAGAGGTTATTTTCGATGTTTTATTGAATGGGTATTTTCCTACTCTATTTGAGGTCACTATTGTGTATGGGTCAAGCTCCAAAGAGAGAGATGATTCAATCATGGCTATTGTAGTTGCAAAAAAGTGGTAGATTTTCAATGTTATTGTCGTTTATTTTAGCGCGTGTTTGACCGCAGCAGCAACGAAGCACGAGCGGCATAAACAAAGTTGTTGTGAAAAAAAAACCTTGACCAAACCCAAAATCAATCATATTCAAATCCAAAGGACAGATTTTAATTTCTTTAATCCTTTTCCGTTAGTATAAGTCTCCTGGTGTGATTTTTCTATTTGGATCACGATTATTCGTTTGCCAAGGTGAGCACGTGGTTTATAAACCCAAGGAAAATCTGCTCTAATTTTGACCCCTGGGCAGCCTTTTTAATTCTCGCAATCCCTTTTGTTATGCCTCAAGTTTCAAACTGTGAGGAAGAAAGCTTGGTGATCCGACAGTCACCTCTTTCTTTTGTAAATCCAGAGATTAATCATCTTGAGACACTGAGAGAGACTTATAATTGCTCCAAACTCATGATTGAGCACAGTAGGAACCTCCCAAGAACTTGACCTTATCGTTCTTCTCAAGTCTGATAGATTTTCTCACATGACTGCAAATGAAGACTTCCAAGCTTGAGAAGAAGCTCCATGATACATTTTCAAAGTTCACATAGATTGGTTAGATGCCGTTACACTCAAGATCATACGATTAGTTACCGATTAGAACCGACTTTCTAGTACTAGTTAGATGCTTTGAGATACATTGATTCAATTTGAGGTATACAAGAGATGGAAGAAGGAGTTTTCAACCATAAGCAAGCCTGGTATCAGATTAAAAATGTCTAGATGAGAGACACCCAGATTTTTGTGGTTTCTTATCAAGCAAGAGGCGAAGCAGTGGTGTTCAAAAAATTAATGAGACAAATGATGGTTTCAAAATAAAACATGATAATTTATTTTTCTCAAGACATGAGAGAGATCATTGGAAGACAAATGGATCAATGGATTATCACAGTAGAGGAATGGCTGGAGCAGAGACATTCCTTGAGATATCTTTAACACAGCTTGGAGTGGTTGTTAATGGTTTGTGATGCTTCTACTGTTGAGCTTGTGGCCTCTGGCAGAAGGTTTGGAAGGTTGGTAGGTGATCCAAATTAGCAGGAACTTGATCCAATTTGAGGAACCAGGGTTGTTCCAAGTTTTGTTGAGGGGCAGAAGCAATCAATTCCATCAAACGGGCTTCCAATGCTTCGTTTTGTGCATTTTCATCCACTTCTTCTTGATGAGAATCAGCTTTAGGCAATTCTTGGTACTTTTTCAACTTGTTGATTTTGGCCTTCAAGACCTGAGCGATTTTGCGGGGAACAGATTTGATGCTAACCATGATGAGGGTTGTCAAGGAGTGATTGCTGTCCAGAGTTTTGTCAGAGTTTTTATAGTGAAAGCGGGCGCTCATGTTTACTCCACTCCACTGTAGTCCACCCCCGCTTAACACAAAACGCGCCCTCTTTCACCCCGGAGAGTCGTGAGAGCCCCGAGCAGGTGCGCAAGTTCAAAGTTCGAGTCTCTATGCTGGAGCTGGCGTGGGAACGCGTCTCAACGATGGATCTCAGCCATTTGAGTAGTAGGGTAGCGCTATGGGGCAACTCTAAGAGCGTCATCTGGGTGCATTTTGAAAATCCACGTGCACTAATCGCTCCTCGTGCCAGGGTCAACATTCCAATCACCAATTAGGTAGTCCAGAGACAAACAATGGAGCCGACACAGATCATCACACCATTAGGAATTGGCTAATCAGATGCCACTTTTACACAAACATTTTACTTCTCCTCTTCTCGAGAGATACCTGTCCGCACTATCGGGCAAAACATCTACTTTCGTACTTCGTAGTTCCTAGTACGTGATGCTAATCTGGGCTACTAGTGCTGACAGATAGCAGGCATAGATCACATCGCACCTCGTATCTAGAATTCCTCTGATTTAGTCTGGCGTTGAGGCTCTCACGGTTTTGTAAATTGAATGATTTAAAAAGTTTGAATTGGTTGGAAGGGTGGAATGTTTCCTACAGTACATACAAAATTGAAAAGTAGTTTCGCCGCTAGATCTCTTCAATTCAGAACGTACACCAAAGGCAAAAAAAAAAATCTTTAGATGGTTTTACATACAAGAACTTTTCTGACAAAAATTTTTACTTTTTTGAGGGAATGCAAGAATATATTGAAAGAATAATATATTACCGCTAAAACTGAATAATATTTTGTAAGACAGCAGAAATCAAAACTAAAAGAGAAATCTCAGTATTGTTGTTTCGATATTTCGTAAGAATTGGCAATGCTGTATTCATAGATACGTAGACATATGCAACTCCATAAGTTCCAAATATAAGAGAAATGGAGGGTCAGGCAAATTACGTGTATGTAATGCTTAACAGTAGTTTGTGATACAATAAGTAAGAATTTACACTACGCAAAGGATAAAGATGGTAAGTTGTAAATTGAAATATTGAATAGGTATTTGGACAAGACATGTTTTCTTATCCTAGCCTAGCCTTGAGAAGTTCCTAATTATGGATAGGAACACTTGCATCCTTATCTCTAAGGACCTAGTTGGACGCTCCAAACTCATGATAAGCCAGAAATAAAGAGTAGGAAATATCTAGAGTCAGTAGGGGGTCATCAGAAATTCCTGCAGAAGCTGGAGAAGAAAAGGGTATATTCAGTATATTCAAAACAGTAGTACAATATGGTAGCTCTCTTTCAGTCTATTGAAAGCATTGAAAGTGATCTTAGGGTGGTCATATAATGGTGGCATTTCCATTGTAGATTTTAGTTCTTGACCATGGAATTTGCCGAGATATCAGCAAAAATTAGCTCTCCCTCTCTTGATGAATGGAATAGCTACTGGCATTCAAAAGTGGTCATCTTTTGTATGTTTAAGGATCCCCCATTTAGCTACCCTCAATGAGAAGTAGCAAATTCCAAAGTGATCCCTTTTTGACACTTTTGGCTTCCTGTCCTCTACAAATTTGTAAATGAGGTCAACATTCCATTGGTCAAAACTGCTGTGTCAAATTGAGATCAAAGCATCTTTTGGGGCGTTGCAAATCAAGCTCTAGAAAATGAATGAGCAGAAGTTTCTTTTTTCAATTACAATAATGGTGGTCAAAACGTTCTTTCCACGCCATCAATTCATCTGCAAAGAAGGTCAAGAAACCGTTTTTAATATGGTTTTTTTTACTTAGGCAGCAGGATTTACGCTTCTTTGGCTACTTTAACAGTTTTTTTGGGTGTTTATTTTCACAGCTGAAGGTCCACTGTTATCTTGAAATCTGGTGATGGCGTGAGAAGCACAAAATCCAAGCTTAATACTTTTATGACGGTTTTGTTTCAAAAATACAGCAACTCAAAATCCCCTCTCCTCAAAAGATTAGTTCTCCAACTCACAACACCCTTGTAAACAGAGTGTTGTTTCACTCCTATCAGAAATTGATATGTTTGTGATATCAACCTGTGATCCCTTGTGATTTAGATTTCACCGACCCCAAAAAACTTACTAAAAATGGCAAGATGGCGTTTTATACAAAGTCAAACGATTAGATACCGATTATCGACGATTTTCGAATATTTATTCTGCAAGACTTTTTACACCGCAAAAATCATCAAGTCTATGGTAGCAATTTGAGGTTGCTGATCCTCAAACATTTGGATTTTGGTCTAAATCCTCTGACCAAATTGATTGTAGTATAGTTCACTACTCTGCTGTGTGCCACAAAAGTGCCCCCGGAGCTTTTGTTGGGTTAATGTGAAACCTGAAGATTGAAGTGGCAAACAACTCCCATCTCATCCTGAACCTCCACGACCGCGGACCAGGGTCAAATAATTGTTTACAACACGGGGCTCAAAACTTCTCTTCTCGATCCTCCTCGCAAATAAACACTTTATGGACACAAAGTGTTTGTGCCGAAAATCTCTTTTTGTGTCAATGATGAAAAGGATTGGAGTTGGGTGCAAAAACTGAAAGCCAAGCTCAAACCTCATCATATTGACAATTTTAGTAGGGTGTCCATAAGCGTGAAAATTGCCGGTTGAATGGGTAGAAAATGGATTAGATGAGGTTGAGATATTTTTAGCTGCCCTCCTCAAATCACCTTTTCAGGTGATGATGCCTTCAAAAGTCCAGCTCTCGTTTTTTGATATCTGTTTGGTGAAGCACGAAGACTTGATCCTTTCTTAGTAATATTTGAATAGGGAGCTCAGTCAATAATGATCCCTAATTGAAGTGGAAATTTTGAATGAAGTAAGCTTAAGCTTTTGATAAGGATCTTTTGTCATAATGAGGGCTATAGATCCGCTCTTTGTGATTTTACCTGATTTTTTTTTCCTACTGAGACTCTTGCGGCAGATTTCAGGAGATTAGAACCGAAATATTGACCATCATCATTTACTCACTACTATTTTAGAAAAAGTAGATATTTAGCCCTTAGACATCAGCTCGTTGCATCTTACAGTAATAGATGCAATCTATCAAACTACACCACTTGCACTTACTTTAGAGATAAGCATCACCGATTTTAGTTAGGGGTCATTAAAGTGGCTTTTTAACATCAATTTCTCGACCTGGTTTCTCTCTAAAGCTCAAAAGTAATTTTGTATTTTTTACCATTTTTGGACACCCTACATTTTTGCCAAATTGTAAACTGTGGAAAAATAGAAAAACGTTGCTTTGCCAGATGAGTAAATTGAAAATAAGTAGGCAAAAAATAGACCAGACCTTAGCATTAGAAAAGTGAAAAACCGGTAAGTTAGCACGGTTTTTGAGTAATTTACCTGGGCCACACAAGATCAAAAATTCGTTTTAGACCAATTTGAGGAGGTGCTGTGCTCCTGAAAGAAGTGGGAGTCGCCTTTTGAACCTTTTCACAAGAAAACCCTTTTGAGCGTTCCCTAGACCTCTCGAGGGTCAAGACAAGCGAGCAGAGCAAAAGGGTCGAGAGACCACCTAAGCTCCCAAGCTGTTCTCATCATTAAAACTCGGCTTTGTTATGGTGTTGTTTGCCATATAGCTTCTCCAGTTCCCAAGGTTGTCAAGGGTCAAAAAAGCCACTCAACACAAAATGAATCGGAAGACCATGAGTTGACAAGAAAACGGGATTTGCGCTCTAATCCCATCAAATTGACTTTAAAACGTCTCTCCTCTACACAAATTCCAATTTCAATTTCGTTAAAAATTTGATTCGATTTTTGTGAATCCTTTGGAGTCCTGATGATCATTGTTTTTTCTTGCATATTAATGGCTTCCCTTGGAATGTTAAATGCGGTGTCCAAACAGGTGGTCAATATGGGTGAATAGCATTCTTTGAAGGAATAGGAAAACAAAAGTGGCCCTCTAAAGGAACTTACCACCTGCATGCAAAATTCCTTCTCCTTCTTTGCTTCTGCCCAACAAATTCCCAAATTCCTTTTGGTGTGTCATCTGGATTCTACAGTATTTGAGTAGTAGCATCGCGCCTAGCAGCGTTAGTCTTTTGTGTTCTCCTGCCCTAAATTGGGGGATTTAGCTACTACTTCTTGGTGGGGCAATCTGTTTTCTAAGACGAAGAATTCCTCTGGTTGATTCTTGTCCTAGCAGCAAAAAATAATCTCGCTGTTCAAAAGCATCAAACTGACAAGTTTTTCGAAATAGGGTGTGTGTCAAAGAAAAGATTCTGAATCCTAATGTAAACGTTTGTAGTAGCACACGAGTAGCAGCTTATCTGTATTTGTCGTTAAACTTGAGTTTTTGTACAGTTTTTCAAGGTGACACTTTTTGTCCATAATTCCGAAAATCCTTCAAGTTTACTTTTGTGATTACCTACCCTTTTTTCCAAAAGTTTGACTGCTGCTGATGCCATAGCCACACCCCTATGAAAAATGATCGAAACACGTGGCCAAACTCTATTTTCCGCAAACAAAAAGTGAAATTGAACCTGGATTGTCAATTTCCAATTTAGTTAGTAACGGCGGCATCTTTTGACCCATTAGTGGGCTATTCTTGAAACGCGAGCGGGCGAGGTGACGTTTGGATGACAACACCCAAAAAAGTCAAACCACCCTAAACTGAATATAACACCAAGTTCTGATCCATTTGAGACACTTGATAATTGAATCAATGTGAATTATATACCGCGTCAAAGACTAGAGAAAATGAGCACATGAGTGAAATTCTATACGTGACGCGACATCAGTGCAAATGATAAGAGCAGAATGTTAAGCATTGCTCTTTTGTTCTCACGCGATAAGACTACATTCGCGACATACATTCAAACGAATCATAAAATGCATCTTCTCATTACATTGTTCTAAAAGTCTCGAAAAAGTCTCACCCATAGTTTCGAATGCAGATTTGGTTGATTTTCAAACATTGCAAACGATGCAAAAAATAGACTCTTTTTTTTTGAATGGCTAAGTTTCATTTTGGCGCAAAGCGGATTTACTATTGTAGTAAGTAATATCTATATCGGGATTCGGGATGACACAAAAGAAGCGTTAAACTGAAAACTAACAGATTTACCCCAGTCCCCATTATTAAAGTGCTAAAAATAGGATGCGAAATCAATGATTACTTAGGTGCAACATCCATCATGTTGAGGTGCTCTGTTTGAGGAAAAATCAGTGAAAATAATTGCCTACATCCCCCGATCATTTTGTGGCGAAAAACGTTTGGAGGATTCTCTTTCACCAGTTGACCACAGAGTGTAATGACAGGAATTATCAAGTGACCAGAGATCCAGTAGTAGCAGAGACGCTCGTTCTAAAATTGCCTACGTTTTCGTGGGAAACCCAAAAATCTTGCACGTGTTCACATCTTCTTTGCTCACATACAACGTTGTGTTGTAATTCGAGAAGATGCTGTTTTCAGGGTCTCAAACATATCGCGCGCGCAGCAGTATATTTCTTTGGGGTTTCATCATTTTTTGTTTACATATTGGATTAGGTGAACAATTAGGATGGTCATTTTCACTTTTCAAATCGGTACCAACCCATAAACAATTATCGCGCGCTATTTTTGTTGATGTTTTCGTGGGCGGATCTTTTTTCAAAAGCAGGACTGTTGATGTTTGGCAAGATTTTTGCGATGGATTTCGTGCTTGTTTCTTAATTCTAACCCCTAATCTCCGCGCGCGCAATAAAATCGGTCACGATTTTCAACCTCTGTAATTTACTCAATGAAAACAAAAAACTGTTTCAAGGTTATTTCTTTTCTTTATTGGAAGACATATCTTAGATTTCGTTGTAGTAGTACATTAGAAATATCACAGCTTTTAGATAACAGAATACATTTTACATAGATAATTTATGAACTAAATCCATTAAGGTTTTAGGAGGTGTAGTGGACTTTTCATGTACGTTCCAAATGAAGATATCGTCCTCAAAATCGGAGTCGGAATCCACGATGTTCTCGTTCTGCTCAATCTCTTCATTGAGTTTATTTTCAGCTGATTCCCGCTCGTGGTCGTATGTATCGGTAGTGTATTCAGGAAGTAATACAGGCTTGGAGCGTTCGTCATACCGGTTGTAAAATTCTTCCAATTCGTTCCAAAATCGGTTTAAATTGATGCGAGCTGAGGCGGTGATCTTGCGAGGAAGTCTGGGCTTCATGATTGTCCGATTGTTCCTTGGCAAAGGATCGGGAAGGGTGATTTGAAAGTGGCTTTTTTCCAGGATTTGGCGACACATCTTGCTTGTCAGGTTGAATTGAAACGAATGAACGTAAAGGGGAGAAAAATCTATGTTGAAACTTTGAGCTGCGCCGTCGCCATCGTGGATGTCTAGCTGAACGGGGAGTTGCGGCGTCTTTTCCCGTTTGAACTGCCGTAGCGGAGTGACGACGCGTGTCTTGCCGTTCGAGCAACACGTGGATCCCGGCTTGTGCTAGACTCGTGAGTTTCCGGGTCGCGTGGACGGACTGCGTAGAATTGAAACTTGAAAGCAAAATTCATCGAACGAAAAATTGAGGGAAAAATAATGGAATGATAGAAAGAAAAGGTAAAAAACAATGCCTTTGGGGGGAATCGAACCCACGACCCCTTGTTTACGAGACAAGTGCTCTGCCACTGAGCTACAAAGGCCTCTTGATGGAAGGAGGTCAGATAAGTTTTAAATATAGAATTTCATTTACTCCGCAACGTTATTAGAGGCTTTAGTAGCTAAATACTAGAAAACATATCTACTTTTACGCATAAATAATGGTCAACATACCTTGTAACGATTCCAGTGAATAGTCGACTCAGTTACATAAATAGATAGACGACATTCGTCGTTCAAACGAACTATTATCGCTGTCGGATCGATTTATATTTATTTTTTCCCCATTGATTTAAAATTTTTGAAACAAGCATCGCATCATTTTGCTTATTACTTGCGACGATCAACAGTGGTACCATGGTTTTGCGGAAAAGAACAAGTGTCTTTCATCAAAGTTGCGCAAGTAATTCCATTCTGTAGCGTCGCGACTCGCGTCTGCATTGCTTTTAATATAAGTATACATACTACCTTTAATATACAACGAATAGTAATCATCCAAGGGGTTGATGATACATTAGGATTGATTATTTATGCGAAATGGAGACTTACGGAGTGAAATTCTAGTTTTTTTCTGCAAAGCACAAAGCATATCCGAGGTTGCGAGAAAAACGTAAATATGTTGCGCTGTAAAACTCTTATTTTATTGGATCTATTGGATAATTTGTTCAGAATCATATCTAACAACATATACATATCGAACATATTATTGTGATTGAGCTGATAGCTTAGGTCGCTTAAGTGAGTATTTGTTAATCCAAGTTTTGAAATATTCTGATGTCACAGTCCAAAATTGTTTTTCAATGTTTTTTTTAAAAAAAAAATTATATATGTGTTTGAGTTTCCAAATCCCGCCATCTTTTATAAGTTGTTTACTTTTCCAAATAGGAAAACTATTTTCGTAGTTACTTCCTTGCTCTTGCTCTACGTTGTTGCACAGAACAATGCTGACTGTTGACTAGAGCAGTATTCCATACTGGCCCAACAAATTGTGTAGTAGTATGTTGCGCAGTTCCAACTATATTCGGATTCATGAAAACGCAGCGCAGTGCATCATCATCTGGTGTGTATGTAACACTCGGCTTCAGCCCTACCAGACACCCATTTGTCCAAATAATCAAACGAGGATTTCTGGATAAATCTGGATTGATTCTGAGACAAAGAAACCCTTTCAAATTCACCATGTATCTGTTTTGATGTAAGACCTTCAAGGAAGAGATTCCCCAAGAATTAGAAAAAAAGTCCAAAAGATTTCATTTTTCAAAGCTCTGAGTTTCAAGGTTCTAATGTCTGGTGGGGCAATCGAGTGTTGTACGTTGCAAAGCAAGACTCCCCATTGAAAATCAGTCTGTCTAAGTCCATGATGGCGAACTCTCAGGCCTTTTTGACTTTCTGCTGCTGTGTTGCTTGGCTAAGCATCAGTACGAGGATGGTCAATGCCTGTAGTAGTAGTAGCCAACATGAGCTCTACAAAGTTGTGCGAAAGACCGACGAAGGTGGCAAACAATTGGTTGTGGCTACAGATGAAGACGCCAGACTTTACTGCAGAACCAATGTGCCATGGAAAAAGTGTTGGTGGAAACCACCAAGAAATGGAGTCAGAGAGGTAACTTTTTCATTAAGATTTCCTAAGTAGACCAATTAACGTTGTTTTTTACGTGTACCCAAAAAACAGAAATGTATCGAAGGCCAAATCGCAATTCTATGTCACTCAGTAAAAAAAAAAAAATTGGGGATAAGTTTAGACAAAATATAGGATAAAACTGGATCGTTGAACTGTTGTTTCTGATATTTATGACTGTATTTGCCATTGATACGCTTTTGACGTGGAAGAAGAAGCTTCTGGATTAACTTGTTTAGCGGGTATAGTAGAGGTCAGAGTTATTGTAAACAACTATACATCACGCAGCATCGCGCCACAATTTGGGTAGGCCTTGAGCTATAAAATTGTAGGCCGGTGATTGATCCCTCTCGTGACAAAAGTCTAGGAATTTCCCCAGAAGAGTAGTTATTACATAACTCATACTTACATGTAGGATACCTTTGGCTTGGTGACCAATGGTAACTTATCGCTTTGCTCGGCTTTGCTAACAAAAAATTGCGACCAAAAGTATCGGGAAAGGTTCGATTCTTTCAATTTTTCTAACACAATTTTATGAGCAATATAAATAAATATGTATGCAAAGTTTCATGAAACCCGGTAAGGGTGTTTGGACACCCAATGATTCATTTCATTCCTAGAATTCTATAATGAGTACAGCGAAATTGTAGTAGGCCTAATTAAAAATGTAACTGTCGTATACACCCACTGAACAACTCTAAATATATGGATGGGCGTTCAAATAAATTGTGGCAATCATTTGTTTTTTAGCTGAAATGCGAGTTTACCAAGGGTCCGGAGAACCGTGTGACCTGCCCCTCATTTCCTGAAATTCACTACGACAGACAAGTGAGTGATCAACATGAGCACAATTGTGCCATCGTAGTAGAAAACATCCAAGAGCACCATGAGGGCAACTGGAAATGTGAGTTTGAAATTGAGTCTAATCCAGAGGAAACGGAAGAGCCCATCATCATTCGAGAACAAGTCAAGCTTTTGGCCAGAGGATACCGATATATATGAATTATTACTTTTTGTGCTGAATGTACATAAATCGCATCAATAATCTCACAAAATCTACCTTCTACCACCAAAGTCGTTCTCTCTAAAAAATGATATAAAAAAATAAACGAATATTTTTTAAAATCCAAATCTGGCGAAGATTTATTTCATGACCTCGTTTAGTTTCTTGATAAAATTATTAATGCCCTTGAAAAAAGTTGAAATTGTTGTAAGAGAATGTGTCCCATTTTTCAAAGCTGGAAAAATTTGAGTAATGGCCATGATAATCACGTTTTTTACCACATGGAAGCTTCATCTCTTTTCAATTCAGATGAATTGCGTCTGGAAAATAAGGGAAATTTTTTCATCAATTGTCGTAGTCGAGTTATAAAATTGAATTTCGTCTCTTACCGCACAGCTTTCGTAATTGAATTCTTACGGCTGCCAACCACAATAGCAACATCGTCCTTCTTAACACCGACGACCTCAACAACTTCTACGCCACTCCCACTAGCTTTAGGAGGCGTGGCCGAAGTCACCAATGTACTTGGAGGCATAACAAAGCCTCTGCTAATATCAGAGTCGGTGCGTTCCGCCAACCTTTTGCTGAGCTGGTTCTTTTTAGAGTTGTTCCTTGACAACAGGGAGAGACCAAAGGAGGCCAAACTGGAAGTGTTACTATCGTTGCTATCAGTCCTCTTGAACTGCTTCTGAAAAATTAAAAAGACATGAATCAGTTATCAAAAATCATTTTTCAGTCTGAAAAATATCGTGGAGGAAAAATTCGTCATATTGTAAGGGTTTTTTAAAACCGCTTATGTTTGACGAGATTTTTGGCTTACATGGAAAGCTGAAACTGGTACAGAAAGAGTCTGCCTCAAATCCTCCCGATGACTCATGGTGGTCATAGAAGAACAGTTGGACTCCTTAGAATCAGTCCTTTGAAGCATTCCGGTGGGATCAAAGGCCGGGTTCTGTTTAAAACTGACAGCCTTGTTCTTACGGGAATCAGTTCTAAACATCAAGTGGGGATAGCGCCATGGAGACTTAGGTGCATCCATGTCAAATCCGTAGTTTTCCACTCCGCCAGGATTCCTTTGAATATCCATTCCACGATCGCGATCACGTTTAGAAAATCGACGCAAAAGGCCTCCAAGGCCATTGTTTGGCTCCTCGAGTTTGGGCACCCATTTCTTCTTCTTTTTGGTCTCGTGAGAATCTTCAATAATAGTATGCCGGTCAAAAGGCGTGCCATAATCCATCTCCATAACAATGCTGAACTTGTGAGGGTAGATGAGGTCGATCACACTGATGCTTATACCAATAAGCATGCAAAGACCGCCAGCGGTCAACACGAGCCAGAAAGACCAGCCTAATTCAAAAGTCAGAGTCACTCCTTCAAACGGAACTTTGAGTTCGCGGGAAGGCAAATTCCAGACGTAAAGAAGGTCGGCAAACATCATCATTGCTCCGGTAAGACTCATTAAGTAAGCTCCATAGCGGGGTACGATCACTAACATGATATTCATTAACAGCCACAAAGCAAAACTCGCCCTAGAAAATCAATTACAAGGTAAAATTACTAAGGTAAAAGTTTGTTAATTGAAACGGTCTCAAGCAATACAATGCAACCCTCGTTGAAAAAAATCGTCATTTTTCTTTTTTCTTAGCGCAAAGATTATTAAACTAATAACGCAACCTTTCAAATTGCATATATGTCTTACCACAGAAATATTTGAGTGTAATATCCAGCTTGTCTATAATTTCGGCCCCAACAGAATCCTTCAGCATCCACAGACATGTACTCGGCCACAGTCAAGATGGGGAAAGGCAATCCTTTCTTCAATCCTTTCTTGAACTCAACTTGCAATTGATCTGGTTTTTCGAAGCCAAATCGTTCATTAAAGTTGATATCCATACTTCCGTTGTAATACTGGGGCATAGCCGACAAGGTAATGTTGACATGATCCAATCCAATGTAAACTCCAATAATTCCACGAACTTTTTCGGTAGAAAAAGCGCGGTAAGCTGAAGAAATCTCGGCCTCAGCTGTGTGCCATCCGCAACCACAAATTCCAATTAGAGTAGTTCCGCCGACAAACAAGCTAAGGAGGACACTGGTGAAGGTGGTGAATCTTTCCTTGCGGATGCCTGGCATGACCACAAAGAAAGCCACTAGTAGAGTGGCAAAGACGATGTAAACAGTAAGTGCTTGGACATCGGCGATCACTGCAGTACGATTGGGCTCAGGGTAGAGGGTGGGACCGCCATGTTCGCGGAACAAGTCAAACCAGCCTCGAGTCATCTTGGAGGCTATTTCGACCTGAAAATTAAACAAGATTAGGAAAAATATTCGGTGAAATATTCGTCAAATTGAAGTGGTCTCAAGCAATGCACTACAAAACCGCGTCAATTTGACGAGAATTGTTTGTAAATAAAACTCAGTTGAGAAGTTGACGCTTACGCTGGCTTGTCAATTCAGCGATGGTTTGCATTTTTATTTGAGATCAACTTTTAGTTTTTATTCACGACCATGTCCACTCCATGTCACAAATTCAGCTGACTGTGTACAAGGTGCATCACAGAAATTTTCTAAAACTTTCTCCATTGTAAAGTTCAAAAGGGAGGGTGGTTTTTCGGCTGCGCTGCATTAGTGACGCTAAATGCACAGCACGCAACCTTTCAAATAAGCAAAACCATAACCCTCCAAATCTGCTTGGTGTAAATGTGCAATTTGGCAGCATTTCAAGAATTACAAGATTGAGGAATTTGCAAATTTGCTGGTATGGATTTGCTTTTTTCCAATTCTATGAAGTGTTGAGAGTAATTGGCTATGATTTCCTACTTATAATTTTTTGCAGTGGTTCCTGTAGTAGATTTTGTTGCTTCATTTTGTTTTATCTAAAAAGGCACAAAACGAAATATGAATGGTTAGGCTACTTTTTGGCCAATGGTTACACATAAAGACTTTTGTAATTTACACACCACTAATTTACATGAAACAAGTGAAACATAGTTATTGTATAGTAAATAAGTTCCATGAAATGATTTTTGAACAAAAAAGTCTAAAACTGCACCTATAAGAACACTTTTTAAAAGCTTACCGTATCCAGCAGTAATAAATAAGATTGGTTAAATAGAAGGAGGTATCCTTCTTGTACAGGACAAGTTTAGGCACTAAAGCACGTAGTATGTTGCAAGTTTGAGCCCTCGGCGGTTCCGTAAAGCAACGGTCCTTCAACTGTTGTTGCACCACCATCCACTGATATGGTAGCAACACAGCAGCTGGTAGGTCTGCCTAAGCTTGTCTTCTTTGTGAAGCTGCCGTTGACTTTTGGCATTTCCGAGGTAGTACATATCATCTAAAAAGAAGCAACAGCGCGCGCTGCATTTCAAGGCCAAGGCAGCTTTAGAACCAAACTCGAGCTTTTTTGATGGAAGGTACCGCGTTTTTATCAACTCTTTGGACACACCTGATAGTTGATGATACATAGTACATACCTACTTATTTGGGCAAATAGTGCTAAATCAACTTTTAAGTCGCGACTTATCGTGAAAGTACGGTATTTGGGCAAATCAATTTGAAAACCTTTCAAAAAATGTCTCATTTGAATTTTAACGCCAAAAATAATATTAATCGTGTTTTCAGCACTTTTTTTTTACAGATTTGAATTTTCGTAACAAAACTTACAAAAATTGTTCCCTATGTAGGTTCTAAAATAAATGAAGCTCGCTTTGCTCGTAGTACTAGTATTGTAGTATGAGACTTTTGGGGTGATTTTTGAACACTATAAAATTGGACGATTTTAGAGGGTGTTATTGTAGTATGTTCTCTAAAAAACAAATGCAATAGGGTTTTATCTTACTTGAATCATGGCAAATGCATTGTGCATTGATTATTCTACAACCAATGGGACATCAACAGCTCATGTTCCAGTCTACATAGAAAAAACCTTGTGATTAAAAACCCTTCAGTACAAAATTCCCTTTTAAAGCAAAATGTTTTTCTATAAGTTAGTACTTATGACTGCTTTGTTTCTTGTCCATTTCGGGATGTGTCAAGATTTCATTAAAGAATCGAACATGTGGCAATTGGACAAAGATAGTTTCTGGAAAATTGCTCATCGGATGGAAATTCATTCAGTGATTGAACTCTACTCCAGTGATTCTTGGTGCGGTAAGTTGGAAACTCGTCACCTTGAAATGCGCACCTTGCGTTGAAACAGTTTTAGCATCTTTGATGACATGCTGTGAGACATGAGCGTTGTTTTTCAAAGCTGCTATTTGGACCATGAATAAGCCCATCTACCAATTCGTTTTCAATTTGAGTACTACATATAAATTACAAAGGACAGGACTTCTTCGTCGTGTATTTTGTCAATAGTCATTAGGTCATTAAGCATTGATTTTGACATTATGGTTATTATTCTTTGCCAGTTTTCAAAGCAATTTTGTCGAGCAAACATGAGATTCGTTGTCTCTTTGATTTTTGTACTTTCAATTGCTCGAGCCAAAGAAATATTCATTAAAGAAAGTAACTTATGGGAACTGGACCAAAATAGCTTTTATAAAGTTGCGCATCAATTGCACAAGCATGTCGTCATCGAATTATACTCGACTGAATCGTGGTGTAGTAAGTTTAATCGCAGATGGGAAAAACTATCTTTTATTCATCTTTATGCTTTTTAAAATTGCAGTGCACTGCAGAACATTGCATCCCATCTTTAGGAAAATTGCGGAAAAGTATCGAGACCACAAAGAAATTGTTTTTGCCCGAATGGATTTATCAAGCTTCAAACCCGTTGATCTGAAGGTAATTTTGCATACCTATTTGCATACCTGATTTACTTCCATGTATTATTTTGCACAAGTATAAGTAACACAATGTTTAAAAAACTAAAAAGTCTGATTTTACAACAACATTACGTATCTGCCCTTTCGTGCTATGAGCCATTTTTGGCGCCGCGAAAATTCAAATGTTACATTTTTGGTAATTTTTGAATACTGTGTGCTAGTGTAGCTCTACCTCTTGTTGCAGCTCATTTTGAATTCCCAAAGCAGCAGCTGAATAATTTGTCTATTTTTGCACGACAAGAGATAGTAATGCTTCAGACACTATTTTTCATTGTCCTGAGGAGCGGAAAACCTCTTCCTGCAGTTGTTTACATTTTAAAAACCCTTGAGTAGTCCTTTTCAAGTATCACATTGTATTGATTATCTACAATTTATTATCAATAGAGGTCCCAAAATTCCAGTGCTATGAATTCTATTTTTAGTCTATTTCATCCCTGATTGTTTTGCTGATTTTCAGGTGATTGGCTACCCTTCAATTAAGGTTTTCCGCAGGGGAAACGAAGAGGTGGACTATTGGGGAGACAACAATGAGGAAGATATCACAGACTTTATTGAGTCATCGGTCCTCAAAAAGCACACCGAGATGTGAATGGCAACTTCTATAATTATTTGCTGTGCATTGTGCAATATTGGGATTTTTCGGTTTATTGTACCTCTCTTTGATAATTGTGAAAAATGCGAGTAAACGCGTGAGAGTTGGTTGCTAGTTATCTTTTTTGTCTATCTAATGGGACAAGAATAGTAAAAGGGATTAGGTACTTAATCTCCGAACAAATCTAGAGTCATTTACTTAGCATAGTTTCAGAATTACGCTTTCATTCTCGCATCATTTCCAGTTCGCATTCTTGACAAAAGTTAACAGATATTTTTTTCTGGTTTATAACAAAAGATTAAACGAATATTTGTTTTATCAAATTGTGAAGTGAAGTGGTAAGAAACAAAAGTAAGTGAAAGTGTTGAAGAATGTCCTGCGGTGCTGGCGTGCTGAACTCCGTGATGACCGGCGCGTTACTCAGAGGTCGACCCATCATGTGTCGCATGTTCTTTGCACAGTGGTTTAAAGTTGACAAAATGAAACAATTTTCTGTCAATTTCTATCGATTATTCTTGGAGTTTTTCCTAAAATATTTCTCATTACATTATAGATCATGAACTTAAAAGCTATTCATATCAAGTGTTATGCATTGCATGCAAAGTTTCAGCTTCATTGCATTGGTCAAGCAGCGACCTGACATAATTCCATACAGACTTGAACAACCATTTATTGAACAGAAATAGGAGTACGAAAATAAATCATCATCTTTGAGTAATTTTGTTGAAAATCGAAAGTGAAAATCTGGTCAATTGATAGGAAAGCACCGGCCACTGTGCGCCCCGCGACCCCCGGTGTCTTCTTCTTCGATGCGCTGGTCAAATCTCCGGCAAGAGCAGCAGCAACAGCGCCTCCGAACAATTTGTATAAGGGGTCACAGACCTTTGTGTCATTCACAGCCATGAAGATTGTTCCCAGAATTATACTCTTACTTTTACTGACCAAATACTCCAATGCCTTTTCGGCAGATTTATGCACCAAAGTCTGTTCAGTCAGCACTACCCTATGCTGGCTTTGCAGTGCTGTCCACGGAGGGGACCAGAAACCCCTAGAAAACGAAGTGGAGACCGAAAGTCCCCTGGAACTGAAGGATATTTTAAGGCCCGTCTCCAAAGCTGACCTGATACGAAAAGCTATCCAATCCTACGAATCCTACAGCCGGGGGCAAAGAATTGTAGGTGGGAAACCCGTCGATCAAGGAGAATCCCCATGGACCGTCAGGTAAGTTGACAGCCACTCTGATTGATCATCTGGTCATTTAACAGCTAAATAGCGCTGATCAATATCAATTATGGATAGTATTTACTCTAGTTTTTACTTTCCTTTACTTAGCATTAAACATCGAGATGGACGCAACTTTTACACTTTTTGCGGGGGAGCTCTGGTGACGGACAAGCATGTGGTCACAGCTGCGCACTGTGTTCACTATCATAAACCTCATGAACTTTTTGTTGGCGTTGGAGATTGGGACAAGGATGTCCAGGATTATGGCGAAATACTCACTGCTGTTGTCAAAGTTGATGTTCATCCCAACTACAAGTAATTTTTTCAAAATTTCCCCTTTTTTCCATATATGTTTTTCAACGATACAATTTGTATTCGCAGTTCCATGACCTTTGAAGCGGACTTGGCCGTCATTGAATTGGCGCAAAAAATAATTTTTGATCAGTACAAGCAACCTGTGGCCATAGCCAGGCCGGATACCAACCTTACCCAAATGTCTTTCAATAGCACAGGTTGGGGTACTTTGCGTGAACGCGGACAAAATTCGCAGAGACTCCATAGAGTGGAAGTTCCATACTATGATTTTGATGCTTGTAAAAAAATCTACAGTATCTTAGGATTGACTACAGTTAAGGTACGCGAGGGCATGATTTGCGCCGGTTTCCCCCAAGGAGGTGGGGATGCTTGCCAAGGCGACTCCGGTGGTCCTTTGGTAACTCACTTACCAGGCGACTTTCAATTGCTGAAATTCAACGATTTGAGCCTGTATTACAACACTAGATTGCAAGAAGTATTGGAGCAAATGAATACAGAAAATGCTAGAAGCTTACCTGACCCACAAGAAGATCTCTTTGAACCCAGACTCTTTTGGTCTTCAAGCGAAGATGCGCAAAAATTTGTCACGGCCGGTTTTGAAGCCGCTTTGTACAGTTTCTTGGCTTCGCTACAACACTACCATATCAATAGTTACCACAGTAGCAGTATTACTACGACAGATGAAGAGAAGGAGGACCAGCCAAAATTCAAGCCTTTTTCGCATTTGGGCATTCCAGGAGCTTTGGCCGCTTTGTTGAAACCGCCCAGCCAACAAAAACCACCCACTTTGAGCCCGCTGCAACCTGGACTGTTCAAAAGAAGCGAAGGAGTACCTACTTTGGCAGGCTTGGTGTCCTGGGGACTGGGATGCGCCAGACCGGATTATCCGGGTGTCTATACAGATATCCGATTTTTCCGAGAGTGGATCATTGAGAAAATTGGTGGAGAACCTAACTGGATTTATTTGAAGTAGAAATTGTACAGAGCCGAAAATTGAATAAAAATGTTTCTATGTAGCTAAAATGATATTTTCAAAATATCACTCAAACAAGGAGTTTTGAAAAACTCTCTATTTGAGAGGTAATCAATATGTAGTATGTATGTATGTATTTGGAAACAAGTGCGTCCCAAAGGATAAATATCTCTAATACGTAGGCAATACGGGCAATACAAATAAATTACCTTTTTTTGAACAAGTGTACTGAGCTTTGTGTAAGGCTGGTCATCACAACAGCACTTGTACACTCACTCTGAAAAGAGCTTTCGAACTGTCAAGATAGTCAATATGAAAGTTTTTGTTGCCTTGATTCTAGCTTCTGTCATTTATGACAATGTCAATGGCGCAGCCTTTGGTAAAAAACCTCAGCACGATTTGCTAGACGGATCGGACCGAAGTAACTGAAAAACATTTTGGTATATTTTTTATTCCGATCTAATTCATTATAGACGTTCTTGATCCCACTACAAACGACGGAAATGAAACCGGCGGAAATGTTCTTGATGATGGGGTTCATGATGGTCTTGCACCTGGTAGGATCGATGACTTAGAAAAATCGTGGAACAGTCCTGGACCTAAGAAAAACGGAATATCGGACCGAAGTAACTGAAAAACATTTTGGTATATTCTTTATTCCGATCTAATTTATTACAAATAGACGTTCTTGATCCCACTCTAAACGACGAAACTGAAACCGGCGGAAATGTTCTTGATGATGGGGTTGATGATGGTCTTGCACCTGGTAGGATCGATGACTTTAAAAAAATCGTGGAACAGTCCTAAGAAAAAAGGAAAATAATTTTGCAACATGTTGATCATTCTTCAGAGAAAATGAAATAAACATCGAATGCAAAAAGACATGTATTATTTTGAGAGAGTTCTGCGCGACATAAAAAGTTGTGGGAAAAGCGGACTCGTCGCAACAACAGCAGCACATATGGCAAACTTGAAATCGTCTTCAGTCGGGTCTGGGCTTTGAAGCATCCTCCATTGGCCCCAATTTTACAAAGGGGGCAATGGTCGATCAAAAGAGACCCCCATATCGCAAAAAACCATGACATGAAATCCAGCATGTCTAAGATGACATCTTGCAGCATCAGGTGAGGTTCTGATAATACAGTTTTCTGTACGGTACATTTTTCACTTCCACAACCCCTTAATTTTTGTAACTTTGCATGCATTTTTAAAATCACCAGATTTCTTATGTTCTACTCATTCTTTTTAAGCCAAAAATGGCAAAAATGGCAAATCTAACAATCCTGTGCTAATTTTAAATTGTACTAAGATTAAATTTTTCAAGGAGAGCTACTTCATCATTCAGCGTAGCTGCTTGACAACTTTTATGGGTTTCAAATGTTGCAACTCGCGCTTCTTTGAGTTTTTCTGCACCACATCTGCTATGTGACCCAAATGAGGTTGACAGCATAGCAGCCGTCAAGAAAATAATTGCAAAAACTAGTCTAACCCATTTTCTCCCATTTTAAGGCCGACCCTACTCTCCTACAGGGTCCGTCTGATGTTACCACTTTTGATACTCACTATTTCGGCCTTCGCCATAACATCTGCGGATCCGAGGCCGGAATCAAACCCGCAGGATCCGCAAGATCCAAACTATTACTACACGGAATACGGCGAAGAGTATGGGGATTACTACAACAATTACAAAGATAATTACGAGGAGGTTTACAACTATGAAGATGGAAACGAACGTAAGTCTTACACCCAGCAAAGTTCACTTGGATTTTTGACTAATTTTTCTATTTTTAGCTGGTCCAAGTCGGGGAGATCAATCTCTGGTATCTCCACCCGCAACACCCGCACCGCCACCTACTACAACGGAAGGTAGGGAATTTTAATGCTTTTTCGCTTTGTTTCCTTGGTATGTTGTGGTTGTATTTCCTGCTGCTGCATTCTTCCTCGCTACCTTTCCTTTCGCTTACATTTCCTCTACACAAGAAAGGTTTACCTTTTGCCATCAGCATCTCCATCCCAAATTGCAGAGTTATTGGTTCGAATCACCTCCAAAAACCGGCCCGGATACTATTGGGCCATTGATGAAGGCACAGAAGGCTACTTAATGCAAGAAGCCGAAATGTTTCGTATCAAAAGTCCCGGTCTCAACGGAGTTTCGGGTAGCATCAGTTTCGAGTCGGTATTAAGGCCTGGATACTACATTGTCAACAAAAATGGAATGATTGATGTTGACTCTTTGTCCAACTCTGGATTCAATGAGATGGTTTACAACAACGAATGTTCGTGGTATGCACGCAAAAACCTCTATTTCAATGGGTTCACTTCTTTTGAATCCACCACCCGTCCCGGACTATTTATCCGGCATAGCAACCGCAAACTTCAAACCAGTACCATTGGTACACAAGCTGACCGAAACGATGCCAGTTTTCTCATGAATGATGCCTTCACTGGTGGACAAGCGGATCTGTATGTTGAATCCTGGACTACTTTGCTTGGCAAAACCATCACTGTTGAATCTAAAGCTGTTCCATCCTATTTCTGGCAAACTGATGCCAAAGAAGCCTTTTTGCAATCTCAAGGAGAAGTATTCAGAATGGTGGAAGGTGTATCCGGAGAAGCCAATACAGTCAGTTTTGAGTCTACCTCTCGTCCAGGATACTACCTATGCGTGGCTGGCAACAAGATCATCATCGTCAGGTTGACCAATAATTCGCAAATGAAGAAAGATTGTAGCTTTACAGCTTGGAGTGACAAGTTTTTTGATGGATACGTTAGTTTCCAAGTATCGGAAAATCCCGATACTTGGATCAGGCAGGACAATAGGCAATTGGTAGTTAGTACAATAGATACATACAGAGATAACAACGATGCCAGTTTTCTTCTAAGTGAAACCTCTTACACTGCACCACCTATCACCACTACCACTACCACTACAACCACTACCACAACTACTACGACCACAACAAGACCAAGAAGAACTTATCCTGAACCATGTAAGATTGAGAGTGTTTGAATTTTGAATTATTTTATACTCCTCTGTGTACAGAGAAAGTAAAGTACTGGAACATGAATGTATTTTTTTGTAGCTTACGTGGAACTAGAGAACACCTATCCCTGTGCGGACTACAAACCTGGAGAAGATGACCTGCAAAACTTTGATATGATTCGTAAGTTCAAGTTGGATGTCAACTTAGACGGGTACCCTGGAGTCTCTCGCGTTCGAGGATCAAACAGAATGCAAACTTCCTATCGAATCGATTCCACTGCCAACTTGAAAATGCCCACCCAAAGGGTATTTGACCAGGGGCTACCCGAGCAATTTGGATTTGTTACCACATTTCGCGTCAAAAGAGAACCAAGAAGACGATGGCACGTGATCCGTATCACCGATTCTCGTGGTAATCCACAATTTGCCGTGGCCCTCAATCCTGCTCGAAAAACTGTGGAATTGTCAATGCTAAAATACGACCGAACTTTGCAAACTTTATCTTGGGATGTGAAGCAGGTTTTTACTAAAGAATGGCACAAAATCCATTTTGGAGTATTTAGAGACCGTGTCATTCTGTATGTCAATTGTCAACCCATTGGAAGTCGATCCATGGAAGTCGTAGATTCTCGTATTGATCTAAATGGAGAAATCATTGTGTCCAAAGAAGCCGATTCTTCAAGGACTGTTCCCATTGATTTACAATGGATGGTGATGACTTGTGATCCAGAAAGTGCCGAGAGAGAAACTTGTGATGAACTTCCAGTAAGTTTTTTTAAATGTAACTGAAAAAAAGTAATTCGAATGTCAACACTTGTCTTATTCTTTAGCCTAGAGAAGAACCCCAGGAACCAGCATGTCAGAAAGAATGTCCTGCAGGACCACAAGGAAAGCAAGGAATTCCAGGCCAACCTGGTCCATCCGGACCACTTGGAGAAAGAGGACCACCTGGAAGGATAGGTCAGCCTGGAAAACCGGGACAATCAGGAGCTGTGGGAATGCCTGGAGAAATTGGCAGACCTGGAGTTGCAGGTGCACCTGGACTTCGTGGACCTCCTGGTCCTGAAGGGCTCAAAGGCGAAAGAGGAACTGGAGGACCACCGGGACCTCTTGGGCCACCAGGTGGAGCTGGTATCCCTGGAAAGGCCGGAGTTCAGGGCGAACGTGGTCAACCTGGACTGCCCGGTCCGCAAGGTAAAAATGGAGAGCGGGGACTTCCTGGAGATGTCACGACTGTAACAGGACCGCCAGGATCCTCTGGAGAGCCAGGGCAAAATGGTGCAGATGGCTTGCCAGGTCTACCTGGCAAGACAGGAACTAAAGGTGATCCTGGTGATCAAGGCCCTCCAGGAAGAAATGGACGAAATGGCCAAGACGGAAAGAGAGGACCTAAGGGTGATCTTGGACAACCTGGACCTCCTGGTAATCCTGGCCGCGAAGGCAGAAACGGAATGATGGGTCCACCTGGACCTCCTGGAGCTATGGTTGAAGGTGAAAAGGTTCCTGGACCTTCAGGACCACCCGGCCTGGATGGTGCTCCTGGTTCCCCTGGTATTCCAGGAATAAAGGGAGAACAAGGAGCTCGTGGTGATCCTGGTAGAGATGGAGAAGCTGGAGAACCAGGTCAACGTGGTAATCCTGGATTGACGGGAAAAGAAGGCCCACTTGGACCTCCAGGTATTCCTGGACCATCTGGAGCTAAGGGCGAAAGAGGATTTTCTGGTGGTCCAGGAAAACCTGGTCCTCAAGGAGCACCAGGTCTTATGGGTCAGCCAGGTTTAGAAGGCCCACCAGGTCTTCCTGGAGATGCTGGTCCACCAGGTAGGGGAGGCGACAAGGGATCTCCTGGTAGAGATGGCAAAGATGGTGCTGACGGAAATCCCGGAACTCCCGGCACTGCAGGTGACCGTGGCAAATCTGGTGAAGATGGTGTACCCGGTCTTCCTGGACCAATGGGTGAAAAGGGTCCATCGGGTAGTTCTGGACCACCAGGGTTACCAGGTCACAAGGGACCTCCAGGAAAACAAGGAGATACTGGTTTACCAGGACCTGAAGGACCTCGAGGTAGGCCAGGTCCAACGGGACCAGTTGGGCCTGTGGGAAAGGCTGGACCAAGAGGCACAAGGGGTCAAGTAGGAGAAGCCGGAGAAGTTGGTCAAACTGGTAGGCCTGGTGCAGCTGGGCCAAGAGGTAGAGATGGACCAAAAGGACCAATGGGAAAACCAGGAAAGCCTGGAAATATGGGTTTGCCTGGCATGGTAGGCAAGGCTGGTCCTCCTGGACCTCCGGGACCTCCCGGACCACCTGGCGAAAGCAAGATCGTAGCAGCTCCAATGACAGGAGGAAACAGTATGCCTGGACCAGCTGGACCAAACGGTCCCATGGGTGCCCCTGGTCCTCCTGGAGAAAGAGGAGCTGGTGGTGCCAGAGGACCAGAAGGAGCACCAGGTATGCCAGGAGTACCCGGAAGCTCTGGTGGACCTGGACGAGCAGGACCTCCAGGTCAAGCAGGAGCTCCTGGCGAACCTGGAAGAAATGGAAAACCGGTATGCAGTTAAAACAATTTTGTAAACTAGACTGCTTTCAGACTGAGTTTCTTTTTCACTACTTTTAGGGAAGAGAATATAGCGAGGATGATTTACGAGAAATTTGCGCGTCTGTTTTGCGAGACCGATTGGCTGAACTTACAGCTGGACTCAGTGGACCGCCTGGTCGACCAGGTAGAGGCTACAGAGGACCAGCAGGTGTTGCTGGACCAAGAGGACCAATTGGTACGTAATATCATGGATTTTATCTAGAACACTGATTGTGTCTCAACTGATTTTTGATTTTAGGTGATCCCGGTATTCAAGGAGAAACTGGACAAAGAGGCTTTCCCGGATTACCTGGCATGCCTGGTGCTCCAGGGCCGTCTGGACCTAAAGGAGATCGTGGTTTCATCGGAGACCCTGGTCCGCCAGGTGTTGGTTCAATGGGACCAACGGGTCTTCGAGGACCTCCCGGCAATGTGGGACCTCCTGGTGTTGGTGCTCCTGGAGCTCAAGGCGTCAGAGGTTCTCCTGGCAAGTCTGGTAAAAGAGGCTTACCTGGCGGACAGGGACCGATTGGTCCCCCTGGCTACTGTCAATTCTGTGATGGCCTTGCTGCTCAAGCAAACAGACAAGCAAACAAAAAAGGACCCTAAATACTTTACGATGCTCAGTACCTTGATTGAATCGAACATTTTTTTTTATTTCATACATACAGTAGTGAAGTCATTGAAAAAAAAATACAACCTCAAAAAAAGTTTAAAAGGTATCCATTTCTAGTTTATCTTGAATGATGTACAAATAGCAGGTCCAGTAAACAGTCATCATGAGCATGTAAGCGGCAGGAAAGTAGAATTTTGAGCAATCGTCGATGTAATCCAAAGCTTCTTCTGTATTGGTGTAAATGTACATCTGTTCAACAGGCTTGATTTTCAGCTTGGCTAAAGTCGCTTTGGAATGTTCCCAAGCCCTTAAAAGTTGATCCTTGACCTTATTCATTTCTTCGTCGAAGTCAAAGACTCTAGCTCTTTTGTAGAAATCGTCTGTAGTGGTTGAAGCATCCATAGTCTCAATACTTTTCCTTCTTTGCATGATTTCATTGGGATCATCTTCAAATGGATTGCCATTGTCTTCAATTATTTTAACTTCATCCGTGTCTTCAATGTTATCGCGTTTACCATCTATCTTTTCCAATTCTTGTTCTGCTTTGTCTATGGCTTCTTTGGCCTTCTTTAATTCTTCTTTCTGAGTCTTGATCCTGTTCATAGTCACCGAAATGAAATTCATAATGGCAAATTCACAAAGCGCAGCAAAGACTGAACCCAAGCAGATGATGACATAGATATCCAAAGCTGTTGGGTAACCTACTTGCGGTTTCCCCTTGCCCCCAAATCCAATCTTGGTGACCGACAAGACAGTAGTGATGCCTAAACCGCACCTGGCCGGTACATCCGTCTTGACAATCCAAAATTCCACCCAGGAACACATGACAATGATAAGGAGTGGAAAGTAGAATTGCAAGAGGAAGAATCCCGTTTGTCTTTCTAAATGAAAATGTAGGAAAGCTACCGAATCATTTCTGAATCCGGATTCAATCAGTCTACTGGTAAGGTTGTTAACCACACCTTGTTCCATCTTAGTAATCAAAAATTGAGCCGTGTTGTTGTCATCTAAGGAGACACTGGAAGGTTCTCTCCACTTGTAAATCAAATCCCTGGTATTGTAACCATAACTCCCGATCCATAATGGGCAAATTTGTGAATCCAATGGGAATTTCAAGAGATGCATTCGACATCGGGCATGAATTGTTAACCTTTGTGAATAACTGACTGGAAAAGAGAGGCAAAAAGATACGGATACAATCTTGAAAAACTCATTAAAAAGTCGCGTTCAAGTACCTTTGCCATCTGGTGCAATGCGGAGGAACTTATTGGGCACAGTTATCTTATGCATTTTAGATTTTTTGCCATTGACAAAGAACGTATCGGGTTTCCAGATTTTGTTGAGAAATTGCCAGTTCATGGGCAAAGCAGTGATGCCGCCTGTCTCGTTAAAGATAAGTCTGGTGTCGTACCAAGATTGACGAAAGTAACAGTCCACATAATAATCTTGCTTCTTTTCACTCACTGGACCCTGTAATTGAATTTTTAACAAGATTTTTTTTGACAAAAGTTTTGATATACTCACGATTGATCTGATGGACAAATTGAGGTCTACTAGGACCGGTTTACCACCATAGTTCGGACGTATTCTTTTGTTGTAATTTGACCCAAATATTTGATCCAAGGTTCTGGACATATCATTTTGAACTTTCTTTCCAGTTTGATAGAAATTGACAGCTCTTCTTTGACGTTGAAGCAGTGGTTGATCATCATCAGGTGTTGAATAGCAATAATCTTCATTTTCGTAATCATCTGTATCACAGTTAAAAGCAAATGTATTTGAAGACCAAAATTGTACTAGCAGTATGCAAAGACAAATTAGATGCATGTTTTCTGCTCAGACTTGGCAAAGGAATTGAATTGGAAAAACGAGATAAAAGTGAAAGCTCAGGTCTCTCTCTCTTTCTTTCTTGAGGAACGCGAAGTTTTCACACATGGCTGTCGCACATCGTCTTTATTGTGTCACAACACAGGCAGGGCGTGTCACTTTGCAACAAGCGAAAGACGAGATAATTGAAACTTTTAAGAATGAAATCCACTTTCCCCTCTAGCGTTCCGGATAGGAAAATTGAAAAAAGCTTCAAGATGCGATATTATGTCCATCTCGATTTGCATAAAAAATAAAATTCGAAAGTACGAGTTTTTATTTGATTTCAACATGAATAACTTTCAGCTCTTGACTGTCCAAATGTCGCTTCCCACGTCCTTGCAAACCAACAACTAAATCATCAGCATTGTCTACAACTTCCAATTCATCCTTTGAACCAGGCAAAACAAGAGTATAAATATTCTTGTTCCAAGACGTGACCATCCATCCTCCGCCAAACTTCGCTTGAACACTGACAACATTGAAGTCAGCCGCAGGACTTCCAGGCATCACAGGACCATAACGATTCATTGCTTCTACTGCTTTTTGCTCGACTTCTTCACTGTTAGTAATTTCTTCTTCGAATAGTACTATTGTTCCGTGAGCAAAGACTGCATAAGCCTTGGCTGGTTGGTAGTCTTCAAAGATTAATTTGTAAGCGTTGATGTACATTTGTTGAATCTCGTCAGCTTGCTCAGGACTTAATTCCGGGCGTTCCGGATTAGCCCGATTAGCGGCTGAATGAGGTTCGCCTGTACTATTCTTCGTGGCTTCTAAAAATGCGTATTATGATGATTAGCTACATATGAAAAAATAAGTTTAAACGTATCTTACTGTTTCCCATTTTACGTATGACTCATTTTGTTGACAGAAGCATATTGAAAAAAGGGCTTGTTAGAGCAACAAGTAACGAGTGCGTCTGCGTCGACATCATGCATTCGAATTCTCAAAAACAAAACTATATTTGCACATAGCTACCTAGATAGGTACATAGTTGATCCTAGAAAATAAAATCACAAGCAATTAGCCCCATAAAATCGCTGATAAAAGCACGATAAGGACCGAATAGGCACAAAGTCAGTAGTCATGGACACTATAGTAATCAAGGACAGGATTTTACAAAGTTCAAAAAAATCTTCAACTTTGTTCAAGAATGAGGTTGAGAAACCTTTTGTGCAAATCATGCTTGAACTATTGCAGAGAAAAGATGGTTCTGACACTATGATGATTGATGCTACCACCCAGCAAGTTTTAAGCAATGATGAGTTCCTAAGAAACTCTTTGCAAGCTGCAAATATTTTGATGCGACGGGGATGGGGCCGCACCAAAGGTGAGGTAATCCATATTGTCTTGCCCAACTGCATCTTTTATCATTCACTGGTCTTTGCCATCTGGTTGCTGGGAGGAGTACCAAGCTTGGCAGATCCCTCTCTCAGACTGCCTATTTTAAAGAAACAAGTTCAGGACAACCAGGCTGTTCTAATCATTTGCCAAGAAAGTCTGGTGGATTCCATGACCAGTGTTATTTCATCCAAGACAAAAATAATGGCTATAGAGAGCATCTTCTGTAGTCCATCATCTACTACAAGAATGGAAAGTCTGGATTATTTTCTAAAAGGTTTGCAAAATGCAATGAACGATACCATGGTCATTTTCTGGTCTTCAGGCACTACGGGAAAACCCAAAGGTATTGCACATACCAGAAGATTCCTGCAAATGAGTCTTGCTGAAAGCCAATTCCCTCGGCCTTCGACTATTTTGCAAACCACTTGTTTTTATCACACTGGAGGATTTTTTCTGGCACTAGATGGAGCTATTTTCAATAGTTTCAAAATTGTCTTCCTGAATGCAAATAATTCCATCACTGCCGAAATGCTGCAAGAAAGTATTCACAATCACAAGGCAGCCATTCTCATTTGTGGGTCCCATCACGCTGTTCAACTGGCTCGGTCCAATCCAATGCCTCAATTTGATTTGAACTCCTTGAAGATTGTTGGTCCCATGGGTGCAGCAGTTCATTCCCAAATCACCAAGGAATTGAAATTGGTCTTTCCTTCAATGATGGAAGCCATCTTAGGTTATTATGGTATGACTGAAGTGGGGACAATTTCAACATCAATGACTCCGACCAGTTTGGGTTCCTTGGCACCTGGTGTCCAAGTAAAGATAGTTGATGATAATAATGCCTTACTCAAAACTTTTGAAACTGGTGAAATTATGGCGAAAACACCAACACTAATGAATGGCTACTTGAACTGTCCTGAAGACAATGAGCGATTTTTCAATGATCCCCACAACGAAGGTTTTGTCCGCACTGGAGACTTGGGCTACTATGATGCTGAGGGAGTTCTTTATTACCAAGGACGAATTAAAGAGCTGATCAAGTACCAAAATTGTCACATATCTCCCAAGGAGATTGAAGAAGTGGCTCTGACACATTCAGGTGTGGCGGATGTTGGAATCTATGGCCGTCCAGATCCAATTGTTCAAGAGCTGGTCTGTGCAGTGGTTGTTAAAAGTCCAGCAGGGGCAAAGTTGACAGAGGATCAAGTTGCCAATTACATCAATGAACGAGTAGATTCTTTCAAGCAACTTCGAGGAGGGGTCAAGTTTGTGGAAAGTCTGGAAAAATTTCGAAACCCTCAAGGAAAACTGATTCGCGCAAAATTGCAGTCATTGTAATAAATAGTTGCGAGGTTGCGAGATAAAAAAGTAAATTGCGAAAAATACAGGAATTCTGGGAATTTCCGCTTTGTACGATTTGCACCTCATTCATTTTGCGGATTTTGCATGAAATGATGAAAATCGCAAATACCTATCAAAACCATTGATTCATGAACCTATATTAAGGTTTTCAATCAATTGGAAAGTATGCAAGGCCAAAGCCAGGAAGAGGAAACCTTTGAAGCTAAAATCCTTCATTATAAGGTTTCACCTTCACGTGAATTTTTCAACAGTTGATCAGAAACAATGGACAAGGCAGGAATCGCTAACATTGAAAAGGAGAATCTCCAATTGCAAATAGATTTGCTGAAAAAGCAAGTCGCCATGAAACGGACTCCTTTGTCTGAGTCACTCAAAGAGTAAGTATTTATCGAAAGTAGGATAAGGTTCAAAAACCCTGATGATGATTCATAATGTAATTTGAACAGATTAAAAACTTTTATTGAGGAAAACCAACAAAACGATCGGTTGATTTACGCTCCAGACAAGAAAGACAATCCTTGGACGGATAAGGGCAAATGTCTAATCATGTAAAAACAACAACGTGAAAAATAAAGGACTTTTTTGTTCAGTTGGCTTTTATTTTATGAATACTCATGTATGGACTATATGAATAATATGTATCACATTATGAGGTGAATACTTGGAGGCTTAGGTACATCAATTCTTCTGCTGCTGCTGCTGCGTCGATTTTGATCCCGATCCTTGACTTCCCTTTCCGCTAGCAGCCTTCACAGCCTTTCCTTGGGTCTTTGATGAGCCTTGAGTCACTTCTTTTGGATAAGTCCGCACTCTTGGATCCCATTTAGGAAGATTTTTGGTAGCAAAGTTTCTTGCTTGATTTGAGGCCACTCTCAACATTTTGACACTTTGAAGGTTGAAATGAAACTAAAGAGGAGATTCTTGCTTTAGACACACAAGTGTTTCAGGGATTCCCAGACTTCTTCGGAAACGTTTTTGATGGCGCAACTATGACGTCGGTGTGTCAAAAATGAATGATGTGTCACAATCACAATGTGTTTCCAGAATTTTCAGATAAGAATTTTGTGACGTTTATGGCGAAGCGACTGAAACAGAACTAAAGCTTTGAACCAATTATTAGAACGCCATGCTGCACTAACCAGCGTGCTAGAGCGGCAATACAGGGTGTACCATAAAGCAGAGCACAATTTGTTAGACAACAAAGATCAACATTGGATTGTATCACCCGGTGTAACTTGCGCAGAATGGACAAAGATTTTGGGGTACAAAAAATAACGGAAGATAATTTTTTGAAGTGATGCGCAATATTTTAGTTTGAAGTTTGAACTTTAAAGCAGCAAATTCAACAGAAAAGAAGAACGATTTTTAGCCAATGACCGTACATGGATTGTTCCAGAGCGAGGGTCGTAGCAAAGGAAGGTGAATGTGGTGAACGTACACTACCGGCACTGCACCACTGACAACCCCTCGCAAGTAGAATTGTACTCGCCTCTCTCTCTATGTAGAATTGGAAAAATGGCGGAAGGCAATTTCTTAAATGGCTTACTGCCAAGACAGGTTGAATCAAGAAATAGGAAAGAAAATGAAAGAAATAGGAAAATCAAATAAAGCATCTATACTTTACTTCTCTATAGTCAATATTATTCATTCGTAAATACATACTACTTAATGGGACTGCTTTTTAAAAAGGTGAGACGTTTTGAGGGTGCGTTCCAACACTGTGTATCTTGTTGGCTTAATTGCATAGTATTTTTGAGCCCAAATTCATAATGCTGCATAACCTTGACTATTGCTTCAAATGCTTTATCAGTCATTTTCATCAACACAAAACCTGTTCGCTTAGGCTAAATGGGAAGACGAATCACATACATGTAGAAACGAATCATCTAGATTTAAAGATCTGGTTCAAGTTCAAGTTCCTCACATTTTCTAGAAGGAGGTGAAAATCGGGCATATTTTAGAAATCCTCAGTGTGTTTTCTGTCTTTACTCTTTATATATATGTACCACAGATACAGAAGATACAGCTAGATAAGAAAATTAAACGGTCATGAGTTCATTCCTTTATTTTAAGTTGTGATTTTTAGCTGTCTATAAGTTACATTTTTCTAAACATATGAACTGAAAACACACTGTGATACCTCAATTGTCAAGCCAAGGTGATCCAACTGATCATCTATGTAAAGTTAGCAGCAGGAAACCTCACGTTGTGATTTAACCTTTGCACTTGATAACTGCATTATTTTGAAAGACATCCTTGTGAGTTTTTGAATTTCAAGAAATCTCACCTACTCTGAAATTCTAAAAATAGGAAGAAGACCGAAGAAAATTGCTTCCTTCCTGCAAAGGTGCATACTGCATAGGTATAGAGTTCTTTGTGTAACTTGCCATTATAGCCTATCATATGATTTGATATGAACGAGCTACAATTTTTCAGGCCAACACAATACATCTCTTCTTTGTAAAAGATTTTGGCCTACGAAAGTAGATTATTTTTCTGTAAAATACTAAGTCTTGGTTGAGATGAACATGAAACTATTCAATGCAAAGCGCCATTTCTAACTAAGAATGCTATAAGTTGCAAGCATTGAAATAGTTAGAATAGTCTTAGCTCTTGATCACTCACTTTAAGTCTATTTCAAGGGCAGTAGCAACACACACAAACATTGCTCAGATGGTGGAAGAGAGTTGGAGAGGTTAGGCTTCAATGGAATCAGCTATACAGCTGAAAGCAAGGGAGCTCCCTGCAAGCCAAAACTAGAAAGCAGCAGTACTTCCTACCGAGGACTGCTAGAAAGCTGCTGCCATCAAACCATTTATGTATGGTGGGTTGATTTCAAAGCAAAAAAATGGTTGAGGCTCCACAAGCTCAAGCTCCTACCCCTGTGGAGGCTTACCAGTGGGCCTACTCAATTGTGGACTCTTCCAGAGTGTCTACATTCTTCATCAGTATTCTCTTGATTGTCTATGGCTCATTTAGAAGCCTAGCTCTAGAAGAAGACAAAACATCAGATCCGGATGCCAAAGACAAAGACTCTAAAGAAGACAGTGCAAGAAGCAGTGGAATCCAGACTCTGGATTCATTGCAAGCCATGTGTTTACCTCTTGGAGCTTCAATTTCTTTACTAGTCATGTTCTTCTTTTTTGACTCCATGCAAATGCTTTTTGCCATTTGCACAGCAGTCATTGCTACTGTAGCTTTAGCATTTTTGTTGCTACCAATGTGTCAGTATCTCATGAGGTAAGGAAATGAAAAGCATATCATTGTCATTGAACATTCCTTCATAAAAGAAGATTTTTTACAGGCCATGTGGAAGAAGTACCAAAATTTCATTGGGCTTTTGTGGCAGGTTCACCTCTGCTGAACTTTTGAGCTTTACCATATCAATGATGGTGGTCTTCGTTTGGATCATGACAGGTAAACCTTTCAAAGTTATGACTCATTGATCGTACAAGGTCTTTGTTTCAATGTTGATGAACACCTGTGTTTCCACAAAAAATCCAGCGGATTAAATACACATTTTTTTTGCAGGGCATTGGCTTTTGATGGATGCTATGGGAATGGGACTTTGCGTGGCCTTTATAGCCTTTGTACGTCTGCCCAGCCTCAAAGTCTCCACACTACTTTTGTCAGGCTTACTCTTATATGACGTTTTCTGGGTCTTCTTTTCTCAATACGTGTTCAATGCCAATGTCATGGTCAAAGTTGCAACCAGACCAGCAGACAATCCAGTGGGAGCTATGGCGAGAAAACTGCACTTGGGAGGTCACATGGTTCGAAATGCTCCAAGGTTGTCATTGCCAGGCAAACTGGTCTTCCCATCCACACAAAACTCTGGGCATTTTTCCATGTTGGGCTTGGGTGATGTAGTCATGCCAGGTCTCTTGCTCTGCTTTGTCATGCGATATGATGCTTACAAAAGAGCTCAGGTATATACATTGATAATCACAGAAAATCCCTTGGATCACGATCTAAAAAGTATATTTTCTTGCAGGCTCAGAAAATGGCAGAGGCTGGGATTCCAGTGCCAAGTAGTTGGAGAAGAATAACCTACTTTCATTGCTCCCTTCTTGGTTATTTTCTAGGGTTACTGACGGCCACAGTCTCCAGTGAGGTGGGTTTCAAGCACCTGATCTTGATAAGAGCAAGCTTTTCAATACTATTTTCCCCCTACTTTTAGGTTTTTAAAGCCGCTCAGCCAGCTTTACTTTATTTGGTCCCATTCACACTACTGCCGCTTTTCTTGATGGCTTACTTAAAGGGCGACCTGAAAACCATGTGGCATGAGCCATTTGCACCTGCTCCAGCCTCAGGCGTGACAACTCCATTGACAAAATATCAAGACATTTAGGTGCGACTCGAAGAGCTGTGACAATCTCAATGTTACGTTAAACTACACACTACTCCCCCAACCCAACACCAATAACAATGTTACATACAAACTTCCTCATCTTAATTTTCTTATAAGAAAAAGCAGTGATAAGTTCATTCCTTAAGGGCATCAGAATTTCAGAAGAAACCATACCTTTGTACCAAAGTAATTGAAAATATTAGTTGAATGTGTCAAATATACAAAAATTATGTGCTTTTTGTGGAATTAGAGAAAAGCTTTCTTACCGTGATAATCAAAGAACTTTTCAAAATTCGGTAGTCGCTCTAGACTTTCCAAAATGGCTGTTTAAAACTTATTTTCAAATCTCATCAATTACGAAACTCAGTTTGTCAGTTACGCTTTTTTACGTCACTTTGCCCGCCCTTCGGGCATGTACTTGAGTTGCTTTAACTCAGCTCAGCGTCAGCTGACAAAACAATAACAAAATGTCAAAATGACTTTGTTCGGCTGCACCATTTCATCCAAGAGGAGATTCATCCATAGTTTTGTAGTGTTGTACACAGCAGAGCACAATAGACCCTTGCCCAAGACTCATACAACAGATTCTAATTTCTATAGTATCCTAGATCTTGATCGTGAAGCTACTAGGACAGAGATCAAAGGTGCTTACTTACAACGCTCTAAACTGTTTCATCCGGATTTGAATAAGACTACAATTGCTAAAGATATTTACTCTGACATTAGGGAAGCCTATGAAATATTGAGGTGAGATTTGAACTTGTCTTTTGGGGATAATTTGCGAAAAATTGTTTACATCTTTCATTTGACGTAGGTAATTTTTGGTGTGAGTTTTCAACTGTCTAATTTTCATGTCATTATAATTTCCAGTGATTACAATTCGAGACGGGAATATGACAAATTGCTTTACAAACAAGAAGTGCACGATTTACGAAAAAATCGAAGAATAACTGATTTTGACGACATGTTGTCTCAGTTAAGAGAGAAAAAACGAGACCAGTATAGAGACAATAGACCACCGCCAACAAGAGACCACAAGATTAATGTGAGGTTTGATGATCTTTTTACAGAAGATATGGAGGGTAACAAGCCACCAACCGAAGACGACTTTTTGTCCAAGGATGATACTCTTCGCACAGACAGCAAACAGTTTAAACGATTTGAAAAATTTGTCCACGGTTCGACGATCTTCCGGATTTTGTTACTATTATTCTTATCCTCTGGTCCTTTGACAATGGCAATAGTGAGTGACCGGTGAAATATACATTCAGAAAGCGTTTTAAATATGTATTTTCAAATTCAAAGACAAGATAAGTTAAACAGACTTTGATTGCATTTTGCTCAAAGCAGGCGCAGCAGTTGGTGTGTTTTTGTTCAATTTGGCCAATTTCTCCTTGATTTGGTCGATAGGCCGCTTAACAGTGCGTTCGTGGTCAGTGTCCTTATTGTCCACAACATGTCTTAAGATTTTTCCTGTTGGACTCAAGTAAAATGTTGAAATGGCATCAAACCATATCCGAGCCTCTCGATCGATATTTGCTCTACAAATAAAACCCAAAAAAGTTAACTGAAGAATTGAAAAAAATAATTTCATTCACTTACTTTCTAAACAATTTCTTGGGAAAGTACTTGATTGCCATTTCGAGGAACCCTAGACCTTGAAATTGAAACCGCACAGATACACTTTGTTCTTTTTCATTGATCCAGGAGTTCAACACGTTAGAATTTACATAAGCGAACCTAAAATGTCCATAGATTGTAATGGCACCTAACGTTTTGTAGTATTGACCCATGCCTTTAGCCACTTGACCATTCACTTTGTTCTCAAATACAATGTTTGGGTGTACCATTTGCACTTGACTATTCCTTCCCTGTAAAAAGTGGTTAGTTATGTAAGTACATATAATAAACGTAGTCTTTTCATATTCTTTTGAATGATTTTTCAAGAATGTATTTTACCTGATGAAAAAATTGGTCAGTTAGGTTGCAAAGTTTAACTTGTTGTTCTTTCAATTGATGTTCTGTTAGTTTCTTCGGTTTGTCTGCTGAGTTTTTGGAACTATCTGAAGAACTTGATCCGGAACACTTGAGTACTTGGATGTCATCATCACGTAATGTTTTTTGGACTAGATTCACATTTACAGTGTATTTAGGAATGCTCTGTTGTGCGATAACTGTCAATTGACGAGTAAAAATCAAAGACTTCCACGCCATCCTGAATGTCTAAAAATTATTTTCAGTTTTCTTGCAATTTCAATGTTTATAAGAGCTGTTTCATTATTTACACAATAATGTCGTCTTTGGTTTTGAAAAATAGCCAAAAAATTCGGGGAAACCAACTTCAAATGTACACCTGTAACACTGTAGCTGTCAGGTACATCTAAACAAAAACAAACTAAAAAATTAGGGAAAATTTGTTTACTCCCCGCGGAGAAGAGCAATCCATCTTCCATTTGACGTAAAAACTTGTGTTTATTGAACTGTCATTAAAGTGCATCATGAGGAGAAAGCACAGAAGTTAGAAATATGGAGGTCCGTGCACTCCTATTGCTCATCACCTGCTTAGTAAGTTAAAGTTAAAAAAGGTTGTACTACCAAATCATTAACTATGATCATTGCAGACGAGTGAATGTCAAAGTGTGATTAAACATGGACAAGAAGGTGAAGAAAAGAAAAGTTTTCTGTGGCGAGTGGAATCTACCCCTCCATCCTACTTTTTTGGAACAATTCATGTTCCATACGTTCGAGTGTGGGATGCAATCCCACAAAATGCAAAACAAGCTTTTGCAGCCTCAAAGCGTGTATTTTTCGAACTTGACTTGACCAAAGCTAACACCATCACTGCTCTTGGCTCTTGCCAAGCTCTGCCTAGAAATAGACACTTGTCTCAGGTATGCTTTTGCTTCCTAAACCTTGAAGATTCAGCCTTGAAACTATTCTATGCTTTCACTTCACCAGGAAATACCGTCCGAACTTTTTGCTCGCTTAAAAATACATATGGAATACATCAAAAAAGTCATCCCATCTTGGATTACTCCGGACCAAGAAAAGAAAGGACTCGATGCTCAATACCTCTTCTCGGCCATCACAGCAAATTGGGAGCGTAAAAGACCCATCTGGGTAACCTTGATAATCAACTCTTTGACCAAGAGTGATTTTGCCTCCAGAGGATATCCAGTCTTGGACCTTTACCTTTCTCAATTGGCTCTCAAGAACCGAAAAAGAGTGTCTGCCATTGAGACTGTGGACGAACAATGTCAGCCTCTAAACCAGCTCAACAAAACACTAGTAAGACAAATTTTGATTTACGACTCTTCTTTCTTTAAAAGATGAATTTTTAAGGTTGCATTTGCCTTGGATCAAACGTTAAAACAGCTTGAAGAACTCCGTCTAGGCCTCAAAGATCCTTACTTTTCAACTGACGACCTCATTCGGCATTATCGCAATGGAAATTTAGATGCAGTCATCTTCAATCAAGAAACTATCATGTTTCCTAGCTTAGCTCACGAAAAAACTTCCGACATGGAACCAATGACCCTCAGAGAGAAGGAACTAGCCAACAACATTGATGACTACTTCCGTGAAAATATGATCAATGAACGCAATAGAAGAATGGCCTCAAGAGTGATCAATCTTTTGGTGCAACATCCACGAACTCCGTTTTTCTTTGCTTTTGGCGCAGCTCATTTTGTTGGAGAACACACCGTTTTGGATTTTGTGGAATCCGCCGGATTCACTATCAAGCAAATAGGACATAATGAAACTTTACCAGAGTAAGTCATCTAACTTTTCTATAATTTGTTTTAATTTACAAAAGCCGAAAAAAAATCGTGAAAATATGCTGGTGTGGTATTAAGCGGTGCAGAATTTCAGTCATTTTGACGAATTTTTTATCACAGATTATTCTCGATGCAAATGTCACCTCATGGACGCAACACCGTTCAAGGTACCTTTGATGACCTGTCAGACGAAGAAAAAACTCGCGCCTACCTTCAGTTTTTGCAATATCACCAACAATTAGAACAAAAGAATGAGACCAAACGGTTTCAAGAAATGCTCAATCATGGAGAGAAGACGATAACGCAAGCCAACAGTAATTCAGACAATACTGTACCCACAAACGACTCATTACGGATATGGTACGGTTTGAAAAACCGTGGCCACAGCTGCTCATCATCCCTGTCAATGTCGTCGTTAATGATCATGATATTAATGGTCTTCTACCACATGCTTCCATAAAGAAAAGGGCTTTCAAACATATTTGACATAAGTTCCGTTTTTACAGTATTATTTCTTAGCAGCTATTGTACTCAAACCCGAAAAGATATTGAAAATGAAATACATAGACATAGTAGATTATTTGAATTTCCCGCGCCAAAAGCCTACACATCACCTTGAATCAGCGCAGCTCGTCTTCGCAGATAATGCAAAGAAAAACTTTCTTTTTCATCATAGGTGCTTTGCCGGCTTGAAAACACAGCTTCAAAGATGGACGAGGACGAGGATTACACTTGTGAGTTATCTGAAGAAGAGCTATTTGAGTTCACTGAGAAATTGATGGAAAATGACGAGAATAATTGCGCAAAATATTTTCGTTACAATTTTCAAGAGAGACGGTGCGGTGAAGATGATGTTTGTGACGAACCACTTTTCTCTGACCTCGACGTAGCTCTTTTTGAAGTGCCAACCATCAAAACTTTAATGGCTTTACATGACAACTACGTTCCTGTAAGTGTAATTTTGAATACTTTTAATTAAGATTTCGAAAGAACAAAATATTTTGTTTCAGTGTGTTTCTGAAGAAGAAGATGTGACTAAGGAGGAAATCCAAGAAGAAATAGATTTCATCAATTCTGTTGTTGACACAAAAGTAATGGAATTAACTTTAGAATTTCTAGTTTCGAAAGGTCTTTTGACTGAAGACATCGGAGCTTTTAAGCGACTTCTGCATAGGATGTGGTTTGCTTTGTATCCCAGGGCTTACAGGGTGAAAGGATCATGTGCATTTGAACATGTTTTCTTAGGAGAAGTCAAGAATGGAAAAGTCAATGGATTTCATAATTGGCTTTTCTTTTTGCTAGAAGAACAAAAAGGCGACGTGAACTACTATGGATTCTCAAAAGGATTTGGATTCGGCCATGGAAAAGGAGGAATACTCAAAACGTAAGTAAAATCACAGATCCCAGTTTTGAAGAAATAAAAGTATCGAATTTCTTCTTTTCAGAATTTTCGAATGGGAAGGTTCCATCAAACCAGTCAGTTCCATATTTATTGGACTGAGCCCTGAATTGGAATTGGCACTTTATACTTTGGCAGTTCTCTTGAAGCCAGATGATGCATGCACCGTTTCACTTGGTGGTAAAACTATCGATATTCGAAATCATGTCTTTAAGAATCGTGGAAAGAAGTATTTAGGGACAGCTTTTCCCGACATTTAAAAAGGGCCAAATCATTTGAGAATTGCATTTCATTTTCTGACAGATCAAGGAGAATAATAATCAAAGGAAATAAAGCTAGCATATCAATGCATCATTGCATGAAGCTTCTACTCGGATTTCTTGCTTTCGACCTCTGCAGCAATTTTGGCAGCTTCATTGAAAGCTTGGTCGGCAATGCCTTTGCCTTTGTTCAAGTATGAATCAATCTTGGACTGGTTCTTGTGGAAGAGTGGCAAAATGACCCTGTTGTAAATCACCGAAGATCCATCCAATGGGCTCATCAACCAGACCAAAAAGACACACTGAAAAAATAGAAAATTTTAAATAAATCTTAGGTACATAACAAGAGTGGAGAATTCTTATACACATAACAAAAGATCGTAAATATTTACCAAAAGTTAAAGTCACTGCAACAAAGAAAATATTTTAAAAGTTTTTGGGGTGGAAATTTTAAGATAATAACAATCAAAAACATGACAACACAAAACCGTTGCATTTTCACGAGTTTTTCACGGAAAAAATAATCTACAAACCTTGACGAACCAATAGAATGGAACCCATCCTACGAGAATGTCTGAGAAAAATTCCAGAACGGAAAACATGGCGAAGACTACCCAATACACTAGCCATTGAGTGTCATCATCTTTTTTGGAGGATTCCAAGGCTTTGACAGAACAGTAGGCAGGATAAGCAAAGCCGATGGCGTTACACAAAAGTTGGGCTCCATATCCAAACATAAGCCATGTGACGACTGTAGCGACAATGCCTGCAATCAAATAATCCCATTTGTATGCTTGTAAAACTCCCAATCTTTTTAAAAACTCAATATTTACCATACAACAGGTAGATTTTCTTGACTTTGGTTTTTTGTTCCAATGACACCAACAACTGGTCGATTGCGGGGTATTTGGCAACGTAGGATTCTAATTTCTGAATTTGCTCCATCCCGAAGATCATGGACAAGGCCTGTGTAAAAAATAAATTGACTGTTACCAAGCGGGGCTCAACTTTTGAACTGAATCAACTGATCAGCTCTGAGAAAACTGACGTCATCAGCTGAGTTCAATTTCAGTATTTACAGCTGACGTCAGTGTCGCTGTTCCTTTGACGAGAAAATTGCGTCAACTTTTCAAAATATGAAAAACTCCTACAAAATCAGATTACAAAAACAAAGTTTGAATAGAGAAACAGTTCAGATATTGCAAGGTTTAGTCTCAAGCTACAGCTGTTTTTGATTTGGCTTGACTGGCCAACGACTAGAAAGCTACTTTCTTACTTTGACGTTTTTAAAAAGCAACAAACATTGCTTTGCAAAGTGTTACACAATTTGAATTATGTAAGTATTTCATTGAATTTCTAATGCATTTTCGTCTAGTACCTTCGATTTTCGCTTGATAATCATCACTCAAATCTTTGATTGAATTACAAATATAGAACTCTATGATAAGGAAAGTTAAACAATACTGGGCCTTCACAAAGGAAATTCATAGCTTTCACACAAAAGCCTTTGTTTAATTTGTGTAATGATAAGGTTTTTTAGTATCTTAAAAAGTTACAACCAAACCGGATATGCTTACGAAGTGTTCCCATAGGTGTAGGTACAGGTCTCCTTTTAAGATATCTTTCTCTTGGTCTTGGTCCGTAGGGCTTGTAACTTGTTCCAGTCCTTTGACTTCCTTTGTACCTTGTTCAGGAGGATTTGTTTTGGCTTCAACTTTTCTAGCTCTAAGTTGATGATCCTCTTTCTTTTCTGCTTCTAATGCATTTTTCTTAGTAGTGCTTGTTTTGACTTCTTCTTGACCAACGTCTTGAAGAATACCTCCTTCTTTGACTACTTTCTCGGTAGAATTAGGTTCTGAAGCACCTTCTTTGACAGCTTCGACAGCAGTTCCAATACTCATTTTCAAAGGATAATCAGGATAATAAAGATGGTAATAGTGTGACTGCATACATCAGCCAAATGGCAACGATAGAGGAGGAAATTTCGAAGAGATAGAAACATCCGTAAAAGTTGATAATTGTGCATTTCCTTGATAGTGAATTTGAAAAATCTTCTCAACTGCTACATCAAACTCTGCGTGTTGCAGAAGATATTGCATGATATCAAAATAGCAATCAATCTGATAAACAGTCATCCATGATGATCCATATGATGATGTTATAATTTCATTTGATTTGTATTTCAGAGCCTTGGTAACAGAGAGACAAAACAAGTTCTGTAAATCATGTCTGACATTGATGGGCCTGGTCTGGCTCGTCGGCTACGAGAATCAACGAAAGAAATACACGATACAAGTGATAAATTAGTCAACCTAAAATTAGGCGTAGCCATGTCAGATGACAAAGTTTGGGCTAATGGTCTTTTGGTCTTTGCCAAAGTATTCTTCCAATTAGAAAAGAGCCTTGATGATTTTGCCAGCCTTGCCGATTTAGATGTAGAAGGAATGCGACGAACTCAAGCCCTTGAAAAAGACTTGGATTTCTTTTTTGGACACTCCTGGAGAACTCAAAAGGACCCACAACCCGTTCAGGACTATGTCAGCCATCTAAAGAAACTGTCAGAAGATGAACCATACCTTCTCATTCCTTACATTTACCACTTGTACATGGGACTTTTGTCCGGTGGACAATTGCTCAGCAAGAAAAGGGCATTGACAGGAGCTGCAGAAGAACAAGAAGGCAGTGCTGTGACCACATTTCCAGGAGAAACTCCTTTTAACATGAAGAAGAAATTACGAAGTGCTACCAATGCTCTTGGCGAAGAATTGGACTCAGAGTTGCAATCCAGAATTGTGGAAGAAGGCATCAATGTCTTTAAATGGAACAATGCCATCATTAAAACAGTCGAAGGTGTCAATGAGATATTCTACAAGAAGCTTTTCAAGTGGATTTCAATCTTCGTTCTCATTCTTGCTATCATCTTCTACTATTTCTACAAATAAAACCTATGCGCTAAAGAATTCGCTGAAGACATTTTTTGCAGACTGCCAATTTCTCTTTGATAGCATCCGGAACTACTAGCGTTAGCGGAGCAGGATCCCTGACAAGTGACATTTCATAATTCCATTAATTAGAATGATAATGATGATGTCATCTCTGGTGGAATGTCAGTAGACATTGAACTTGCTCAATGTTTCCTAACTAAAGTTGCTTCAACAATCAATTAAAAAAGATTTATCTCTCTTTTATCTATGCATTGCAGGAGCAGAAGTTCTTCAGTGCTAAGGCTGCTATATAGTAGTAGAAGTATTGCGAAAACCCCTGGCCGAAAATGAAAAGAATTCTGTCTACATAGAATCCGGGACCTTCTGAGCCAAATAGGATTGGTACTGTAGGAACTTCTTTTCGTGCCTTGCGCTCTTTTATGCCAGGTTGAAGGCAGTCTCTCTGACTATTCCCAACGTTTCCCTCCGCTGTCAAAACCAACTTTGTTTTGGAAGTGGCGTTTTCCCGAATTTTTTGTTTGTTTACATTTGCCAAAGGAACAATAACTTAAAACTGCTCGACAGATGCTGAATGCGTGACAGCTAGCTGCTAGTCTCTTTCAAGACCAACTTCTTCTTCAGGAGTCGCTTCAATGTAAAAGCCAAACGAATTCAACCCCAAAAGCGGGCGAGTGGAGGAGTGTGTGTGTCTCTTCATTTTTATTCCTTAGTTTTCCCTTTCTGGTGAGAATGAGTAGCAACAATTTCATCCAAGTGGCCGAGGAAGAGGGCGACGAGCCCATTGAGCTGCCCACCGAGGAGGCCGATAACAGCCTTCTCATCACCACCTTAGCCGCCCAGTTTCCGGGGGCATGTGGACTTAAGTACCGTAACCCAGAATCCAGGGCCTGGAGAGGTGTCAGGCTCTCAGATGGCAGACTCTTTCCGCCTTTGGATACCGGATGGGGAGGACATGTCTACATATCTGTGATGCCTAAAGGTAAGAAGGATCAGAAGAATTCACTATTTTTTGAAGCAAGAAGAGAGAAAGATCCATCAATTAAGGACATTATCCTTTTTCTTGGCTTTGTTTCAATTTTTAGCATAAACAATATTTCTGTTTGTTCAAATGCATTTGTGCATGGCACAGCCTTGACAACAATGAAAAGTGACATTTGATACATGATTTTGTTAGAGCGGTTTTTTCCTGCTAATGCAATAGTAATTCAAGCTTGATCCATAATGCATTAGAAAATCTAAATGTATGTACCTAATCTATTCCTTCTTGGTGTCTTTATAGCGGATAAGAGGAAATCAGATGACCATTCTGACAACTCGTTAGCCAAGAATAAGCGTGTAGAAAAGAACAAATGCTCGGATTTGATTGTTTTGGGGTTGCCCTGGAAGACCACGGAGCCAGAATTGCGAGAATATTTTGAACCTTTTGGTGAAGTACTTATGGCTCAGGTAAAGAAATATTTAGCAAAGAAAGAAAGAAGGGACCACGACAAAGCAGCAGCAGTAAAGTGATAGCATCATCTCATAAATTTTCTCTATTTAGGTCAAGAAGGACATCAAGACTGGCCAGTCCAAGGGGTTTGGCTTCATACGATTCGCCAGTTACGAGGTACAGATGAGAGTGCTAGCACAAAGGCACATGATTGATGGACGGTGGTGTGATGTGAAAATCCCCAATTCCAAGGTAGTGTACCTACTTTCAATCAACCAATCTCCCAATATCATGTCATCTAACCATTACTTTTGCAGGAGGGGAATAATCCTCAAGTCCCGTGCAAAGTGTTTGTTGGCCGATGTACCGAGGACATGACTGCCGATGACTTGCGTGACTATTTCTCCAAGTTCGGCGAGGTCACTGATGTCTTCATACCAAAGCCATTCCGAGCCTTTGCTTTTGTAACTTTTCTCGATCCAGAAGTTGCTCAGGTAGTAATGGATTTATGATAGATCTAATTGATTGTCTCTAAAAGGTTTTTCAAAATACCATTTCAGAGCCTCTGTGGAGAAGACCATATAGTTAAAGGTGTCTCAGTTCATATTTCAAATGCTGCCCCCAAGACTGATCACAGAGGTGCCCATGCTCAAGCTGGGCACATGGGTATGCCTAGAGGAGGTCAACAAGGTCGAGGTGATAAGGGTCCAAGTTCTTACGGACCATCTGGACCTTATGGCCAAGGAGGTGGATTAGGCATGGCCGGTGGAGCAGGTGCAGGATGGACACCCGCAGGTATGCTTGCCAAAGTCTTTTTTTTTTAGAGAATTATGTGTGATTGGTATAACCTCTCAGGTGCTACTGGGGGACGAGGCTCAATAGAGATGCCCAATATTCAAGCATTGGGGTTATCGTCGGGTGGTGGCCAATCGGGAAGTAATCCAATGGCTGGCCTGAACATTGGAGCCCTTCCCATGAATCCTGCATTGGTGGCAGCAGCCTTGAATCAAGCAGCAGGTTGGTCTTTGATGGGAAACTTACAAAGCGGTGGCAACGCACCCCACGGAGCCGAACAAGGTCCCCCTTTTCCCACTCCCACCTCCTTTAGTGCTCCAGGAAATGTGACCACCTCCCAGGTGGGACCCGGTCACACTACGATGACCTCGGCTGCGGCTCAACCCGCTCAGGTTTCCGCGGGAAACAATGCTGGCATCCTCACGGGATGGGGAGGTGCAGGTGCACCAGGTGGCGAAGCTATGCCTGCTCAAACTCCACCTGCGGTTACACCTCAACACCACCCTGGATCTTGGCCCAGTCAGCCTCGAGACAAGCATGGCAATAGTTGGAAGTATAGTGACATGTCATAAGAAGACACTGCGAAACTTTTTTGTTTATTTAGTTTTGATTGTTCATCATCAGCAAAATGGTTTCCTCCATTTTAGTCAGATTTTTATGGCTCTTACTTTGTTGGAAAATTGTACTTTCCAATCAATTTTTTTCTTTTTCGGCTAATTACAAAAGCCAGAAACCTCATCAAAAATCTTATTAGATAAGTTTTATGACACTTCAATCAGTGCTGATCCCTCCTGAATTATTGCCTTCAATTGTGACTTGCCTTTTCTTATTTCTTTGACTCAATAGAAAGAAAGAATAAGCAAAAAAGAATTGGTGCACTATCATAAACTTACTACTACTACACAATATGTAACACACCAAAGATTACTACAAAACCTTTGGTGATCAAGCAAGCAAGGATTGACTACTATTACAACACTGAAATAGTTATAGTTTAAACACAATTTGTCTGTATCCCGCCCCCAAAAAAATCCCTTCCCCCTTCAATGTCACTTTTTAAATGGTTTTTGATTTTTCTAGCTTTTCTTTTCCCAAAAAAATGTGTGAACTGTCACTACGATGATTGAGTGTCAATTGTAGCAAAGATTTTTACCACCATTAGATTCATTCTTGTCAAAAAATCAGCATGTGAGAGAACGAAAAATTACGAGAATAAGGGATAATCTTTTAAATTAAAGAATGAGAGTGACAAAATTGTTCTTTGGGAAAAATCAAGCAGCAGCTTTTCTACGCTTTTAACATTCCATACGTACAAAAGAAGACATTGAGATTGATCAATGTCATCATAGAAAATTGGCTTCGAAAAAAATCAACCATGAAAATGAAAAGGTGACATCAATTTATTGTACATAGCAATTTCCCTTCCCCCTTAAATAATCCCTCCCTAGATAATCCAAATGAAATTGTTGAATGTGACACAACTTTTTGAATGTTCAGAAATCTCTGTTAGACGTCATGTAATATTTGATGGGAGTTGTATTGATCAGCTGAGTTGCTAAAGTTTCACAAAACTAGCAAAAATTCTACTTGAATGGGTGTTTTTATTTAGAGAATGACAGAAGTGTGCAGCGAGATGTGTAGAGTTGCTTGGACGACTTTCCATTAGCAAAGCTTTCTTTTCTTTGAAGGAATGAAGCTCTTAAAAATGGATTTTAAAAGGGTAACTTAAAATTACAGAAAACACACCCTGTGATACAACAATTTTCCAATCAGTTGATTTCACCAGTTGAAGCATTGAAAATGATCAGAGTTTGCAGAGATTGAAATTTTGATGAAATCCGGTGATGATTTTGCTTGATGTAATAATAATTCAAAGAGTGAATGAATCAAAAAAAATCTATATGGTATGAATGTTTGATTGAACACGACACGACATCAAAAAAAGAACGCCATCTACTCTGGATTGATATGCTTTGCAACTGGTGACAACTGAACTCGCTCTTCGAATTGTCAGCATTAAAAAACTTTTAAAAACAGAGACACATACACAAAAAAAGAACCGATTTTAAAAGAAAATGTAATAGAGATGAAATATATACCACTCTCCCAAACACAACCTTGTCTACTGGTTTTTTTTTTAGGCGCGAAAATTCAAACTTGTCCGATGATCCCACTGTGTCGAATAATTTATTAAAAGGTTGTTTATTATACAATTGGTTTGACTGGTACGGGTAAATGAGCTCCTTCGGCGCGGAATCCATTCTCGTCAGCGATGTAGGTGATTGTGTAGACCTTGAGAAAAGTACAAAAATAGGGGTCAAAAGTGTTGCCAAGTGTTTTGACCTCAATTACTAAATGAGATCTATCTTTGATGTGTGCAATGATCTGGACCGTAGCGAAGCCATAGTGTATGAAAAATACTCAAAACGTCTCATTGCACTTCATTACTGGCAAACAACTTACATTTCCGTCAGGTCCTGTGTAGGAATATGAGCCAGACATCACTTGTGCAGGATATTTACTTGTTTCTACAGGTTTCAAATATCCATCCTCAGTGCGAGTAATACCATTCTCACTTTTGAAGTCGTAATGGTAGGCCCTATCGCCCTTCTGGCTCACTTTCTTGTTATGACTGACAATTTGGATGACTTTGCCACTACGGTCAATAGGACTGGATTTCTTACGTCTGACCACTGGTTGAACAGCTTGGACAGGTGCAGATTTACGTCTCTTGACCGGGGGTTGTTGGACATAAATAGGAAGTGGAGTAGGAGCAGAGTAAACAGCTCCAGATTCGTATCCTTCCAAATCCTTGCTATGCAAGTGGTTGTATTCAACGTCATCTACAACGTGTTCAATGACAGTCAAGGGAGTCCAGCCTTCGTTGTCGAGTACCAAAGGAACTTTGGGGTAACGATTCTTGTGGTGGTTCGCTCCAGGAGCTCCATAAGACACAGCAGCGCAAAAGGCCTAAACTCAAATTATTCTAGAATTGTAATTTTCTGAGCAAATGTAAACTTACAGCAATGATTAGAATGGTTGACTTCATGGTTTCAAACTGATTCTGAAAGTGCTTGAACTGTTGCCTTTATATAGCGATAAAAGGTTTGCGTCGCGCGCCAAATTACTCACCCTGACATTGGAGTAATTTTCCGATAGCATCAATGTCATCTCGATCAAATTTTGATGTTCGTAAATCATCTCTGACACTTTTCCACGCTAATAGATTTTCACCTCATCATCACCTGGCAAAAAAAGTAAGTGATTAGGCTTGTCAACAACTTCCTTCAGAAACAACCTCCAAAATGATCCATTAGTGTACAAGTATTTCTTTGTCCGGATTATGATGAAGATGGGAACGTGAATCTATAAAATCTGCATCGCATGTCCACTATTTTTCGCAAATGCACCTAGAAATAAGGGAGTGCCATTTTCTAGATTTTTCCATTTTTTAAAAAGAAAACAGAGCACAATTTTTTATGAATATGATGTGAAAACTCTTCACTCTACTGCACCTACTAGCAAGGCTCTAAATCTCTGGGACACAAACCGTCATTTAGTCTCGAGACACACAACACAGTGAAACACACCCATATTCCATAGCACTATAATCATCCAGCTTCACCAGCACTTGTGTAAGGTTCGCCGGATCAACAACAAGCTTGTAGACGAAACATGGCTTCACCAAAGTTTGGATATTGGGCTTTACAAGGTCTAGGACAACCTGTCAGGATGCTCCTAGCCCATCAAGGAGTAGAACATGAAGATACTGTCTACACTATGGAAGGTTCAGCCACTTGGTTTGAAGATCATAAGCTAAACATGGGACTGGATTTTCCTAACTTGCCTTATTACGTTGATGGTGACTTGAAGTTGACTCAGTCCATGGCCATTCTGAGACATTTGGGACGTGAGCATGGCTTGTACGGGAAGGACAATAAGGAAACCTCTCAGATCGACATGATTATGGACTTTGCTGGAGACATGCGTTTGGGCTTAGCTCGTCTTGCCTACAATCCGGATTTTGTAAGTAATCTAGGTAGCTATTTTTCCAGGCATTCAAACTTAAAAAAATAATCTTTTCAGGAGAATCAAAAGGCCAAGCATATCGAATCAATGGAACCAAAGTTCAAACAACTTTCGGCATTTTTGGAAGGCAAGCAATTTTTGATGGGCGACGCTTTAACCATTGCTGATTTCACTATGCATGATGCCATTGCTTGGCACCAAAAGTTGGACGAGGAGTTGGTCAAGAAGTTTCCTAATGTGGTGGAATATTTGGAAAGATTTCGGTCTCAACCAAAAATCAAGACATTCCTTGAGGGTGACAAGGCCTTTGAAATGATGTTTTCTCCTGATGCTACTTGGAATGGAAAATGAAATACAGATACATGTTTGAGGGTCTATTTAAGAGTATTTTTGTTCGCCCAAAGCCAAAGATAGTGACAAAGTAACAAACACATTATGCATCTATCTGCAGTTGCATCCGTAATGAGATGCCTTAGTAATGCATCAATGCACCTGCAAAACATTATAGTATACCTACAGTCTACACTCTAAGACGTTTACGTTACATACTGTGTACTTATACAGTGAACAAGAAACTGTGACCTTTTCACTTTTACCACAACACAAAGGCAAGAAAATTAAAAGCATGAAAAGCCAAAACTAGGCACTTTCGCACTTAGCTAAACGAATTGCATACGTAACCTTTTCTTGACGTCATGTCATCACTATCTAAATTAACTCGGCCATGGTAAATGCCAAAATATTATGTTCAAATGGTCACAAGGTTTTTTTAATTACAATTTGGAAGCCTCGAATGGAGTATGCTCAAAAACACTTTCCTTTCATTATCAAATTGTTGAAGGAGGAAAAATAGAAGGTGAATTTGAAACNATCTAAATTAACTCGGCCATGGTAAATGCCAAAATAATATGTTCAAATGGTCACAAGGTTTTTTTTAATTACAATTTGGAAGCCTCGAATGGAGTATGCTCAAAAACAGTTTCCTTTCATTATCAAATTGTTGAAGGAGGAAAAATAGAAGGTGAATTTGAAACTTGGTTTTTTTTTGTAGTTCAACAGCTCTCCTCTTTCTTTTCAGGAAAGCAAGAACCGTTTCTTGCGGCAGGGGAAGAAGACGGCGGAGAAAGCATCAGAGAGACGGAAGAGAAAACCACAATATCGCATTAGAACCTACGCAACAAGTGGCAAAGATGGATGTGCCTAAAAGTTATAATAAAACCATTTACATTCTAAGACGCAGTGACAATCCGGATTTTCACGATTGTAGTGGACTCTACCTCAGATCAGAATACAACGTAAGGAAGTATTTTCGACTACATTTGTTTGATTACTTGTCATCATTTTAAAAGGTCATTTTCAGGAGTTGAAAGAATGGAAATTTTGGGTGTACGGAGTGGCATCTTCTGTATTGGTTATCTTAGGCATCTTAGGCAATGCTTTGGCCACTTTCATTCTCCACAAACCTCGAATGAAAAGTGCTTTCAATCAACTCCTAATTGTATTGTGCGCTATTGACTCACTATTTCTGCTGACTAATATCCCGACCATTACCCAAAGCCAGGGCTCAAGTAAGATTAGTAACATTAGTCTTTGTTCGTTCTTTGATCCTTTTGCAATCCATCCTATTTAGACGCTCTCAAAAGCATCAAAGGTTACGTCAACGTTTTAGGACAAGTTTCTGTCTGTGCCTCTGTATTTATGATTGTGGCTTTATCTTATGAGAGACATTTTGCTATCTGTTCTCCTCATGCGTATCGGATACATTTACGTACTGTACCACGATGGAAACACTTGATTGTCTATTTGGTACCAGTGATGATTGCATCGATTCTCGTCAATGTTCCTAAAATAATCAACCTAAAGGTAATGTTCATTCAAACTTTGACCTCGGAGCTTCGCGCCTCGAAATAAGGCATTTTTCCTTTTCAGACCGAAATGATGAAAAATGTCACGTACGTCAAAGTCAATTTGTATCTTCGATACTTTCACCCTTTGACTACCACTGGATGGTTACCCATCTTTCTCTTGATTTTTCTTAACATCAAAATTAGTCGTGGCATCAAGAATCTACAAAGACCTAGAAAGATTACACGTGCTGAAGATACGGAAACCAATGGAGAAAATGAAAGTAGCCAAGTACAACGCAGCAATAAAAGGCACTTGAAGGAAATACGAGCCACTCAATTGGCCATTGGCATCGGTAAGAAGATTCATTTTTGAGATTCCATTCATCTTTAAAAGACAGTATTTCTGTATTACAGTTGTTACCTTTGCCACTTTGAATTTGCCCAGGATTATTGCCTCCACTGTAGAGATTTCTAATACTGACTTGATCATCAAATGTGTAGAAAACAACGTTCGATACATACACACCTTGACATTTTATAAGTTAGATGTCATTGCTCATATGCTCATGATTTTGAATTCTGCTGTCAATGTAATTGTCTATTGTGCTGTTTCTACACCATTCCAAGTAAGTTACAACCTCTCAAATGTAACCTTTTAGAGAAAATTGCATTATCCTCTTTTTCAGGAGGAGATTATGAATTGTTTATGTCCAACTTCTTGGGAAAACATCATCTCGTTTAAGACAAGAACTGTCAGAACAATCTTGGTCTTTTCTGAAGAGGTTCACAGACAAGATGAATTGGAAATGATGGAGACAAGAGAAAATGAAGATGCAAGCTCTGCTTCCAACAAAGAAGTTGAGATTAAATTACTTGCACGGATTGACGAAGAAATCGAAAGTGTTGATGAATGTAATGATGAAGTTGATGTTTGATGTTTGATACCAATCTTGAAATACATTTGCATACTTTAAAAAAGCCAAAATAAGATTTTTTTCAAGGACTGAAGTGTACATTATGTCCAGAAAATATTTGTTAATCCTCCAATCTCTAGACTCTAATCTCCCCCAAACCTCAAAATCCGGATTTGTATTCAAGATAAACATTACATTAGTTGACTAAACTCCCTCTCTTCTAGAAAAAATGTACACAAGGGAAGAATTAGGAGCGCATTTTGGACCATACCAAGTCCAAATTGCTGATTACAATTTATCGTTGAAAGATGGTACGCTTATTGCCATGCGCTTTTGGTTTCCTGGATCTAAATTGCCTTTTGAGACAAATTGGGATGTCTATTGCCAAGAGAGCAAAAGTAACGAAACTTTAGAGGTAGGTAATTGCATTTCTTTCGATTCGTAGATGGAATGGTACACGTACTTTCATTTGTCTTTACTACGGGTGAGAAAAAGTAGAAAGAGTAAATAACACGAAAAGACGTATTTTTATGTTTAAAAAGTAGCCTTATTAGATCCAAATGGGTACTTAGGTTAAGCAGGGTTACCAGATGCAGTCCTACAAAAAAGCCAGATTAATAAACAGTAATACAATTTTTCAGGAAACGTTTCCCACGGTTATGGAGTATCTGCCTTACTGTAAGGGCACTTACACAAAGGAACGAGACCACTTACGACATCCATGGTTGGCCTCTCAGGGATTTGTCATTGTCAGGTAAGTGACTTGAGTATCAGTAAACATAATACACATGGTAGCTCAGGTAATCACATGAGAGACCAAATTCCAAATCCCACACCACTCAATTTCTTGGGATTAAAAGAGTCGCTGTTACCAAGTTGTAAAAATACGAATGTGCACTTTCAGACCTGATATGAGAGGAACCGGTGACTCAGAAGGACTGTATTTTGATGAATACGAATCGCAAGAGCAACAAGATGCAATGGAAATTATCGAATGGATTTCCAATCAATCCTGGAGCAATGGAAGAGTTGGCATGTATGGTAAATCATGGGGAGGATTCAATGGATTACAAGTGGCATTTCATCAGCCGCCAGCCCTCAAAGCTGTGATAAGCCTGTATTCAACAGACAACCGATACACTGATGACATTCACTGGAAAGGTGGAAGTTTGGTGGCTTCGCAGATGCTTTCTTGGGCATCCATCATGTTTGCCTGGAATGCCAGACCCCCGCATCCAGAAAGTTACGCTGGCACGGATTGGAAAGAAACTTGGAAAACTCGCCTAGAAAAAGCCAGTAGGCCTTGGACTAAGATTTGGATGGAGCATCAAACTTACGATGACTATTGGAAGCAAGGTTCCATCCAGGAAAAATACTCGCAAGTCCAAATACCAATCTTAGCTATTGGTGGGTGGCATGACATGTATTCCAATGCAGTTTTTCGCTTGGTAGAAAATCTACCGAATTGTCGAGGGATTATTGGTCCTTGGTCCCATGATTGGCCGGATGTATCTACTCCAGGACCCCAGATTGGATTTATGAGTGAATGCTTAGACTTTTGGAATCATCATTTGAAAGACGGTCACGGTCAACCAAGTGAAAAACAAGTTAAGGCACCCAAATTAATTTGGTACCAATGTCAAGGGTCACTTTCTCCCATCCCTCATATCAAAACATGGCCTGGTAAATGGTGCGCGACAAGGTCACAAAATACTCAGTCAGATGCTGTATTCAAATACTACTTGAATGAAGGACACTTGTTAGATCAACAGGATTTTTGCGGAACTCAAAAAGAGTGGAAAATCGAATATGATCCCAATTCGGGATGGACTTCAGGGGAAATGCTTTCTTTTGGAGGTCCAGATTTGCCCGCAGAGCAAAGTTACTTCAACTCCCCACGTACCACATGGAAAAGTCAACGTTTGCAAAGGGATTTGGACTTGTTTGGATTTCCTGAATTTAATTGTCAATTTCAAATTCATAATGACACCCAAGGAGCATTAATTGTCAAATTATGCGACGAATTTCCTGATGGACAAACTCGTTTGATTTCATTTGGGGTCATGAATCTAACGCATTACAAAAGCCACGAAAAACCCGAACAGTTGCGGACTGGTACCTGGTATGATTTGCGGATTCAATTGGATGCATTAGGGTATGAAATGTTGCAAGGACACAAAATTGTTTTGCATATTTGTTGCTCTTATTGGCCTATGATTTGGACACCACGTAGAGAAACTAGTTTACGCATTCGTGGAGCTCACTTGTCTCTACCCATTCTCCAAGATTTGCCAGAAGCTTCTCCTGATATTTTGTGTTCTGAACCGTATTTTGGACCTGCTCTTGACGTGGAAGAAATTGAAAAAAGTTCCTACAGCAGATGGTTGAACTACGGCTTGTCTACAAACGTTTCGTAAGTTTGAAAAGAAACCCTCACTAGACATTTTATCATCTTCTTTAATGTCTGTTTCAGAAGCATTGAAATTGAGGAAAAAGATGGTCTGAAAAGACACGTGGATTCGAACATCACCTTTGGAGAAACTACTAAAAGCAGCTATCAACTTTCAAAGGAGGATCCATTGACCGCAAAAGCACTTTGCAAGCATCACCTCAAAATGAAGTTTGGCAATACCAAATCCCTCATTCTCCTCAGTGAGGAGAATGAGGGAAATGTTGACACGGAAATTTTTACCGAAAGTGAAATGAGTGCGGATCTGGATAATTTTCATCTAAAAGAAAGTCTTAGAGTACAACTCAACAACGAAACATTCTTTGAGAAAAGTTGGGAATCTACCATTCCTAGAATATTTGTCTAGCATTCTTATGGATTTTCGCATTCGCTACCATTTTTGATGGATCAATAAATTACATTGTGAAAATACCTACATAGTAACTGTCTGAGTGTCTAATCAATAGGATCAATAGTTACGTAAACAAAATGTCGTCTTCTTCAACCATATCCGAGGTTGAATGTCTGATAGTTCAAGCGGTAATTGAAAACACTATAGATCAATTAGCAATTGTTGGTGGTACAATTCAATTATCCTTGCCTGCATACGGTGGACATCACTCTGTTCCACTTCACCAAAATGCCACCCAAAAACCTCTTGAGGAACTTATCCTTAGAGAACACAAGCAACACCAAAAGGTACTTATTTCTTCATGACCCAACCTTCTTACCTAACTTTTTTTAATTGCAGCACAAAAAAGGGAACAATACCGATGAGATGGCTCTGCGACTGTTGTCAAGTGAAGTCTCGTACGTCCAAAGTGTTCTGGATGAAACACTTGAAGAAGTTATAGACAGTGGAACTTTCATGTCATTGAAAGACTCCGTGTCCAAAAGTCGCGAAAGAAACACCGAAAGAAATGAAATTGGCGAAAATGAAAAAAAATCTCGAGATGAAATGTCGAGGTTGCGTGATGCTACGGATTCGGCCAAGCAATTGTATGACGAAGATGTGCAGAAGCAAAATATGGAAATTGCCAACTTGAAAGATGCCTTGCTGGAGGCTCGTAGAGCTTCCAAAGGCCAAGAAATCTACACTGAACAGTTAGAGGCTGTCAGGGAACAGGAAAGCACACGAGCCATGATTAAAAGAGAAAATGCATTGGTGACGGAAATGAACAGATTGAGAACTGAAATCTCTCACGAACAGAGAGTCAACATGGAGGTACAGGCAGAGTGTTCCAACAAGTTTTGGACAATAACTTTTTCATCTCAACTTCGCACGAAATTAGAATTCTGAATTTTTTGTTGAAAAAATTGTCAAATTGAAGGCTTAGCTAGAATGTAAACAAGCTTTCACGAATTTTTCCGCATTTGTGATTTTAAAGATTTTCTGATTAACTCCAATCAGAGAACTTGTTGGGACACACACCTGTTTTTTTTTCATAGGAGATTTATCTTGACTAGTTTTTGATAATCTTTTTTTCGTGATAATCTAGGTTGAAAGTTGGCTTCGTGAACGCAACACTTACCTGACCAATCTGCATGCCCATTGGAAGCGAAAATTACGCGATGATGTGGCTCAAAAAGAGGCTGAATTACAAAAGTTACAAGACGAACAAGCAAGTGACAGACGCGCTTTGCGAGATGCCAAAGAAAAGTATGATTACGATAAGGAGTACATCGAGGTGACCAAAGAGAAAATGCGGAAGGCTGAAGAACGAAGGCTGCTAGAAGAGAAAAGAAGAAAGTGTGCAGTGAAATTGCAAGCTTGGTGGAGGATGATTATGGTGCAACGATGCCTTGGGCCTTACAGAAAGAAAAAGAAGGCTGCGGCTGCTAAAGATGATAAGAAAGGAGGAAAGGGCAAAAAGAAGTAAAGATTGAAACGAAGTTATAATCTTCTTGGAACCGTAACATTTCTAATGGATTCACGCAACCTTCGCGAGTCAGATTTTGAACGTTTCCTTCCTTCCTATTTTACTATTATGTTTCAAATTACACAGATTACTGACTTCAATAAATGAAAAAAGATTTTAGTTAAATCCAGCTAATTGTTGAAAAGAATAATGTAACACTTTGAAAACACGAAAAATGAGTCTAGTATTTGAACCACATAATTTTCACGAATTTTTATTTATCTTTTTGAAATATGTTTACAAATGATAAGCAAGAACATATTATGTTCAAAATGCAAAGCTGAAATCAAGAAAGGAAAAAAATTGTCAAAAGTTTTGAACTTTCAAACTTTTGAACTTTCAAAGTTCCGTCAGTTTCGAGCACGAGGGCAGCACGAGTATAAACCGGTCTTGGAGCCCGTTGTCGCGTGACTTGAACAAGGAGCTGTAGACGGTGTTTTGCTAAAGCAACTGCCGTTCAAAACGTCAAACCTCGTGCTCGTACCTGGCGAGATTTCTTGGCCGTGCTATGCGTCACATCTTGCCGTTATCAGATCCAGACTTCAATTTGCTAATTTTGGACAATTAATTGGTGTTTCCATTAGCAATAATTAATTGCCCATTCATAAATTGATAATCTTTTTTAATCTCCAAAATCTCAATGGAAATGAAGAGTCAGAATATTTTTTGTCTACAAATTGATTTTGGAATGTCGGCACTAAGAGTCAATGAGAAATGACATTTTTAAAGATTGTCAACGATGTCTATAACGAAAAAAATGCACAAACCGGCTTGGATTAATGGCCCTCGAATTCCATCGATGATTAGGACAAAAACGAGAGCAGCAGCAGCAGCTAGCTTTTCTCTTCGTCAACACATGGTTGAATGAATGGATTTTTGGTCTTAGATGCCATTAACTTTTTGAAACGCGTCAGCTTGCGTATGGACAAGCATCAGCTTTGAATCAGGTGCTTAAAAACTTGGGTTTTTGTTGGTTAGGATGGGTAAAGTTACCACAAAATTTGTTACACATCTGGAAGAATGGATGGTTTGGGAACGAACGAAGGGGGCAACAAACAACCATGAAAGCAATCCTTTGATGTGCATCAAGTGATGACCTTCGTTCCCACAATGTCTAAAATTCACCCAAAAGTCTCATTTTTAACAACATTGCGAGCGAAGCGAGCTTCGTTTAATTTCAAACTACTGAGGAATGATACTTGAATTTTCGCGCCAAAAATAAATTTATTGAAAAATATGCATTGTGTACAAGTTGACCGTTATTTTTGGCGCGAAAATTCATAGTAAATGAAGACATTTTACTTGATTTTGAAACACTGTGCTTTAGTCCAAAAAAGACCCTCTCAAGATTCAGAGGATAAGACAAGCGACGCCGCTGACTAAAATCTTAGCGAGACACATAAGGATTATGTCTCACAAACGTCTAAAATAGCAATGATAGCCATCAAAATCGGAGGAATAGAGTCTCTTTTCTGAGTAGCTGTAATCCGAGGAAATGAAGGGTGAGAAGCCAAGATGACTGTGACAGCAGCCTCTGGAGTAGTACAACTGCAGTTGACCCTGAAAGAATCCGTTAAAAGCTTTTAAAAGAATGAACGTTTGAATGAGGGGCCACCATATCCACCACCAATAAATGACCGGAAGTGACCTGTTCCTTTCCGGCTCAACCATAATCAGGAGAGGCCATCATTTGCCAGATGACATTAGGTCCTTACCCATCTTTTTTAGTTTTTGCTGTTCATTCAAAGTCGTGGGAAGCTAGAGCAGGTGTTTATACTCCTGCAGCACTGATAACGAAATTCCGAACACCTAATCAAAAGGAATTTACCGATTTCCTTTGATATCAAAATTGTAGTACCTTTGGCTTCTCAATGTCATCTGCCTTCTTATCGGAAGTATGAAAGTAATCCCTACATACATTCCTATGCATCTTTTGCAGTCCATTTAACAATTAGGATTCTTCCCAACTGATTTTCTCAAACTTTTATGATTTTAGGGGATCTTCTCAGGAATCCTGACCAACTTGTAATAACGGACCAGAGATGGTATTGTTCACTTGGAAAGGAGAAAAAAACCCTTTAGAAAAATGTTTCTTTTTCTCTGGATGATGACAAAGGATTCGTTGAGGCTTAAAAGAGTCTTTTTACTACTGAACAACCAAACAAGTTTTCCAATTTGTGATTTTCATGTTGTCTCTGCCTTGCCTTGATTTGTATGCAACAGTTGCCCATCCTACTACCTCATTTCAACTGCTGCTGAACTGAAGAGCAACTTCATTTTGCATTTAGCCACGCTACTTTGGGACCCCCCAGATTATTTACAGACCTACGTGACCCTCCTCACCTGCCTAAAAAATGGACAAAAGACCAAAAACAACATCCCTCAGATTCCTTCATATTTTCCATCTTGTCGACTTCTGCATCCATGCCACTCGATCAAAATCTCATTTGGGTCGGACAAAAACTATATTTTTTGCGTCATTAGTGCTCTATAAGTGGAGATAGATGAGCCGGTCCATCTCGTTTAGGAACTTCAATCTGGGTGTTCTCTGGGTCCCCAAAAAGTAGTCTTCACAAGTGGTTTTGTTGGAAGCTTCTGCTGCTGCAAATTAGCTGATAAGTTTTTAAAGGAAGACATCTATCAGTGTTGAGTTGTGTCCTGAGATGAAGTTCACGAGAGGAGATTTGGTCTGGAATGAAGCAGTTTACATTTGGAATCTTTGCCGACAAAGTTTCTTGTCAAATATTGACCTAACTTCAAATGACCCCTTTGACCGAAAATTGTCCCCACTTTAGGTAGTAGTCTAGCCGCTCGTTTCCGGCCTTAAACTAACCGCTCACTGACCCATTCATTTCCGGATCAGCATTGGACCGTTTACTTCGAAGACATATTGTACAAATGCTCAAGATTTACGCAAAGTTCTAAAATCTTGCGTAAATTCCTGAATACACATCTCGTCTTTTGAAAAGATGCTTAATGGAGCAGGGCACGTTTGAGATTTAGTTGGGACTACTACTCACTCGAGATGAGAAGACATTCAGTTGAGTGAGCTTTTGAGAAGATTAGAGGAGGGCAAGAATGCAGTGACGGTTGCTACTTCAAAGATGCCAAATGCCGGTGGTGGTGGTGAGATATCCTCTCTATACTCACCTCCTACCTACCCTAAAAAAGCTAGATTTTCGTCCCCCTGCTGCCTGCTTCGCTCTTTTTCTTTCTTTTCCAACGGTTGAGAGAAAAATGCGGTTCAGTTACTTTCTCGCACCAAATATCTTAAGCTTCAATGCACGTGATTCCTTCAACTGATATGTTTTCATAGAGCGAAAGGGAATCAGTTACAATTTACAACTTCTTTGTTGTACATTTTTCCGTCAAAAGAAAATTGCCAGTTGTGATTTCGCCAATTCTTTTTATTTCAACAACCTAAGTACAAAATACATAGTTCAAAACAATTGATTGTTGTGGTTTGGATCGTTGGGATAGTCTAGCATATTTTCTACTTGGATTTCAATTCCTACTCTGAGGAACATTTGCCAAAAGTTCAGACATATTAGAAACACTAAGAATTGAGCATTCATTTTGGTGTTGCTGTGGACATATACATTGTGAGATTCATAGGCTATTTTCCAGATCCAAAATCCAGTAAAAATGAAGTAGTAAAGGCCAGAAATTAGACGGTGGACGTTTCCAAAGTTGAGACAAATCACTTTCCACTTTAGAAGTCCGTAAATCGCCAAAAAGTCGCAAATGATGGTGAGAAAGCCGGTGATTAACAAGGAGTTTTGGCAAAGGCAGACCTGAGAATCATAAGGGCAATGGAGTAACGTGGACGTCTGATCAGACCAAATGGACCAAATGGTAAACATGGCCACACTGATCAAAATCAAAGCTTCCCATATCACAAGAGAAAGCACAAATTCGTAATGTTTACGTCTTTTCGACAAAGTATCTTGCGATTGTATTATTGGCTCCAGTTCCTTATTCTTAGTTCCATTGCTTTCCAATATGTCAGAATCTGTGTCATATTCTGACGGCGCTGAGGGCTCCAAGCCTTTCTTATAAAGAGTGGCCGGCCATTCTTTTGCTCGAACTGTTGCGTCAATTCCAGTATTTTCGGGCATTTTCACTTCGTTCTTCGTTTTTTTGAAATCTCTGTAAAAGATAGAAAGACCGGAACTCGGAAGTCTCAATTCAGCTGATGAGTGATGAAGGCTCGCCCAATGAATATTGAAATTCTCAGCTCAGCAATCAGCATCTTTGAGTGAAATCAACAAAACGGCCCGCCAGACTACCCCACATTCCCACAAAAACAATTACAATTTTAAAGTTGAAAAATTCATGAACTCAAAGTTCCCTTTGCCGCTGGGTGAGTTGTGACTCTTATAAGAAATGTCACACTTTTTGTTCCTTTGCAGGTCCTATAATTGCCATCCATTTTCGTCTTGTGTCGGCCCTTTTGAGCCACTTGGAATTCGTCAAATGCTGTTGTTGTTTTACTACTACTACAAGAGTGGTGCTATTCAGTGTATTTATTGACAATCATAGTGCCTCTGATTCAGTGTTTTTCCAAGAAACCAAATCATCCTTTTTAAGTTTCTTCGTAGAAAGATTAAAAGAAGAGAAACAAGTTTCAAGTGTGCTTAGTTAAGAAAAAGAGTGATTCTGACGTTATTAGCACACTGCATAGCAAAGAACGGCCAAGGAGTCGTAGAGGTAGACCTGATGAACGGAGTTGCAGCGGAGAACGCGGGAGCTCAAGTAACCGACGATTCCCACGGTTTCACAGAATTCCATCACCATCACTTGTTGCGCGACTCCCTGAGTGTCAACACCAGATTCAAGATGATGATTTCTACGGTAGACAGTGGTTTCGACTCGGGATCCTCCCCGGAGTTACATATGTCATCGCTAGAGGATCCGCCTATGTCAAGAACACATCAATATCGAAAGGTAAATATTGACAACACTCTAAGAATTCTTGAAAAATTCCTTGTCTACGTCAGAAACAACTTTAGTAAAAGAAAACTTGTCAAATAAATCTGGTCAGCATTCAACCGGCGCAATTTCATGATTTTTTCTTACTTTGCAGGTTATGAAACCTCTTTTGGAACGTAAAAGGAGAGCACGGATCAATAAATGCCTCGATGACCTCAAAGACCTGATGGTAACCGCACTGCAAACCGAAGGAGAATCCATCACCAAATTAGAAAAAGCTGACGTTTTGGAATTGACTGTCAAACACTTACAAAAACTCAAAAGGCAAAATGCGTTGGGATTAACCCCTCAAGCCACCTATGCCGGCCGTTTCAAAGCGGGCTATGCCCATTGTGCTCAAGAAGTCTCCAAGTACATGAGTACACAGAAAAATGTCAACGTTGAAGTCACAACACGACTTTTTGGACACTTGGGAAATTGTATGCAAGCTTTAGAATCGATGCCACCATCAGTGCTTTCTATGGCTGTTCCACCACCGCCACAGAAGCCCACTTCACCTGCTTCACAAATATCACCTGTCACACCTGTAAAGTCATACGAAGAACAAATTGCACCTTTGGACCTGATCAAGCCGGGCAAAGAAAACCAAGCTCAAGATTTAAGCTTGAAAAAAGTCCGTAATCCCTTGACTAACGTCAATGAAAAATGGAGGCCGTGGTAGTCCACCATTTTTGAGATTAAAAAAAAAACAGGCTGTGATAGCAAATAAACTTTTTTTCCAATTATTTTTTCGGTTCATTGGTTTTGCTTTAGTCTTTGTAATAACGGCTTTATTATTAAGCTTCCCCTTGCTTTGCTTCTTTTCTCTTACATGTCACGAGAGTCCAATCATCTTTTGGTTCTCACACTGAGGCTGAGGATTGCATATGAAAGTGGTTCAAAGTTCATCTAGCAGCCCCGTTTGAATGGGGTCTCACTTAATCATCAGCGGTAGCTACTAGCTAGCCCCATTCAAGAAATGCATTCGCTACACGAAACGAACTCTGACCCTTATAATAGCAGTTCAGCTCTTTTCTCTTTTGGTCGCAGTAGTAGCCCTCGAGTCTTGAGCTACTCCTTCTTTTCGTGCTTGGTCATTTTGTCCGATGAGGGCAAAGCTGGGAACCTCAATTTATACCCTAAGGTCACTGCTACTACCATCATTTCTTTTCTGCGGATGCTGACCGCAGAGTAGCAACAATTGTTATTCGCTCTATTTAGCAGCAGACCCTTTTCAGCAGCTATTAGTCTCACTAAGTCATATGAGTGCTCAAAAAGTGGTCACTACTGCACAATGTATGAAAATAGTCAAATTGTCTCATTTCAATTTTCACTTCAAAATCCAACCTGATTTTCATCTTCACTTTTGGCGCAAAAATTTAAATATCTTTGATTTTTGAGTAATCGATCGAACGTAGCTCGCTTCGCTTGCACAGCAATGTTGCTGAATAAGACTTTTTTGGGTTTCAAACACTATGGGGATTGCTGGTCAAGAGATAGAACGAGTTCTATAATCGGATTTTTGTATGACGAAGCAGAGATTTTTGATGCCTTCTCAAACCATTTATCATGAGATAAAGTTGTATATGTTTGAATACATACTTGCATGTACACAATTCCCCATTTTTATTAGTACTCATGCATTTGACCAAGGACATCAGGGATTTTTTTTTTCTCGTTAAATCATCACGATCCAACTCATTGTTGTTCAATTATAGTTTACAGATTTTCTGGGGATTTTTTTTCTTGAGAAGACAACTCAGACAAAGAGTTTAACGAGACCTCCCGCCTTCTAGATCTTGGTTGCTAATAGCCTAAATGAGTGTTTTTCCGCCTGACAGATTACAGAGGTGGCCATTATCCCCATCAAAAATCGCATTTGATTACTGCGCAGATGAAAAGGGCCTAAACCACAAATCAGGTGCCCCTTGGCGCAGTGACAAATGACCTAAAGTGCTACTTCAGTTGTTGATCACAAGAAGTCGGGATGAATGAATGGTTTTTGAAAATTATAGGCGGTAAACGGGAGGCTGACTCTTTGTAGTACAGTGAAAATTGCCGTTAGCCATTGAGATGATGCTCAATTGATCTCGTTTTTCCGCGAAATTGACTTTTGGGAAGGAGGCAAAAGAATGAAAAAAAGACGTCAAAGCAGAAGCGGAGCCTTTGATCCGTAATTTTCTGTAGTAGTCCAGAAGTTATATCGTTACTGCAATAGAGGTTCTCTAGTATACGATGTCAATTTCGGTAGTAAGATAGATGACTTTAGAAGAAAAGAAGACTCATTTAGGAGCTTCACGTGCTTGAAGTGCAGCCGTAACAGCCCCATTTGTTCTCTGATTTAACAGTCTTTTCAGATGCTCAAGTCTATACATTTTTTGGTCTGAGCCCAGATTTTGAAATTGGAACACCTTGATGAATAACGACGCAACGCATGCAACAATTAAAGACGTTTTCAAAACTTTTTGAATTACCGTAAATATCCGAAATCCGACTTAGAGTCACTGATAATTTAACTCAGACACGGGACATAAATCGGACACTTACGGTACTAGAAAATTTTCCACAAACATTTCAAAGACGACCGTTGATTTACAAAGCACGTGAACAAAGTCGTAAAACGTGTCAACATTGAACATTTTATCATTTCTCTGTAATGTAAATCCTCGTCAACTCTCCAAGTGTGGGAAAAGTCAACATTAAGGATTTTATCTCATTCCTAAATTGTAGGAATGAATGAGGGAAAAACGGCCGTTTTTAAGAAAGGAAGTTTACTATCATCATCATCAGTGGCAGAATAGCAACGGTTATGGCACGAGTAGTACTGCTATGGAAGTGTGTGTATGAGAGCAAAATCCTAAATCCCCAAATCATGATAATGAGAATAGGAAAAGTGAATTTTCAAGGAAACCGTTGGTGAACTTGACCTGGCGTTTTCAGTTCTCTCAGCTACTCGCACGATTCTTGAATTTCAACCAAAAGTGGGAAAAATCCCCTAAGGAGGAAGTGGGGACGGGGAACGAACGAAGAAAACGTTGTAAGCATTTGCCATGGTTTCAGCTTACTAATTTACTTATGAGGTAGCAAGCAACTTCCCTTCCAATCCTTCATTCCTTGTTTCCTAAGTCTCGTGCTGATTTTATGACATCCTGAACCTAATAATATTCCTGCATCTTGAGTCGATCTTTTCCATGCTGTGATTTGGCTCGTTAAGCCCGTGAATGAGACCTGTTTTGAGGCAATCTTTTGCTGTTCATTACAGGTGCTTTTTAATGAGGTGTAATTTTCTCTTCTACTAGTACTCCAATCTGAAATGACTTCATTTCCTTTTAGCACACCTGCTAAGGGGACTCATTCAAACTTTTGAGCATCATCAAGCCACAGTAGTAGCAGTTTGGCATAATATCCTGTCTCAAGACCAAGACGTAGAAAGGAAGGACGCCTAGCCTCAAGACACTGACAAAAAGGTGGGAATCACATTATTTAGACAGCTATGGGCAGAACACAGTTTCCTTCAAGGAAACTCACTTTCATGGGAATTCCAACCGTCTTTCTCGTCGTTGCTCCTCTTCAAATGTTGTTGCTACTCTCCTCCAGCAACATCCAAAAACTCAAGTTTAATTGGCAACTTGACAGGAGGTCGTGGCTTAATTATGACAGCGGGCATCATCTTCACAATAAAAAGACGTTAAGAATGAACGACATTAACGAGCCTCAAACGCACCTCGAACGTGCACGACAATATTCTTCGGTCCGTTATTTTTGTTCAAATACACAGAGAAATTGATTTTCTTTTCCAAGTTTCCAAGACTTTTTGCTGCTCGTTTTTTCGGTCATTTCAAACTTCAAAGTGTGAAAAACTTATGAACAACCCCCGAAATTGACGAGGAAATTGGTCTAATAAGAGGGCGTGGCCTGGAGATCAGGGACCTCTCCTTCTATGCGAAGACACGTGTTTGGAAAGGAGTTGATGAAGCCGACAAAGGAACCCCCCCAAAAAAGTGGGCGTAGTGTGACAATAAACTCAAATTATAAGGAGCGGCTTTTCAAGTGGAACCGGATTTGAGGGTGAACGAAATGGGCAGCAACTTCTATCCTTGCACATTACATACGTTGTAAACACACTTTGAAGTACTTCTAAACAGAATCTTTTGTCGTTCTCATGACCTGGATTTTAGTACTAGTCTGTAGCTGTAGTGGCTACAACCAAATTGAAAATGCGCTCATTGACTGGTTTGGTTTCAAGGTGTGGCACAATGTTTGAAAAACACTCTAAAAAGTCTCATTTCACAGCATTGCTAGCTAAGAGCGTTTATTTTCAGGAACAAGAAACGTATTAATCAATGGAGACTTTTTTTGGTACTTTTAAACACTGTGTTTGGTATATGTTTGAGGTAGGCTAAATGATAAGTGTAAAGGGAAAGACAAAGGTTGCATTTATTTTCTCAGACCCAAGGCTTGCCCCCTGACACGGTGGGATCTTTCTCAGGCTCTCCATGATCCCAAGAAGCCATGAGAATGATCTCAAGACAGCCAAAATGTGACATGGCAAAAGATCACAATCTAAAAAAGGTCATGGAAATTCCTCCACAGCAGCAGAAGCTTCTCAAACTTCAACGGAAATTCACTTATTTCTGATGATTTCTTACAAGATCTGGAGTTGGGCCTTCCTAAATAAGACGCCTAAAACCAATTATTTTAGTCTCCGGGGATTTGAGCAGGGATTTTGATTTATGTGTGAGACAGCTACTCATAATAATAATTGAGCAAATTGTCAGTTGGGGGGCAGCCCGCAAGATTTCTTTACGCCGCGTGAGACCTTTGCCAAAGTGCCAATTTTCTAGATTACTTTTAATTGCAAATGTCATAAAGATACTGGAAAACCGATCATTAGAGAAGGAGGAGTAGGAAGTTTCTCATTTCACTACTATTTCTGTTTTTAGCAGTTTGATCCTTTCAAATCCTTTGGGGGATTTTTCGGGAGCGTGAAATATGCAAACAAGGGTATAAAGATCGAGTAGCACAAAAAGGCGACGGGGATCTTGTCTCGCATTATCGGCCATTCATTCATTGGATTTCAGATGATGCTTTTGTCCAAAAAGAATTCAAGTGAAAAGCATCAAAGATTTGCCGTCGTTTCTCTCTCGATTTTATTCTGCGTGTGAGGTGCTGCAGAATCGGAGATTATTAACGCTTCGACGCGTCCATTTGGGCGGTAAATGACGGGTAACTCCCACTTTTAAGGGGCCAGATTTTCACCATTAAAATTGGCAAGTAGTCATTTATCCTTTCGCTCTTGGAGGTCCTAAGTATCATCAAAAAGGTCGTTCACAAAGTGTTTCCATGCCTTTCAAAAACACTTCATAAAAGCCGACTTCATTCACGTTGTATTCCATTGTAAAGTGCGTTGTTGGAGCAAAGCGATAACTACTTAGTACATAATGAATATGAAGTGTTTTATTTCAAAAATATGGTTAGGTAGATGGTTTTGACAATCTTTTCACAATCTTCCTCGATATTCTTAAATGCTATGAAACCTTTTATTTGGCAATTGACATAGGATGTAAGATCAAATGCATCCAAGATGCAATACCAGTTTACGAAGCCAGAAGATTGAATGGGAAAATTGATGATACGCCTGCAAATGCTATGAAAAACAGCCTTTTGTCAACTATCCCATTGATTCCTGATGACTTTCCGCCTGAAGAGATGTATTGAAGCATTAGCAGCAGGCAGGCCTTAAAGTTGCAACATTTGCCATCATTTTTCAGAGCCTCCTACCTTTTGAAAAATTTGTTTTTGGAATTTAGTAACCTAGCAATAGAAGTGGAGCTCAATGTAGATTTGTTGTAGATTTTTAAGACCACCTTCAAATCGGAATTTTGCCGCCTGCTGAGTCAATTGTTGACTATTTCAAGAATCATCTCTCAATACATTTCCGGGGGACAGGGATGAATATGATGATTGTCTTTGACCCCCCGTCGGCTTATTTGAACAAATAACAGCTTCTGGAATGCTCCCATTCAAAAGCAAGTGACCATTTGCTACTACTCAGGTAGCACCTGATCAGAAGCTCTACTCTTCTTTTCACTGATTTGCACAAAAGAGGAGTAAACAACAAAAACAACTTCTGGAAGAATGCGTTCAAAGAAAGTGAAAGAAGAAATGGTTGCAATCCGGTAGAGGGGAGCGCTATGGAATTCTTCCTTTCATAAACTTGCCATATGGTAGGACGACGTAGGACAATTGTAAAGAACATGAAATGACACCTCCCTTCTGATCCCCTGCTGCCCCGAAAAGACATTTCAAGAATCCTTTTATCCTTATGTTCAAACTAAGAGAGAATAGTATTGATGGTGTTCCTTGCTTTAAGACCAAAACCAATGGTAAATCGTAATTGTATATGCAAGAAGGTGCATACTGTATTTAAGAAATCGACAGCAATCGGTAAATAATCGAATGATTCGTTACTAAACGCCATCTTGCCATTTTTTCCCCTATTCTATTTGTATAACTTCCCATCCATTATCATGTCAATTTTCGATTCCTCGGCATTATTCCCGACAAAGTAAAGAAACCACCGAATACAGCAATGTTGTCGGTGACTTTTTTTGGTCTTACCAAATTGTTCTAAAACCACAAAAATGACGAGGTAGAGAGAGAGATAGATAGCCGCGCGCACATATTTCTTATTTCGAAGCTCAATTTTGTGTTGTCTCCAAAGTGGTTTGGGGGTTGAAAACTTGGGCAAGCGCTGCTCAAGTTTCTGTCCGCCGTTGGCGTCTCCAATCCTCCTTACCCCATCATCCCCGTTGTTGCTCGACGACCCTCGACGACCCGCCAATTTTAGAAATAAAGACTCGAGTTCTCTTCAGAGTTCAGAATCGCGCCGAAACTCGGAGCCGCAACAAGTTACCTACTACAACTACAACAATGCAGAAACTACTCCAAAACATTCAAAAATGGCGGAAAAAGTTCCAACACAAGATCCAATACGAAAAGTTTCAAGCCAAAGAAGAAGAGCAATGGATCGACGAGAATATGGCCAACGAGCGATTGGAACGTTACATCGTGCAAATCTTTCATTTAAGATCGACGGGTATACCTGCCAATCCTGACCGGTTAGTAGCCTTGATGGATGACGGATCATTTGTACCTTTAAATGTTTGTCAGCAATAATATTGGAATCCTATGTAACACCAATAAAATAATCTCTGTGATATGCGATAAATAAATCTGTTATCATTCACTCTGTACATACTTATTGCACCTGCTCTTGATTCTCACGGGAACAGTTTTAAAGCGTAATGACGAGACGACGACGTGGTTGATGATGTCATCATCCAACAAGGTGTTGTCATCTTGATTCTAAGAAAAGTTGAGTTATCTCTTGAATAGTAGTACTTAGGTCGTCATAACAAAGTGGTTTTCAAAGAGTTTGTTTTGTTGCGTGTCCTGGTTCAATTAGTTCCCTACTGCGCAACAATTCCGGCGAATTTGCATGTACCCACATTTTTAACCCCAGTGCACATAAATCATTGGTTTACATGCCGGTGTAAAAGTAGGAAAAAATTCCAATTAAGTAGTGGTTGTTGTGGTGGCTTTTTTGGGTCAAGCCAAGAATGTTGTAGTGTAGCTACTATTAGTAATTGGTGTCATCCGGTTTTACCTATGCTCTTTTACCTACGCGCGGCTTTTTCTCTCTCTCTCGTGACACTTTTATTTTATGAAAGAAGGGCACCTGTTTTTGAGGTTTGGAATGTGCGGAATTTCAAAGCCATAGCGTGAGTTCAAGTGAAAGGCCAAACCAACACTAATTTTGAGAGAAAAAGCTTTTGTCATAAAAAAGACGCGTCAGTTCAGTGGAAAGAATTTTTGAGACTTGGTGGCGTTGAAATCACCTGCATAACAAAACCCATAAAAAAAGTCAATATCATCATCAGCAGCAATAAAAAATGAATAAATGCAATACTGCACAGTCATGTCAATTCATTTTTGCATGTTGAAAACAAAACTATGATTAAATGCATTGGCAAAAGTTCAAAACTTTGCTTCAAAATAGGTTTATTTTTGGGTCAGAAATGGAACTCTAAAATTAGGGTGGATTTTTGACCTCATGTTTTTTGCTGCCCATTAAATGAAGGTTCCTTCTTTTTGCTTCGACACAGTAGGATTGTCCTTCTTGGTTGACTACTCTAGAGCCATAGAAAAACGGTTTTTCACACGCATTTGGAAGTGTAGTAGTAGTAGTTGTTTTGGTTGAAGGAGGCGCCAAAATGGCCGCAGCATAGAGTAGTACAGCACAAGTCTTGTATTAGTCAACTTATTATTTTAAGTTCTGCAGCACCTGCCTTTGATTCCCATATCAGCGATGAGAATTTACTTCTCCTGTGGCTCGAAGCAACATCTTCTGTATGGATGGTTGATCACAGAGAGGAAGAGTAATAGGAAAGAAACTTCCTTCCGTAGAAGTTCTGTAATATTAGCCACGAGACAAAGTAAAAACCGTTAAAATTTTGTTTTAACACTTACAATTGAAAATATTTCGTAGGGTGAGTCAATATTTCTTTATACCTCCACTATACTTGATTCAGAGTTTGAAAATCGCAAAAACTATTCTTCGTAGGGAAGACTGGGAGGTGTGCGTAGGAAAATCGACTCACCCTATTCGACATCCTTCTTATCAATAGTGACGAATTCTGATAGATGATGTCTCACTCCACCCTTTTGCATTGAAAAAGTCACTTTTTCATTGAACCATAAAAGAAAATATCCGATGTCGCGATGGATGGATGGGGGTCGCGGTCGAATAAAGTCAATTTTTTTGACCGTTAGACACTAGAGTATTACTTACTCACGTTACATGCGCAGCACTAATTAATAATCTTCCTGAGAGCATCATTGGGATGATGTTCCCAGGGATTTCTTAAAAGGCGCCGCGGTTTCACTGATCTGGTTTTTAACTCTTTCGGTCGGAGGGATTTTCTCCTAGTAGACTCATTAGGAATTTAAAAATGGCTGTCAATTAAGACTCGCTTGATGGCGCTTAGCTACCCGTCGTCGTCTCTGCCCAGACAAAATGATTGCATTTAAAGACATCTCGGCACGCGAATGCCAAAAAAGCCCACTTATGTAAAACTGGACATACAAGTGCATTTCCAACTCGTTCCAGGCACATTTTTGTAGAGTACTAAAAATTCTTCCTTAGATAATTTTGTGACAGCTCCAGCTCTGAGATTTCTGGCCCTTTTACTAATCCGCGTATTTACGACTTCTTGGGGGTAGGATGGGGGTTGAAAAAAAATACACCCCAAACCCTGCTGCTGGGTTCATTATCATTCATTCAATGCATCGGTGAAAATGCAAGAAAAATTCCTCCATTCTAATGTATGCAACATTTTTCTGCTGGAGCTGTCATGATCCATTAAAACGCAAGCTGATCTTTAGTTTCTTAGAGGCGGCGCCCCCATGAACCAGTAAATCTCCTAGTACCTAAATCCATGCCGAATTGCGCTGATCTAAAGAACTTATTTCAGTGTCTTTCAAGCATTCAAGCATACAATATACAATTGCAAAGAAAAATAAGATATTTTAGGTGGCAATTACATTGGTGTAAAAAAAGGTGATGAAAATCCGTTGCTAGCTCTACTACGATGCGATACAAGAATTTCAAGTTTGTTTTTACGTTCTTTTTTGAAGTAAACTTGAGTTCAGTCTGCATGCAAGAGAAGGAGCGGGGGGTAAATGTTTGCACCTTGCTCGTGCCCCCCAGTCACACTTTTGAACCTGATGCCATCCTTAGAGTCTGTGGGATCTTGAAAGCAACACCGTTCCCACGGTTTTCCAACTTGGCATGTGCCCCAACGAGCTACCTTAAGGTTAAGCGCAGAGGATCGAGCGGAGCAGCCGCCCGGCTAGCTGCCGCTCACTCTAAAACTCCAACTGCTCGTAGCGCGCGCCATTCCACCGCTCAGACATCATTCGTTCACCAATCTTCCAAGTGAATAGACGTTCTCAAAACTCACCAAAATGGCACCGATTTTGGGTCTTGAACAACACCATGAAGAGGCTCCCATGTCTCGTACTCACCAATACAGAAAAGTAATGAAGCCTTTGCTGGAAAGAAAACGCCGGGCGCGTATCAATCAAAGCCTGGACGAACTCAAAGATTTGATGGTCTTTGCCCTACAAAGCGAAGGAGAATCCATCACCAAGTTGGAAAAAGCCGACGTTTTGGAATTGACTGTGAGACACTTGCAAAAATTGAAGCGACAAAAGCAATTGCAAATCCAACCAGGAGTGGATACGGACAGGTACCGAGCTGGATACTCGGCCTGCGTCAATGAAGTGTCAAGATTCTTTACTGCTGTTCCTGGAGTTTCTATGGCTTTTGGAAATTCACTGGTCAACCATTTGGGACACCAAGTGGGTGCAACTCAAGACAATATTACCCATGTCCGACCAACTTCTTCCATTTCCCCCTTGTCTGATGGAGGCTACAATTCGGGTCGTGATTCCAGTTCTCCCTTGTCTGTGGGCACCGTGTCACCCAAACCAGTAGCTTCGTCCAACACAAGTGTCTGGAGACCATTCTAAAGCTAAAGCTTTTCTCAACCGGCTGTGATCTTTCATCCTACTACTCTGCATTTCTATCCATCCATTATTATATACCAAGATACACAACATATCAATTTGTCTTCCAATTTTTTGTATATTGTATCGACGCTGTGATACCTCTCTCTATATTTTTGAGTCTTTTGATTCAAGGGCACTAAATGACGCTTTCTTTCGAAAATAAAGAACAAGAAGCCTTATTACTCTAAACTTGAATTATATTCATTCATTGTCCGATAAGTGGGTTAGGTATTCCGGTCAGGGTTCGTCCGGTCGTAGTAATCTTGATCACGACAAAAAACGAAATTGATTTTCTACGTCATACAAAGCGATTGAAAATCTACCTTATTGTTCAACCATTTCAAACGAAAAGAATGGTAATACCAGTCTACTACTATACTTCACAGTCACAGGTGTTGCTGATACAAATAGAGTTTTGACATTTTTGACTCATTTCAGCACGATTCAATTATCTTTTGTCATTCTTGCATTCGCCCCCGAGGATCAACTCCGATCTTTGTTGCATCTCGCAGCCAGCATCACTAGTGGCTTTAAACCTTTTTTTTACTGGTGTGCGGAGAGTAAACAAAGGTGAAGATTGATCATCGTGCATGAAACGGTTTTTCTTGTGGTTCCCACCTTAGCATCATCCCTTCTGTGCTTAGATGAATTTTTCCCATTAATGCTTTTCACATACTGCCTTCACTGACAAAGTCATGCCATCTTCAATTTCCTGTCTTCTCCACTTTGGTTTCCTTTGAACCTTTATTTCCACACACTTTAAGCTCAATGCTCGCTATGCTCGCATTTCTTTTCTCTTCTTGAATTGAATTTAAAAATGATTCTAAAAGAGTATCAGTTCTTTCCTGAGAAAGGCAGCGGAGTTAGCGGTCTTCTCTCGGACAAGCATGAGTGACCACACGTGCTTCATGGGAAATGATTTTCAAGATGGAAAATTATTCTAATCCACAATTATGAGACGTCACGCGTGCTCAGTCTGGGAAAAAGCAACATCTTGTGAAGCTAGGCTCACCGATAAATCGGAAGTTTCACACGTAGGTATTCCATTCATTTCCTCATAAAAAAAGGTAATTGGAAATTGGCGAGAGAAATTGACGCTTCATAATGATTGGGAGAAAAAATGGTTAGATGGAGCTTACTAAAAACTTTGACGATTTTTGATAATCGCCGACGATTTTTTAAAGATCATTTGCTTTCGAATTCCGATCACTATAATGAAGATTTTTCTTAGTATTTTCACCTGGGTAACATCCAGAAAAAAAGAGAGACAATTTTAACAATTTTCAAACACTGTGTTATGAGTTGATAGAGTCTGAGACGGCAAAAAGCCAAAGGCTTTGAAATTGTCATCAAAGGAGTTTTTCATAGCCGGACATTCTTGAACCTGGCGGTTCACCTTTCAGATAAATCAAATCTGGATATCAGCTCTGAAAAGGGGCTCTCGTAAAAGAGCCATCAACATTTTTCTGCCTTCTTCTTCCAATATGCAAGACGTAAAAAAGGTGCTAGCATGGAGGTAGTACATATTTCTCATCTTTGTTGCACTTTTAAGATTCTTCTTCTTTGCTGTCAAAGGTCAAAAAGCAATTGACAACAATCAGTATGCATTCTTTTCTTCACACATTTATGATGTTCTTCTCTGTGATGTCGATTGTGTACAAGATGGGAACTAGCGCGTGACGAAGAAACGAACAACGAAAAAATACTAAAAGATGATGATGGAGTTAGACCTGTTTGGTACTACATTCAACAAGCAAAAAAAAGCAGCGCAGCAGTATTTTGTTGACCACCAAATCCACTTCATTTTTCCCGTGAGAAAAGGAAGGAGAATAGCAATGAATGAGACTTGGAAAGACTTGTCCAGAGAAAAGAGATGATGCACAGTAGCACTAAAGTGGAATTGCCAACATTAGGGTGACTTGAATACTTCAGACTATGCTGCAGTCTTTGGGTTTGTTTACCTTACCAATATTAGCCAACTTTCCCCCTTAAAACTTAGAAAGCTTTGCTTCCTCGACCCTTCGGGCCTCGGTCGCTCAATTTGAAAGATATGTTGATTCTGCATAAACATAATAATATATCGAGAGTGATATTGTGCGAAAAAATCAAGTCACCCTAACCAACGTCACCGCGAGCATTTCCACTTTAAAAGTGAATGGACATGATTATAGCCTTTTTACGTCTTCGCACACGATTACTATCCGCCAGCTAAATTCTTTTCCTGACTTTTCGAAAACTATTACTGGATGGACTAAACTATTTTTAGCTTTCATTCATACTTTAAAAGAGGTTAATTTTGGGTTGAGCAAATGTTGTCCGACTGTCTGTAAAATGTCCATTCAAAAAGTCCATTTTTGTCCTTCTTCCGCCGCTCCTCCCTTTAGGTCTCGACACCCAAGAAGCAGCAGTCTTGCAAGTCCTGTTGAAAAGTATTTTTAGTAGGGAAACACAAATCTCTGGTCAATTTTTAGCAGTCATGTAAGACGAGCCGAAAATGAAGGAGGCGTGTAGAACTACTCCCATTCATGATCATGTTCAAGTAAACCTTTGTTCTGGTCTAACTTTATGACCAGTCAAAGGTCAATTTCCGGTCACTCTTCTCTGCTTTTTCGCCTAAAATTAAGAGCCAAGGTGCCGCTTAAACTACTTCCAATTTTGAACGGAAAAAGGGACTGAGGAGTAGTAGTGCGGAAATGCTCTGGTTTTGCTTTAATTGTTTTGACGGTTGTGATTGGAAAAAAAGGATGGGATTCTCGTGGGAATTGAACAAATCAGAGCTGCAATTGTAAAAATCACAATGGAAGAGCACTTCTGGCTTCTCTTCAATCGTTGGTTTTTGGTGGTTCTTTTTGCTAAAAACCCTTTACAGATGCAGCCAAGCAGAACAGAAGATTATGGCCGACACGTGATGACTACGATTTTTACAACATCTCACATAAGTTTAGAAAAATCTCTCAATTCTACCAAACTGCAATTCTAATTTATTTTTATGCTTTAGCCACAGTAAGTAGGGTGTCTAGATTTTTCACAATCATTGTTCATCTTGGGGACACCCTAATCCTCAGTAGTCTTTAAAATTCTTCAGTTTTTCATGCAGTCTGGAGTCGTTTGAAGATTATTATGGGGCACAAGCCGTTGTTTAAAAACTACTCGAGAACTTTTTTCTAACGTTTTTCATAAACAGTTAGAAGAAAAACGATGTGAGACAATTTGTTGGCTTCTTGTCACACACCGCATATGTAGTATCTGTCAATAAGATCATTTTAGTGGGACAAAAAGACATTAGAATGATTGCTTTAGTAGTTTAGTACATCTCGTAAGAAATGCACAACAAAAGTTTTAAAAGTATGATCACCTTTTAAAATCTTTACCGCAGAAAAAGACGTTTGACAACTTATTGTTTCCGCATTGCTAAATTATTTATGTGACTAAAATTGTTTCTCATGTTGAACAAGATTAGGACTTTGACAGGAGCCCAATGCTGGAGTAGTCAGCAGGTCCATAATTTTGTCAACTAGCAGTCGTCAGATGACTCTTGAGTAGTCGGTTGTCTTGAAGAAGACGAATGTCATCTGATCCGAGGCGATGCTATCAAATTCGTCTTCTTCAGAGGCTGGAATTTCGTGAGAAAGTGAATTTTGACCGCTTCTCACCTCGCACGTGGCTTGATCTTGATGGCAGGCTCAAGTAAACAATGAGATTTTGTTGACATTTCCCAGGCTTTTCAAGTTTGCACACTTCTCCTCCTCGATGATATGAGGACATATAGTATATACACACATGGGCTACGATGCCGCTTAATAATGATAAGAACGATAAACTTTGACGATCAAGACGAATCAGGATTAAAGCTTCATGTCAAGCACATGACATCTTCAAGGATTACCTTATTGAGTCATTGATTATAAAGATTCCTAGAATTTGCAATGAAGTGTCTCATATATCCATGCATTGTTGGAAAAATGTATGAAGAGTCGCATTTTCCGACTAGATGACGTCTATTAAATTCTTCCTATAAATATTGCTGATCATTCATCGAATTTTAATTTAAACTTTTATGATGATTTTCAAGCACCTGAGCAAACAAAGTGGCTTACAAAATGCAATGCAACACTGGAAAAAAAGCCCAGATATCTTAAATGGAATATTCAATTTGTAAGGCTTTATGCTTTTGAGAATCTCTTTGTTCAATGAATGACCAGTTGCATACTTTTGACCTTTGCTCTTCATATACTAAGTATAAGGGCTGTTCTTTTTCTGAAAAAAAGTGGCGTTCACATTCCACTCAGTCTTTTCGGTTTTGACACAAAAGAACTTGCCAAAGTCAATAATAAATCAAATGGATGCTTCAGGAATGCTGTTGCATGGTTGCCACATGATGTCTACTCTTTCAAGTCACTTTTCTAACTCAAAGCATAGCATCTGAAGAGCATCAGTTGGATATCAGAATTTTCAAAATTCGTTTGGCCTCATTTTTCAACATGAAAGAGACGAGGAGGTGAAGAGACTTTACAAAAGCCGAAAATTATCGAAACACTCAAACACACAACTTTATCTTTATTATGGAAACCCTTGCAACTGCAGTTTTGATTACTATAGAATATTGCACAGCAGCACTTTGACACATTTACAATCTTGCTCTGGATTTCATCCAAGATAAACAAGACAAAAGCCAGTTTTACAGGGTGTCCAAGAAACTTCTGGGCAACAGGGGTCGTACTGAGCAACATCAAAAAGCTCAGAAGGGTTAGGTGAATTTCAGGGAGTTCCCTCGAAGCTTCACCTAACTTTTCAAAGATTTGAAACATTTCTTGGCAGGTAGCCAAAACTTGCGTGGCCACCCTGTAGTAGAAGTGCAATTAATGTTCTCATTAGGGGGGCAAATTTGATCAATGATTCAACTTTAGAATCGTCCAGGTGCAAGGGCCGAGAGTAGCTGACAAAAAAGAACAAAAAACTGGGCTTAATTTGAGCACGTGTGCGGTCCATTTAGTATAGAGCAAACTGGTGCAAGAGTAGCAGGGAAGGGACTTGATTGACACCTTTTGCCAATTTTAATTGGTCTCAAGGTTCAATCAAACATCTGGCCCCAAGTCTCTCCTCTTTTGAGCAGTTCATTATCAGGCTCGCGGATCTTGCAAGGAGAGAGAGCTACGAAAATCCACGCTAATGCGGCCGCAACAGCGTCAGCTATCACAAAGGACGGATCTACCCTAAAAGTTCCTGTTGTCCGCTGCTGCCGTCCTGTCCAAAAAGGAGTAAATCACTTTTAGATTTAAGATTCATATCTTTTTGACCGCTTTTTCGCTTACACCCCAAAAATCTTGCTATATTTAAGACCACAAGTAACAGCTGCCCCCCCTGTCTCTTTTTAAAAAGATTTTCCTTTGAAGTGGTTTTAATCGATATTTCAAAACTTTCGCTTGGCATAATAAATTGAAAATGAGACTCTTTTGTCTTATTGTAACCTATAAGACAAACTAGGCCATTAGCGCTAAAAAAATCAACAAAGCGTTCTCTTCGTGCTGCAATTATATGAAGGTATGCAAGCAAGCAGGCATTGTGAGATGCGCGATGCATATTTGAGAAAAAATGAGGCCATAATTCTAATTTCAAGAGTGTTTGAAACTCACGATTTCCCTCATAATAAAACTGAATTCCATAGATATTTTACTACATGTACTTTCATACAGAACAATTTCTTGTCCATTTTTTGGGTTTCTACAGCAAAATTCTTCAGTTATTTACCGCAGTATACTACACCCTTATTGTAGTCAAATGTGTGATTATGGCTGCTGGGTGGAGTCGACTCGTGGACTGGTTCTATGGCATGGAAAAAAGGCCAGAGCAGCCAAAGTTCAAACTCGTGACCCCGTGATATATTCGTTTGAAAAACAACCGACATAATTTTACTATGGAATGTAAGACTGTAGCTATAGGCAGGAGGAGTCAGCAGCAGCACGTGGATTAGCATACATACATACTGCTTGAAGCCTTCGCTATGCAATTATTATCTGCTAGAAAACGCAAACTTTAATTCGCTCCAAACAGTGCCACGAGCTGACCGTGGGAACGAGCATCAACTCCAACTGTTGCATGCAACCGAAATGGACCCTTACAAGACATCTTATCTCTCTACCTTTATAGCCCTTAAAAATTCATTATTTTCTGAAACTCCTTTGTTGTTTTTTTCTTCAACCTACTATGCATTTTCTAAATGGCCTACACTATTTTTGAAGCTTATCAGAAACATTGCCATTAATTGTATGGCAACAGTAATGGGTCGTCAAATTAAAGTTGAAATTAGGTCGCCTTCGACTACCTATGCAAGACCTCCGGCGGTTATTCGTATAATCTTAGAATCCTTGTTTTTCATACTGTAAAGATTGATTTGATGAGACTTGACATCTTGATTGCATGATTACCTAATCAGTAAAAAATATACGTAGTCTTATAAGGCATGATTACAGAATTTTTTAAGTCTAAGAATTGATTTTTTTTTCAACAAATCCAAATGCATTTCGAAGGGGCTACACTTTTTTTTCTATAAACAACAAAGAAGGCAACAGGTGTTAAAGTTAAAGTCCAGTAACATGACCATATTTTGCGGCTGTGAGCTCACGTGCCCCATGTTGAAGCAGCAGTGCCCCGTTCTATAGTCTAGGCTGCTGTCCCAAAAATGGTGGCCGTTTTCTGGGCTCGAACCCCTTATTTCTTGGTAGTCAGCCCCATCCAAAGTCGTAAAGGCGTCTGCCCTCAAGGCCAGAAAAAAACCGTCTTGAAACTTGAAAGTCCTAATACACGTGCTGTGGTGCTTCATTTTCTCTTACTCCACTGCTACCCAAAAAGTATAGTCAGATGGGAATCGGATCAATCGTCATGTAATTGCTATGCCTCAAGGTGCAGATCCACCATTTTTCCACCGTTTTCTGCCATACACATGTCTCTCCCTCCAGAGAAAGGACCTACCTGAAATTTTGGGTAATGACGTTAGGGAGAAATTTCATTTTGAGTATTTAATAGGATTGGAAAGAGGAGAGAGGGGAAGAACTTTAAAATAGTCACATTAGGAACCAGTTTTTACAAAATGTTTATCTTGGTCGACTGCTGCTGCTGGGTAGTAGTCATTTGGAGTCAAGAGACTTGGGAGACAACGACGTAGGTGGCAAAATCTTTTAAGGGGGACGAGAAGCGATGGACACGTGCTTGCCATTTCTAAAATGGCAAAACTCTACTGATGGTCCTTTACCTTGATCACTAGACTACAGCAGATGTTTCTTTTCTTCATTAATGAACTTTTGGGATCGTAAATCTTGAACTTTGGTGAGTTTCCAAACCCGTGTCTAGTCCTTCAATTTCGCGGAAAAAAAGATGACAACATAATTCAGCGAAATTTTCAAGTCTTCCCAATATCCAATTTTAGGATCTCCATTCTCTCCATTTTAGTAGGGGTCGATTCTCTTCTTCTTTAGATGGCGTTTGATGTTAGCCGTTGCTACCTTCACAGTGCACGTGCTTGGGTAAAAAATGGCTTCTTGTTCGGCTTCTTCTTTCGATGCTTGGCTTGAAGATCTTGATTGCTACCTAGGGTTTTCTCTCATGATGCTTAAGTTCATCCCTCATTCATCCTCTCATTTTTTATGCTGCCGCAAGGCAAAAGAATCAATAGGAGACTATCTTTTGGTCTTTTGGTCAGCTTTTCAACGTTTTAGAACTTTAGCACTTTGGACTGCCAAATCCAGATTTCAGACACGAGGCAGGGAGCAACGGACTTGGAAAAATAATCAATGAAATCTTGCCTAACGTTTTTTTGCCATTCCTAAAAACGAAGAATCTGAACTAAAAGTAGATTTGCCCAGACTGGTCATTTTGAGCGCAATTTGGACCTGAGTCCTCAAAACAAAGCAAAACCACTGTGATTTAGATGGTTTGGGATTCTCAAACGGTTTCTTCAAAAGCATTTGATGTTATGACATGACAAGCTTAGACACAAACCATGCGTAGAATTTTCGCCGATTATGAAGTACCCATTGTCTTAATTTCATAGATGTCGCTTTGAAAAAAAAGCCGGCATTCCTTCTTTGTTTAAGGGCCTTTTGAGCCACTATTTTTATTGTTGTTGCAATCTTTGAAGGTAGCTGGACATAGATATTGTCAAGTTGCTTGGGGTCTGAAGGTTAGTCTTTACAAATTATGTCATTGGGTCTGGGCTTTAGGTCTGCTGGTCATCTATTCAGATTTTGAAGTTTGATCTTCAAAACGTCACGTGTGCAGCTTGACAATGATTGTCCACTGCCAGACATCAATTACCTTTAGCTTTTGTACACTCGGATCATTTTTAAAGATTTTCTTAAACTCTTGACAGCAGGAGGCAAGGCAATAATGGCTAAGCAAAGTTACCACCAAAGTTCTTCTCTCAAGTCCAACATTGGAATGTGGCTTTGTATGTAAATTTTCAAAAGTTTCTGCCCACTTTTGCAGATGTTGCCCACTGGCGTACATGCGCGTAGTGTGGAAGGCTTGAAAAGCACGAGCCAAAAAATTACAAGTTTGAGTACAGAGCACATCGAATCTCACCATTTTTTGAGACCTGTCACTCATGCAGTAATTTTCTGAACGCATAGAGGTATATCTGACACATGGTTAGAAAATTGCATAGTGAAATGTCTCATACAGTAATTTTCATGCGTCATGTATTTGTCAAAGAATTTGAATTTTCGCGCCAAAAATGGTAAAAAAGGCCATTGTAAAAGCTAATGTTGAAATCGCAATATTGAATTGAAAATAGAATAAGACTTTTTGAGTGATTTTCAAACACTGTGCCCATGTACATTTCTGACATGAAAATTATTTTTGGGTGGGCAATTTTGGGCTAGAATCATCTGAATAATATCCAAAAGTTTCCGTTGAGATAATGCGCTACTGCATTCATTTTTGTTCCACCAGCTTTAGAATGACTCGTCCACTTTGTAAAATCAGTTGGGAGCTTACCACCTGACGCATAAAAACATCACAACAAGCTTGGTTCTAAGCAGCCAAGCATCAATGGGCTTGGAAGCAGCTTCTCTTCAGAGAGAAATATATGCAGTTTCTTTTGAATAGCTTGACTTGCTAGCTTCATCATTAGGACAACAGGTGCCTAAAAGTTGCTTCATGTTGCCTCATGCTACTCCCCATCTGTTGCTGCCTTTCATGTCAACCTGAAACAGATGACAACAAGCTAAGCACGAATGGAGATGTCAGGGGGCAATTTCTATCAATCAGCCCTGGCACCATGCTCAACAGTAGAGAAAATTCACTCAAAATAAAACCTCGTTTGTCAGTTGACACTTTTAAAACTTTACAAGAATAGGTAAAGTTCAATTTGACATTATAACTCTCATAATTGTGGCTTTTTCGAAGTTTTGAAAATGTATCATTTCATGACAGATTTATTGGTGAACTCGTGACCATTTCAAAATGACCCTAAATGAATCTTCGTTTTTGGTCTTCTTCTCTCAAATTCACATCTTTTTCTGGCAAAGATTACAATCTTGGATGTGTCCTTGAATTGGAGAACTTCTCAACGGTCATCATCATCATCTCCGAAGTAGTAGAAGTATGTACCAACTACCAGCAGTGGTAGAGCTGTTCGCGTGTGCCATTGTTGTCTAAGGTGAAGACAGTTTTTCAAGCATCCACACCAGGGAGTCGTTCAAATATCTTGAAAAGTTTTTATTTCACGCTTTTTACAACCTATTTTGTGGTGTCTTCTCTTCTCACCGCTGCTGCTACCTTACATACATTTTTTTATGACGACGCATATCTTTTATTGTCACCTTAAAAATGATAACATTAAAAAAAGACAGAGAAGATCCTTCATTGTAGTAATGATCCGGATTGACTTTTTCTTAACCTCAGCAATAAAAACCCCCGTTTTCTAAGAATATTCAGACCGATCCGGAATCCGGATCCATGTCATCAGTTAGGTTTCGGCTCCTAAGTATCCAATACATTCACATTATAGAATTATTTGAAAGCCATTTGCAAAAAAAAAAATGGACTAGAAAACTCAGAAACAAAGAATTTGCAAACTTAACCTAACAGTTAGTTTTCTGCTTCAATTCACATTTTCCATATACATATAACCTTTTAGGATCATTTGAAAACCTTCTGCAAAAAATTGTATTGTGAAACTCAAAAACCTAACCTAACCTATCCGCCCAACCTATCCTAAGTAGGTAGGTTCAGTACATCTGTAGGTTATAATTTGATAGCTTTTGTTTTCAAAAGTGCATAATGCCACAAAGACCCAAAATAATCAATACCTATATTAGATGGTAATTTTTCACCGAAAAATCCATTGTGGATTTAGATTTACTTCACCTGAAGTCCAGAATCCGGAACGTTTTCAAAACATGGCATGGTGTCATAGTCATATGCTTTTCGGTATATGTATGTTTTAAAAAGTCTGATTTTATGGTTAGCTTGTGCAAACTTTGATGCCTTGCATTGATTCTCCGGATTCGATATCTTTTCCGGAAAGACTTCATTGGTTGCACATTTTTAAGCGCGAGCTATAGCTGCTCGCGCTTCTACATCTTTAAAAATCTTGTTGTTGTTGTTCTTCTTTCACAATTTGTCAAATTGGAACAATTTTATTCTTCTGGAACAATCTTATTCTTCTGGAACAATTTTATTCTTTTGGAATAACTTTATTCTTTTGGAATAATTTT